>CM071927.1:63442164-63967259 GCA_016081115.2 Rehmannia glutinosa
GACCAAATTAAAATTTTCAGAATAGGTACGTCCCAGACACCTGAAAATTTATATAACCATAATTCTATAATATTTTGAACCCGTGGTTCAAGTTTCATAACAAATGAACAACAAATAAGCCCTAAAGCACAAAAATCGAATTTTGGACTAAAAATAGAATTTGTGAAAGTTAAGGGATGTTGGGAAATTTATTTTTAGATTTTGATGAATGCCATGTAAAACTTAGACTAGAAAGTTGGCACCCCATTTTCTTTGTAATTTGCATTGTAATAGATAGGGTTGGTCGAGCTGAGTTAAGTGAGTTATGCCTAAATATGCAAGAAGTCAACTGGAGACAAAAATGAAGACTCCGCTGTAAGGCAGCTGAGTATGGCAAGGAAGAGAAGACAAGAACTCGACTGGAGAAGTATCAGCTGAAATGCAGTTGTGTGAAGTGTCAGTCAAGTCAAGATAGCCAAGTCTCAAGTTGAAGTCACAGATGAGTCATCCAATGATTGGGAGCTGACTCGAAGTCATCTGGGGAAGTTAAGGAACTGCAGTCAAGTCAAAGCAACTGAAAAAGATCCGTTGCACAAAAGTCAAGAAAGTTACTTAAATAAGTAATACTTTCATGCTGCAATATTCTAAAGTGCTCAGTCCCAGAAGCGTGCAAAAGGAATAAACCAATGGGAAGCACTGCACCTGTGTCAGAACTCTGAAAAGCTAAAGGATCATTTAATACGAGGAAATGTCAATTTCAAGGACTGCAACAAGACAAGCCAACGACCACAAGTGCCTTTTGAAAATTAGTCTATCTCTTCAACGGGCAGATTTTCAAAAGAACACTATAAAAGGCTGAGGAATCAATTTGAGAGAGGTAACCTTGACGATCTAAACCACGAACATTCAAGCTATCATTTTGAGTTGTAACCTACAGAAAAATTCTCAAATCATTCGAGCTTAATCCTCAAGCCAAAACTTCGAAGGAAATCAATCCAACTCTTACATGTGGAGGAAAGACGACTTTAATCAGTTGAAGAGGAAACATTTGAAGAATCAAAGGGGTCTACATTCCACAGAGGATTGTAGAAAGGTTCAAGGTCGAACCAGTCTCAAGTTGTTGGAGGGCTTCGTGATCAAATCCAAGAAACTTGAGCAAGTAAGTCGTAGTAGTAGTAGCAAAGGCGGTGCCCTGTGAAGAAGCCGAGTCGGACGAGAAGCCATTTGTGTGACCAAGGCATCTCCAGACTGAGTCCCAAAGGATCAAGTCAGTTGTGTGATCAAGACTTGCATCTGGACTGATAACCACTTACTCTGATCAATACTTAGTGGATTCCTCCAGGAGTTGGAGAAGAGATGATTAGAAGAATTACCCCATCTTCAAACCTCTATAAAATTTATTGTGTCATTTACATTTCAGCACTTCAATTCCGCATATTATTTTATATCTGCTGATAAATTTGCTATCCAATTGATATTTAACAAAGTGCTAAAACCAAGTGTTAAAACAAACTTAAACCAAATTCAAGGGTGTTAAGTCTTCGCTGAAAACATATCACAGTTGAGTTAAGCTTTCGACTAACCAGCTGAGTTATTCTATCAACAGCTCAGTCGAGTCTGTTGAGTGGCTAACTCTTTGGTTAACTAACTTAGTTGTCCATCAAAGACTTAACTGTGAAGAATTAACTCTGAAACTATTTTAAAAAGGATTAAATCAAAAAGTTGGTAAGGTTTATTCAACCCCCCTTCTAAACCTTACACTCACACCCCTTGGTACCTACAAGTGTTATCAGAGCGGTTGGTTCATTGAGCCTTCCGCACTGGTTACTGAACTAGATCTCCAATCTTTCAAAGAAGTTGTTAACACTTATTCTTTCAAAAGCCATTATTTTTAAAACAGCAAAGTTATTATAATGGAAGCAAATTTGACACGCATCCCTATGTTCACAATTGAGGAATTTGATGATTGAAAAATTCGTATGCAGGCTCATCTATCAGCATTACACGATGAAATGTGGATAGTAATAGAAGATGGGCCACTACAAATTTTAAAAGTGAAACACGGTGCAAAGGAGAGGCTGCTGCGGTGAAGGAGAAGAGGATGTTGCTCCCGGATCGGCTATGGTTGAAAAACTCGTGAGTGAATGGACAAATGATGATAGAAAAAGATACAACCTAGACAATGTGGCCAAGGACATACTTTACAAGACTTTGGACAAAGCCATGTTCAACAAAGTCAAATCCTGCAAAACAACCAAAGAAATCTGGGATAAATTAACCTTAATTTGTGAAGGATCTGAGCAAATCAAGGAAAACAAATTATCTGTTGTTGTTCAAAAATTTGAAAATTTTAGAATGCTTGCGAGATGAAACAATGGATCAATTTGGATGCTATATTCTTTGAAATTACAAATGAACTCTCAGCACTTGGGAAAGAATACACACAGAAGGATATGTGTATGAAGATACTGAGGAGCCTCCCAGCTGAGTGGGAAATGAAGACCATGGCTCTAAGACACTCGATGGATCTATCAAAAACATCTAATCATGAGCTATTCTCAGACCTCAAAGCATATGAGTTTGAGCTGAGAAGAAAAGATCAAGAGGAGATAGATGTGCCCAAAACAGCTGCACTCATAGTGAAGGAAGGGAAGAGAGCTGAAACCAAAGAAGTCATTGACCAGGAGGAAATTGCCTTGATGGTTAAAAGATTCAACAAGTTCTTCAACAAGAACTACAAAAGAAACAAAGGTGAATCCTCCAGAAGACATTCAGCTCCCTCCAAGTTAAAGAAAGATAGGCCACCAAAGAGAGATGAGCATCAAAAGGTCGAATACCAAAGAGCTGACAATCCGAGAATGGAAAGAGCTGAACAAAATGTTGAGAATCTATGCTGGAACTGCAGGCAACCAGGCCACTACGCCATTGATTGCCCATATCCTGTTGTCAACAAATACATGAATGAAGAGGAAAGAAGAGTCTTCAGGGAAAGAAGACAAGAAAAGAAAAAGGCAATGTTGGTTGCAGAAGCTGCTGAGACAGGCAAGCTAAAAGACACAGCAGACTCGGAAAGTAGTGAAGCTGACTACTCAAGTGACTCTGAAGAAGAAGCCTTGATCTTTTTAATGGCCAAAGAACAAGACCAACCTGACCAAGAAGATGAGGTACACTCTAACTCATCTCATTCAGATTCTAGTGATAGTGATTGTGACACACACACTTCATCACCCACTGATCTTTATGATTCATTAGGCAAAATGATGAAAGACTTTGAGCACATTAAATCCTCACACTCATCTTTGTTAAATGAGGAAAAAGCAATTGACTCAAAAGCCAAAACTCACAGCTGACTAAGGAGCTGAGTACTCTAAGTCACATAGCTGATGAGAACAAAGAGCTGAAGGCTGAAAATGTCAAACTAATAGCAGAGATAGTTGCTATAGAAAAGAGAGAAAATGATCTCAAAAATGTGATTGCTTCATTCACTAAGGCGTCTAAATCATTGGATGACCTTATTATGAGCCAAAGAGAATGTGGAGATAAGACAGGTTTAGGATTTAATTCCTCTATGCTAAATCAAGCTCCCAAAGTGATTTTGGAAAAAGGATCTTCAAGTAATGAAGCATCTCAAAAATCCAAAACTCCAAATGGTGCACACACATTCATTCCAAAGCACAACCACAACCAAACTGGCCTTGGTTATAGAGGAAAAGGAAAACAACCAGTTGAGTATGCTGAAAGGACAGCTGAGAAGAAATCCAGTAGAGTTCCTCAGCAAACTCCAAACATGAAGTACTCTGTAAAGAAGAAACAGAGCTACCAAAAGCTCCAGAAGTTCTATAAAAGGAACACACATGATAGGAATGGTAGAAACTACCCAAGCCAAGCTGATTGGTACAATGTGAAAAATCAGCAAAGATCTATGGAATACAAGCCTAAATGGAAAAGGCCTAGAACTCAGCAAATGCCATTCCAAAGGCAACAAAACTACTATAAGCACCCATATGCACACAAGCACCACACTCAGAGATATCACAATTATCCAAAGAAGGTAATTGCTAGAACACACACACAGGCATACAGACAAAATAGACAGTTGTATGAACCTAAAGCCCCAAGTAATTTGCCAAAGTGAATTATGATTATGGCATAGATAGATGGCAACCCCTTAGAGTCAAATCATTTGGCTATAGGTTGGTTTGATCATCTTACAGCACTAACCCCTCAGGACCCAGGCAAGTATGGGTACCTAAAAACTAATTTCCTTGGTTGCAGGTTCAAAGAACAGCTGAGTGCCAAGGAACCTGGTACATGGATTGTGGCTGTTGCAGACACATGACAGAAAACAAGAAAAATCTATCAAAATTCAAGGAGGTTAGAGGTGCAAAAGTTATATTTGGAGGGAATGAAGCTCCATGAGAAATAAGAGGCATTGGATCCATCAAGAAAAATGGATTAGAAATCACAGATGTTGCATATGCTGAAGGACTCAACTTCAATCTGCTAAGTATCAGTCAACTCTGTGACAAGGGCTACAATGTTGGATTCAATATGGGAGTGTGCCAAATCAAAGACACTAAATCAAATGAAGTAGTGTTGCATGGATCCAGATAAAAGAACATGTATGTGGTAGATTGGTCAACTGCTACACCAAGCACTTGTCTGCTAGCAAAAAGCACAGCCGAATCAAGTTGGTTGTGGCACAAGAAGCTGAGTCACCTGAATTTCAAGATAATTAACAAGCTTGAAAGGAGTAATCTTGTAGAAGGACTTCCAGACTCAGCGTACAAGAAGGAAAGTGTTTGTGATGCATGCCAGATGGGTAAGCAAATCAAATCATCATTTAAAGAGAAGTCAAGCCCATCTTCAACAAGAATATTGCATCTACTGCATATGGATCTATTTGGTCCTGTTGAACCAGCCAGTATAAGTGGGAAGAAATACACTCTAGTAGTGGTGGATGATTATTCAAGATATACATGGACAATCTTCATGTGTAAAAAGAAGGAAACTTTGCAGAAGTTACCACAGCTGATGAAAAGGGTTCAAAATGAGAAAAGTCAAACCATTATAAAGATAAGATCTGATAGAGGAACTGAGTTTGTCAACGGAATAATAACTCAGTACTGTGTTGAAAATGGTATTACTCATGAATTATCTGCAGCAAGGACTCCACAGCAGAATGGAGTTGCAGAAAGAAGGAATAGAACTCTCAAGGAAGCAACAAGGACCATGTTAGCTGAAGCAAGGTTACCCAAAAGTTTTTGGGCTGAAGCTACAAACACTGCATGCTATAATCAAAATAGATGCATGATCAATAGACAGCTGGCAAAGACTCCCTATGAGATTTGGACACGGAGAAAGCCAAATGTTGCATATTTTAAAATCTTTGGATGTAAATGCTTCATCCACAACAATGGTAAGAATAATCTAAAGGCTTTTGATGCTAAAGCTGATGAAGGTATCTTCTTGGGATACTCAGCTGAAAGCAAAGCCTATAGAGTGCTGAACAAAAGGACTATGGTAACAAAAGAGTCTATTCATGTGGTTTTTGATGAACCTAATGTAAATGGAGAAGACATTGAAGAGTCAGCTGATAAGCTGAATCAGCCAAACTGTGCAGAAGAGTCCATATGTTGAAGCTGAAGCTGGGATAATTAATCAAGGTGAAGATGAGATGGTTGAATCTCAAAGACAGCTGGAAAATCTGCAGCTAAGTGATAATGAGAGAGTTGCTCAAGATGACACAGCTGCAAGACGACTGAACCCAGCTAACTTACTTCAACCTGATGTAAGATGGCTGAGGGACCATCCACCAGACCTAATCATTGGAGATGTAAGAGAAGGTGTAAGAACCAGATCCAGAGCTCAACAAGAAGCAATGTTCACTTGCTTTATTTCCCAAACAGAACCAAAAGATGTGTCACAACCATTGGATGACACACATTGGATTCAAACCATGCAAGAAGAGCTGAATCAGTTTGAAAGGAACAAAGTATGGGAATTGGTTCAAAGACCAACCCATCAAAATGTTATTGGCACAAAATGGGTTTTCAGAAACAAAATGAATGAAGAAGGTTCCGTGGTAAGAAACAAGGCAAGATTGGTAGCCAAAGGGTATTGCCAAGAAGAACGAATAGATTTTGATGAAACCTTTGCCCCTGTTGCAAGATTAGAAGCAATAAGGATGTTTCTTGCCTATGCTGCACACAAGAATTTCATTGTATATCAAATGGATGTAAAACGTGCATTCTTAAATGGATTTTTGGAAGAAGAAGTCTATGTTGAACAACCCCCAGGATTTGAGCAGAAGACTCTTGGAGACAAAGTGTACAAGCTCAAGAAAGCTCTCTATGGACTGAAACAGGCACCAAGAGCATGGTATGATACATTATCTCAATTCCTAATAGATAATGGATTCACCAAAGGCAAAGTAAATAGAACACTCTTCAGAATTCAAGATGGAGAGAGTATACTGCTTGTTCAAATATACGTGGATGACATTATATTTGGATCTTCAAACAAAGAGTTGTGTGATAAATTCTCAAACCTCATGCAAGGAAGATTTGAGATGAGCATGATGGGAGAATTTACATTCTTTCTAGGACTTCAAGTCAAACAGCTGAAGGATGGAACCTTCATAAGTCAAACAAAATACACCAGAGATTTAATGAAGAAATTTGGTATGGAAGAGAAGTCTTCTGTAAAAATACCAATGAATACATAAGTCAAGATGGATATGGATGCAGATGGCAAACCTGTGGATCAAACAAGATACAGAGCACTCATTGGATCACTGTTCTATCTTTACAAAGTAGGCGGACATCACCTTTGCGGTAGGTGTATGTGCAAGATTTCAATATGCTCCAAAAGAAAGCCATATGATAGTATGACTAAGAGAATACTAAGGTATTTGAAGGGATGCCAGGAAGTCGGCTTATGGTATCCAAAGGAAGGTGGATTCAAGCTAATTGGTTATTCAGATTCTGATTATGCTGTATGTAGAGTTGACAGGAAAAGTACTTCAGGTACATCTTAAATGCTTGGAAATAGGTTAATTTCCTGGTTTAGCAAGAAGCAAAATTCAATAGCCACATCCACAGCTGAAGCAGAATACATAGCTGCGGGCAGCTGTTGTGCTCAAGTCTTATGGATGAGACAGCAGCTGAGAGACTATGAAATTGAAGAAAAGGAAATTCCAATTATGTGTGATAACACAAGTGCAATTGCAATCACTCGAAATCCTGTGTTGCACTCAAGAACAAAGCACATTGATGTCAGGTATCATTTTATAAGAGATCATGTTGAAAAGAAGGACATCACCTTGGAATATATCTCAACTGATAAACAATTGGCTGACATATTTACAAAGCCATTATGTGAATCAAAATTTGAAGAACTCAAGCATGAGCTAGGGTTAATTGAGCTGAGTTAACAATCAGAAGACTCAAGGAGAAGAAATGAAACGAGAAAAAATGAAAATGGAGCTAAGTTTGTAACTCAGCTAAGTAAATCAGCCGTATCGGAAAGTCAGCTGCATCGAGTTAGCTGACAGCTGAGTACCCATATGAAAAGAGAGAAGAAGAGTTGAATCAGCTAAGGAGTAAGCTGAGTCATTTATGAGCTAAGTGACAAAAACGCAGTCGTTTTTAATAAGCGGGAATGTTTTAAGGATGACGTCAGCGTAATAATGACAGGTACAGTCCAAAGCTGCACGACCAAGCCTATGATTGGATATAAATATTGCCGCATTAAATGCGAGAAATTAAATGCTAATCGGCGTGCAAAATCTGAGCCGTTGATCTTGATCGAATTTCAAAAACCGTCCGCACGTCCTTTCATAACCCATACATATACCATTTCGTCCGACTTTCTCTCACTTTACACAAACTGTTCATCTCTCTCCAAAGCAAAGAAAGAAATGTTTTCTCTCAAAACCCTACAAATTCTCAAAGCATATTTTCAAAGTTTCGTTTGGTAAATCTTCAAGAAATGGCATCTACTTACGATTTTGTTAAGTTGGGAAAACAAATCCACACTGGTTCTACCGTGGATTTTGAAAAAATGATCAAACAGGGGTTCGACGAGACCCTTGTGAATAAAATAGCTGAGAAAGTGGAGAAGTCTGGGCTGAAACCCTTTCTCACAATGGAGTTTCAAATGACCTACGTGGAGGAGGTCGCGCAGTTCTATGTGAATGCTGAAGTTCACGACGAGGGCATCAAGTTCTCTGTTCATGGGAAAGAATTCACAATCACTGCCAAGGATTTGGCAGAACACTGTTTGCTACTGGCAGAAGGAGTGCCGGAGATCTATGAAGCTGATGTAAACCTGGCTGTTGCATGGAAGGAAGTGGCCAAACCTGACTATGCTGCAAAGGTTGTCTACACAGTTGACAAGAAGCTGCTGAAGGAAGACTACCACAAGTTGTTGGATATTGTTGCCAAATGCGTGATCGTGATGGCTGCGATCATGGAGGATAAGAAGATGAACTGGGCTGAGTTTGTATACAGCAGACTCTGCCAAAATATTGGGAATAAGTCATTCAAGGCAGATGGATCATTCGGAGGATTCTTGGGGTATGGCCTGGTGATTGGCCAGTTGATGGAGGTGAAGGGAGTTCCACTCCGACATGGAAAGGCGTTCCATGTCAACAAAAAGATGTTCCGATAAAATCTCTCCGGAGCACAGAGGAGAGCTTATGCCAAGAGAGCAGACACAAGTGAGGGGGAATCAGCTGACCCTGAGGAAACAATTGTTGTCTCCCCTCCGAAGAATAAAAGTTTGCCCCATGCATTTGAAAGAAAAGCTGTTGCCCTGAAAAAGAAAACAAAAGATACACCTGCCCCTGCAGCTAAGTCACCTGCCCCTGCAGCCGCAGCAGAGAAGGAACCTCAAATACCTTCTCCGGTTGTCAAGAAAAAGAGGACTGACAAGCCTAGAAAGCCAGCTCCTCAGAAAAGAAAAGAAGCACCGGCCCCCCGCCCTGAGGACTCGAGAGGAAAGCGCATCCGAACAGAAATTCCTCTCGGTAAGGACTAAAAGGAGAAGACTCTTCAAGCGATCAGAGTTTGAGAAAATAGCTGAGTCTGCCACTTAGCTGGAACAGATCGCTGGAACAGCTGGAGAAGTAGAGTCTCCAGAGATTATTGGTACAACTGCCAAGTCTGCTGAGGCCGATCAGCAGAGGCAAGTTGAAGGACCATTGTGAGACAAAGCAGTGAGAACAAGGAGTAGCCGAGCAATGAGAATCCCCTGTTGGGAATTTGTGTGTCTCCACTGTCCCCGATCTTTCTTTGAAGGAGTTGAGCAGCAGAGTATGTTGCCTTCTATTCCTAAAAAGGAAGGGCAACAGGGAGATGATGATAAAGAAGATGATGATGTGATGATACTATCCTCACCATATCCAGACATCCAAAATCGTCTACGAGAATGGAGGAAGTGGAAGCTGAGTCGATCAAGGGAACAGTTCCAAAGACCTAAGCTTATTGAAGAAGAAGAAGAATTGCTAAATTTCCTCGGTTTGACCACAATGGTCCAAGCACTGGATGAAGAAAACTGCACAGATATCTTGCAGATCTTCAAAGATAAGGAGAAGGAGAGGCTGGCCGAGGAATCTGAAGCTCGTGAGAAAGCCAGTATCTGTCCTCTAACTGGAACCACTGATCATACTCATCCACATCTTGATATGCTTTCAGAGAGCGACGATGATCTGGACCCTGCTGCTGTGACTGAAGAATTGGAGATGCAGCAAGCCATGCGGGAATCTAGGATCCTACATGAGCAACAACTGATGGAAGGCCCTAGGGAATCTTCCAAATCACAACTAGAGATTGACCCTATGGGATTGGTGCAGCGAATTGCGACTGTTGTTGCTGCGACCACTTCCCCAGCTCACTCTGATGAAGGCATTGAGGGAATTGGCGATGAAACTGGGAACTTGGGGACCCAAGTCGAGCCAACCCCTATTGAAGGTGTCTTACCACCTGCCAAAACGGCTGAACACTCAAAGGAAACAGCCGGGAGTCTGGAGAAGAGTGACCCTATTCCAAGTCACTCAGCTGGTGTGCCGGCTGAGGGGGAAACTCTCTATTTGATAAATGGTTTTATCATGATTTTGATGATTTTGTTTTTACACCAAAACAATGTTTTTAAAGGTTGTCCAAATACTCCTAAATGTTTTTAAATGGTTTTAATATTTTCCGGAGTATTTCCTCAAGTTTATTTTCGACAAAATGGGACAACACATTTAATGATTTTATTGATTTTTTACATTCAAACTATGTTTGAAAATGTTGTCCTAATACTCCCGATCGGTCTAAAATGTTTTTACTATTTTTCGGAGTATTTCTTGGAGTTTATTTTCGATAAAATATTGGACAACACTTTTGTTTTGAGGCCAACCGGTCGCCCTATAGGGCAACCCGTACCTGAAGAGTACGTTGAAACAGAAATTGAGCCTGGAGTGAAAAATAGCAGGTCGACCGGTTGCCCTGGGCGTCGACCGGTCAGGTCGACCGGTCGCCCAGTGTGCGATTGGTACCTGCAAGTTCTTGGTTGAAACAGAAACTCCTGTTCTTCATTTTCCTAAGGCTTGGACCGGTTGAACATAAGGGGGACCGGTCGAACCCTACGTCGACCGGTCGCCCTATGTAAAAATGCTGTGTTATTTTTCAAACTTCTATTTCTGTGCGACCGGTCGCCCTCTTGTTTGACAGCAAAAATCTGACCGTTTGACAGCAGACAACTTTCCCTTAATTTGTGGGATGGATTTCTAACAGCTCTTTTCTTCAATTGTCTTGAAATTTTTTACAGAATTCGTGTCCCCAAGAGGAGCCTATCATGTACAAGACATCTTCTATAAATAGAGGAATAATTGAAGCAACACAAAAAAAAGAAAAAACTACAACACAACAAGATACACTCAAGAATACACTTGTTCCTACATTGTCTTATTTCTTGTTGTAATTTGCCTAGCTATTCACTTTCACATTCTTGAGGTTGAGGCTTTTCTTGATTACACTTGCACTCTATTGTATTATCAATTATCGAGTTGTAATCTTGAATTTGGGTAATCATTCAACACAAGATATCCTTGTGAGTGTTCTTTTGGTAAGAACACACTTGCGTGATCTAGGTGTTAGGTGTGAGAAGATTGTGGTAATCTTCTTGTTGAGGTGTTGAAGAATTTGGTATTCTTCAAGGTTGAAGATTGTGGTAATCTTCACAAGGTGCCGTTGGAGATTGTGGTAATCTTCAAGAGAGATTGTGGTAATCTCAAAGGTGGTGTTGAAGAAGAGTGTGGTGCTCTTCAAGGTGTTGTAAGTTGGTGTTGTATTAATTTTTGGTAAATTAATAAAATCTTTTTTCTTTTTGAAATCCATCCCGGATATACTGGGGTGGTAGAGGATTAGGCCCTAGGTGGGTTGAACCTCTTTAAATCGACGTGTGTTGTTTACATTCCGCACCTTTATTATTGTCTTTGAGCATTCGGTTCGAAAAAGAGGGTAAAATCGAAAAGATGGAGATAATCTATTCACCCCCCCTCTAGATTATCGTAGCCGCTTGGACTTACAAGTGGTATCAGAGCCAAACTCTTTGGCAAGCTCGTTTCACATCGCGAGTGAAGAGGAACGATCGTCGGCTACGAACAAAGCTCATCTATCCGGCACCTCCACCACCAAGCCACCTCTATTTGATTCCAAAAATTATATATTTTGGAAAGAAAGAATGGAATGTTATTTACAAGGTTGCGGGTTCGATATTTAGAACATCGTCATAAATGGAGAAATCATTCCAATGATAAACACACCACGCACCTTCAAATGATTCAAAGAGCTCAATGATGAAGAGAAGAAAATTATCTCCTTAAACGGTAAAGCTCTCAATATTTTGTATTGTTCATTTACTAATTTGGAATATGAACATATTGTAGGAATTCGATCGGCACATGAAGTATGGAAAAAATTAGAAGCCATCTATGGAGTATTTGCAAATGAAAGGAGTCAAACAAAAGCATCTACTTCTCAAAGGGATACAAGCTCAAATCTAAGGAACAAGCCTCTTACAACTCCCAACTATGAAGAAGTTGAATATTGTTTTATGGGCATCGAAGAAGAAAACGAGGTATGTCTTAAACCCTCTACTTCTTATGATATTATTATTCAAAATGATTATAGTGATTTGCAAAATGATTTTGATGATCTTCAAAATGAATTCCAAAATTTACTTGTTAAGTACAAAAATTTGAAAAAGGAATTCAATGTTTTGAAAAATGAAAAGGATAGCTTATTTACTTCATATGAATCACTATCATGTGCTCACACCACCACACTTGACAAGGTTAGAAACCTTGAGAAACAAAATAGTACTCTTGTTGAGGATATTAATTGCATGAAAAATGATTTATCTAAGTCCAACTTGAGTACCGATGAAATTGTTGATTGTTGTGATAATTCGAAACTAGAACTTGATCATAAGCTTAATGATGTTAATCATATGAAAAAGAATCAAGTCTCTAAGCATATTGGTCATTATGCTCCTAAAGCTATTACTTGTTTTTATTGCGGTAAAAAGGGTCATACGGTACATACTTGTCGGGCTAGAAATAGCTCTAATTATTGTTGGAGACCTAAAAGTCTCAAAGTTAATCCTAAAGGACCCAAACACTTGAGGGTACCACAAAATAATGTTGTATTAGGTACCCGGCAAAATAATGGTCGTAGAAAATTCATACCGCCAAGAATGCATCAAATGACCGATTCATTTGATCAAAGAAGGAGAAAACATTTTCAACAAAGCCAATTTCCAAGAAGAGGATATAATCAAAAATGGGAAGAACACAATCCTTGGAAATGGCAAAAACATCATCAACAAGATGATATTCAAAGAAGAAGAGACCATCAACAATGGGAAGGTAACAAACCTTGGAAATGGAGTAATCAAAGAAGCCATCATCAACAAAGTGACTTCTCAAGGGGAAGATATCATCAACAATGGGAAAGACACAACCCATGGAAACGGCGTAATTGGTAAACCGTATCTCCCCATTTAAATATGCATTTTATTTTATTTCTATGCATGTTTTTATTTGTGTCTTAATTGCAAAATGAGTTTTCATGTATTTAATTTTAAATTAAGGTCTTCAAAACTTATTTGTATTTTTAAAACCTTTTGAAAAAGGAGACCTTACATGTTGTTTTTAAAACTCTTATGCATTCTTGTAGACTAAAGTGTATTATCATCTCTTATGGATTTTTATGGCATGAGCTTACTTGTGATATCTCTTAGCCTACACTTTTATCATTATGACTTGTGCTAGATTTGTTTTAAGAATTGTGTAGGATTTACATATTTTCACAAATGACCATTTATGTCATTACTTGTCAAGAAAGGCATAAATTATCGAGGTACGTTTACTTGTGTTATTCTTACTCTTATAGACTCGATATATGTATTGTCATATGCCTATGTGCTTGTTTTTTATAGTATTTCATGCAAGTGCCATTAAGAGGATTTTTAGATTTTTTGAAAGGCACTATTCGATATTTGATTGCACATATTTACTTTGTCAACTCTTGTTCAAATACTTCTTTTAAATGAGGTCTCTACTATATGCTATCGGATTTTCAAATTTCAAAAGAGACCTTTTGTAGCTTTCTTAAGCTTATTTGAACTTGCATGATTTATTGGACTCTTGATGATCATCTAAATGCATAGTATGTGTTTCTTGCTTCATGGTCTATATATATAGTGTCTATTTCTACTATGCTCTTATGCAAGATATTTTGTGATTGATGATTGAGGCATGTTTTTACACTTGGGCTATTTTTTTCTTGCTTATATAAGCGATGCCGTTAATGAGTTTGTTAAGTTGTGTAGATGAGAAATAAAGTACTCCAAATATTAGTTACCTCAAAATATTTGGATGTAAATGTTCTATTATGAACACCTTAGATCAATTGGATGCCTTATGATGATAGTGATGAAGAAGACAAAAAGGGTATTCCGGAACAAACTCGATGACCAAGGCAACATTGGTCGAACTAAGGCGAGGTTAGTAGCTCGAAGGTATTTTCAAGAAGAAGTTGACACTAGGTGAGCTTGAGATGAGCATGATGGGGAAGCTCAATTTCTTGCTTGGACTTATTCAATGCCAAGAAGATGGTTATATTCAAAAGAACTCTTGAAGGAGTTAAGCATTGAAGAAAGAAGAACCATCTCATCCTCTATGGCCAAAGATTGACAAAGGTTGAGAAAGGCATATCGGCCGACAAACAAATTCGAGGTATGTTTCCTTGTATTATTCCAATAGAATCGACATTCCATATGCTTATGTCTATATGCTCGACTTCAAAAACTATCCCAACGAATCTCATTAAAGTGTTGTTAAAAGAAATTTTCAAATATTTGAAAGGCACTTCTTCTTATGACTTGTTCATCCAAAGTTTTAAAACATTATTATTTTTCGGGATAACAAGTCCGGTGATAATGATTTTTCAAAATATGGTTCGTTATAATTGAACTAAACATATTGAGATTCGATATTTTTTAAAGGGATTACGTGTTTAACAAAGACTTGAGATGTGTTTAATTCCGTCTCAAGGATAACTCGCGGACTTTTTAATCGCTCACCGCCGAGTATTTTACCTCATTTCGAGCTTGATTATAATGTATATTGAATGAGGTCTACGTTTTTGCACGTTTTTACAACTTAGGGGCAAAAAATCTGATTTTTTGGATCAAACTTCGGAATTTTGCAAAACAGAAAGAAGCAGTGGGCTAAAGGGGCTGAGGTCGACCGGTCGCCCTAGCCTCCGACCGGTCGCCCCTGCTGAGTTGTCCGATATATTGCTTTCTGTTTCCAGAATTTGGCATTTTGGCTTTTTTTTCTTCTCTATTTCGTCTCCTTTGTTATTTGCACACACATTTCACTTCAAATGTATTTTGTTGCATGAATTAAATAGTTTGGGGATTATCTAGCTCGATTATCATCATCAATGCTCATCTTTACCGATTGAATGGTATAAATTTCACTCTCTTTAGCTCAATTGTGTTGAACCCTTGAGTTTGTGGCTTATATGTATCTTTCTTGATGCAATTCATATTTTTTTGTGATGAGCTTATTGATTATTGATGATTGACATTTGTTAAATTGCATTCGGTGATGAAAAACTTGGCTTGATTTCACTTACAAGGGCTATATATATCTTTCTCAATTTTTGACGCCCGCCAAGTGTTCAATAAAACGTTTCAATGAAAATTTCATCACCTACATGATTCTCTCGATTTCAAAAGACTTATATATTTATAGAGATCATGTTTTGTTTCTCAAATGAGTTTTCATAAGCTTCTACAAGTCGTATGATTCGACTCTTCCCTCCTATTTGGTTTAAAAGCTTCAATGTTCCAATAGCTCGATACATCGGTTTACTTGCACACTTTGATATGAATATATGATGTATTTATCGTGCTAACATTCTTTTTGATGATTCCAAAGGGGGAGAAACAGGTTATAAGCTCTTTAGCTCATAGAAGCTAAGATAAGCTTAACGAAAAGAAGCTATAAGCTATGGCTTCATATAGCCATAAGTTGTGGATCATATTTAGTCCACTTGGTGCATTATGGTTATGTATGAATCATGGTCCATTGGTTGTAGTATGGACTTATATACGGTTCTAATGATGTCTCTTTGATAGGGGGAGCTTTTAAGTTTTTGATACTTAAGCTCAATATCGAAAAGCTAAGCTTTTAGCTTATGTTGAAGTTGCTTCTATATTACTCTTGTTGTGCATATTGATAGGGGGAGCATTTGCTATATGTGTTTGAATATCTCTACTCTCATCCTTGTGTTTATATTGCATGGAATGTTGTCGCTCTCAACGGATATTTATTTTTGACCGGAAAACTTGTTTTGTTTTCAAAATCGCCTCTCAAAATTGTTTTGTTTTCAAAATCGGCCTTGTTGAATTGTTTTGGTTTGTAATCATCAAAAAGGGGGAGATTGTTTGATAAATGGTTTTATCATGATTTTGATGATTTTGTTTTTACACCAAAACAATGTTTTTAAAGGTTGTCCAAATACTCCTAAATGTTTTTAAATGGTTTTAATATTTTCCGGAGTATTTCCTCAAGTTTATTTTCGATAAAATGGGACAACACATTTAATGATTTTGTGTCATTGATTTTTTACATTCAAACTATGTTTCACAATGTTGTCCTAATACTCCCGATCGGTCTAAAATATTTTTACTATTTTTCGGAGTATTTCTTGGAGTTTATTTTCGATAAAATATTGGACAACACTTTTGTTTTGAGGCCAACCGGTCTCCCTATAGGGCAACCCGTACCTGAAGAGTACGTTAAAACAGAAATTGAGCCTGGAGTGAAAAATAGCAGGTCGACCGGTCGCCCAGGGCGTCGACCGGTCAGGTCGACCGGTTGCCCAGTGTGCGACCGGTACCTGCAAGTTCTTGGTTGAAACAGAAACTCCCGTTCTTCGTTTTCCTAAGGCTTGGACCAGTTGAACATAAGGAGGACCGGTCGAACCCTACGTCGATCGGTCGCCCTATGTAAAAATGTTGTGTTATTTTTCAAACTTCTATTTATGTGCGACCGGTCGCCCTCTTGTTTGACAGCAAAAATCTGACCATTTGACAGCAGACAACTTTCCCTTAATTTGTGGGATGGATTTCTAACAACTCTTTTCTTCAATTGTCTTGCAATTTTTTACAGAATTCATGTCCCCAAGAGGAGCCTATCATGTACAAGACATCTTCTATAAATAGAGGAAGAATTGAAGCAACACAAAAAAAGAGAAAAAACTACAACACAACAAGATACACTCAAGAATACACTTGTTCCTACATTGTCTTATTTCTTGTTGTAATTTGCCTAGCTATTCACTTTCACATTCTTGAGGTCGAGGCTTTTCTTGATTACACTTGCACTCTATTGTATTATCAATTATCGAGTTGTAATCTTGAATTTGGGTAACCATTCAACACAAGATATCCTTGTGAGTGTTCTTGTGGTAAGAACACACTTGCGTGATCTAGGTGTTAGGTGTGAGAAGATTGTGGTAATCTTCTTGTTGAGGTGTTGAAGAATTTGGTATTCTTTTTTTTTTTCCAAAACGATAGAAATATATTGATTACTCAAATAAACTTACACTGCCAACTGGCAAATGACCACCTTGAACATACATACATTGATACATGTCAAGGGGAGAACTCCGTACGAGAGGTAAAACCACCGTAATTCGAGGGAGCAAAACAAGAAACTACTAAAAAACAAATAAAAACTAGAACTCCAAAGGAAACTAAACCACCTCCGAAAGGAGGACTAAGGCACTCCGCAAGGGAGACTACCCAACTCGAACAAATCCGGGCACGAGCTACTACACGCACTGCAAGCCTGAAATTACCGACCGCCTACGAGTTTCGCAAATCAACCGGTAAAAAAAGACAAAAAAAAAACAGAAAAAAAAACATAAAATTCAAACAAAAAAGGAAAAGAAAAATGCCTCTCCCTCACCCGATCTTCAACCGCAACCGGCAACCCATCACCTACCCGGCTCCAACTCTCCTCTTTGTAGCTCCGACCTTCGACTTGCCTCCACTCTCGATCGGAAAAACCGATCACCTCCGGATAACACAAGGGATATACCTTCATTGGCTCCATCATGAAACATGGTTGGGGAGAGGAGGGGATAAGGGAAGGAGGAGGAGGAGAGGGAGGGGAGGGGAGGGGGGCGGATGGGGGATGGGGAGGGAGGGGGAAAGGTTAAAAGTTTTAGGGTTTTTAGAGAGTGGGAGGAGAAAAGAGAGGTAGTGAGAGAAAGAGAGTTAGAATTTGGTATTCTTCAAGGTTGAAGATTGTGGTAATCTTCACAAGGTGCCGTTGGAGATTGTGGTAATCTTCAAGAGAGATTGTGGTAATCTCAAAGGTGGTGTTGAAGAAGAGTGTGGTGCTCTTCAAGGTGTTGTAAGTTGGTGTTGTATTAATTTTTGGTAAATTAATAAAATCTTTTTTCTTTTTGAAATCCATCTCGGATATACTGGGGTGGTAGAGGATTGGCCCTAGGTGGGTTAAACCTCTTTAAATCGACGTGTGTTGTTTACATTCTGCACCTTTATTATTGTCTTTGAGCATTCGGTTCGAAAAAGAGTGTAAAATCGAAAAGATGGAGATAATCTATTCACCCCCCCTCTAGATTATCGTAGCCGCTTAGACTTACACTCTCTCCACTGCAGCTAGGTCGGAGAATGCTGCAGCTGACCCCATAACGAATCTAGGAGGCGAAGTGGATAAGGAAACACAAACAGATACACAACAAGTTGTCTTGTGAGGCTCGAGATAGTTGAGACTGTCTCGGTGAAGTGCCAAGCGCTCGAAGGCCAATGACGACGCCATTTGCTAAAGTAGCAGAGGCACAGGATGGATCTGCCCTGGAAGTTAACACTCTGGGCAATGAAAGTGCAATCCATGGAGTTGAGACTCCAGTGGATGCCACCTCTGAAGGCCCGAAGACAGTTGAGTGCAGCCGAAGGGATTGTCCAAGGCCTCGCTGCAGTTGAGATTGCAGGAGGTAGTGAAGGCCAACGGGAGGTTGAGACTTCCCGAGGTAAAGAGACAGAAGCACAGAACATCTCCCCACTATCATTGATACATCTGAGAAGAAGATAAGTGCCCTTCACGATTCCCAAGACAACCCTGATGTAACATTTCTGGGATCTGAAGGTGAAGATGAAGCTGAGTCATCCCCCACTGCAAATCCAAAAGACTCAGCTGAGGATGTTCTCCCAAGCACGAGTAAGTTCGATCTTAAGGCTACTCGCCAAAAGTTCAATTTCGATGATGAGCCACCTCTCCAAATCTCATCATCTTTTGATGACGCCACTGATACGGCCGAGGACCAGACAACTCAATAGGAAGCACCAGCTGAGACCAATGAAGCTGTTGAGACAGCTGAGGCTCAGCCAGCTGGGTCCATACCACAACAAACCCCAGCTGAATCATAGTCAACTGCGCAGGCTCCCAAAGCTGCAGCAGAATCGACACAACAGGGCACATCACGGCCATGAGTTACCGTTGAACAGATTCCCTATGTCCGTGATGATGCTTTTGAAGAAACATTTCCCTTATCACTAGAGCTTCCTACTCTTGATGATGAATTAGCTAGAGATCAACGACGTTTCCATAAACCTGATCCCGTCATTCCAACAGACACCATCGTTCCAGCAGACTTTGACTTTGACGCTGCTGATAGGCGTGAGTTTTGCATGTATTTTGAGGCGTATTTCGAGCTATAATGATAAGTAAACATGCATATACTCGCGTTAAATGTTACATATTCACTCCTTGTGGAAAAAATATTACACTTTGCTTATTTTGTAGGAATTTCATGATATTTGAAGCTAATTTAATAAGAATATGAGGAAAGCAAAGTGGAAACACGGAGAATTGAGTGGATATACGAAAAGTGAAGCCTAAAAGAGCGAAAGTTGAGCGTTCACGGAAAAGACAGGGGGCACACGGGTTGGGCGTGCCTCAAGACACCACCCGTGCACCCCTGTATAAGGATAATTGGAGCTGCAGCATGGCGCACGGGTAGCCCATGCATGGGCGCACCACCCGTGCGCCCTACAGAGAGTCAGATTATTTCACCAGAGTCGCGCACGGGTAGGCCGTGCTCGACGCACCACCCGTGCGCCCTAGAGAGTTGGGGTATTCCGCCCGAGGGTGGCGCACGGGGGTAACCGTGCGTGGGCGCACCACCCCGTGTGTCTGCTACTGAATCCCATGTCAAAGCATTAAGCCTTAAACATGATGGGAAGTATAAAAAGGTTTTTTGGGGGGCGCACACAAGGAGATTCTGGCATTTTTGGGATCTACAACACAAGACAAGAGTCAACGCTTGGAAGGAGACATCAAGGATAAAATCGGGTTGCATCGGAGCTTGAAGAACGGAGATATATCGAGAGATTGTCGACGTTCCTAAGTTTTCTTGCTTCTCTTTCAGTTTCAATCTTTTAGTTTCATTTGTAATGACTTTGAACACTTTGTGTGTAAGTTGTTTAATCATGTGTAGCTAAACTCTTGTGATTTCCGGGTTTTGGAAGTAGATTAATGAACTCTTGTTGGATGTTTTAATCTTGGTTGAAGTTATTATCTTGAAGCCTATTTGAGTACTTTGAGCTTATTCTTGTTTTATCACTTGGCCAATGATTTAACATGTTTGATATATTGATTCATAATTCGAGAGATGAGTTTCAATATTAGATCTTGAGTACTTGACACGAATATTTGCATGAATCGAAAGGTTTGTGAATATTTGTGAGGACATTTGATCTTTTGTGCATTTGGGAGTTGTGTATCTTATGTTGAGTAGAGATGCTAGCATAGATATTTCAATCTACATTTTATATGCATCTCGAGAGGGAGGATAAAATAGCTTTGTGATCGTCTTATAGGAATATTGATAATAACGTGGCTTGATTAAACCGGACAACAAGAGGTTTATTAATTGAAACCTTAACTCGGAAATCCATTACATCATCTTGATACTTCTTTCATTTGTGTTATCTTATTCTTGTGTTTTAGTGATTGAAATTGTCTTAATCTCAAAACAACAACCATCAAATATCGATCGTCTAAATAAAAGTAAAACTCTCTTGGCTCAATACTTAGCCTATTGATTTATTAGTCTCCGTGGATACGACCTTGCTACCCTATTCTAAAACGTACACCGTACACTTGCGGTGGAGCTAAAAATATAGGCGAACAAGTTTTTGGCGCCGTTGCCGGGGACTAATACAATTTATGGTGCTAATATTGCGATAGATAGAATTATTCTTAATTTAGACATTTTTTTTTATTATTTATTTTGTTTTAGTGTGACTTGAATTCCACATTATTTGACTTGTTTCTTCTAGTTTGGTCTAGGTAGTGCATGAACACGCGCTCTAGGCGGGGGGACTTAATACCGCTCATACCGGAAGTTGAGGCTTTCGCGAGGAGAATCAGTGCTACCACTAGACGAGCTGAAAGACAACACAATCCGATAATGGGGGATTTGAATGAGTTACCAATACCGCCAAACAATGGTGGAAACGAGTTACCGATATCGGTTCAACAGCAAGCCATTCGTGATTACTTTCGACCACAAACGAATCGTAATTACGGTGGTATTGCCCATATTCCTATCAATGCCAACAACTTCGAACTCAAACCGGCACTAATCAATATGGTGCAACAGAATCAGTTTGGGGGGTTTGCAACCGAAGATCCTAACTCTCACCTTGCGCATTTTATCCAAATATGCAATACGATCAAAATGAACGGAGTCTCAGATGACTCCATAAGATTGCGCCTATTCCCATTCTCTTTACGGGATAAGGCGAGGAATTGGTTGGGTACTTTGACGCAAGGAAGTGTGAGCACATGGGACGATTTAAGCCAAAAGTTTTTGTTTAAATTCTTTCCACCAAGCAAAACTTTGCAGCTCAAAAGTGAGATTACTCAATTCCGACAATTTGATTCCGAGCCTTTGTACGAGGCTTGGAAAAGATTTAGGGATTTGTTAAGAAGATGTCCACAACACGGCTTTCCGGAGGATCAACAACTATGTTTCTTTTACAATGGTTTAATGGGGCAAACGAGGGCCTTTGTTGATGCCGCAGTGGGAGGAGCATTGTTGGCAAGGTTTCCACAAGATGCCTTAAATCTTCTTGAGGAAATGGCCATGAACGATTACCAATGGCCATCCTGAAAGATCCAATGTACAACGAGTAGCGAAATCTCGATTCGGACCCTATCAAAACATTGTCGGCACAAGTAGCGGCTTTGACAACTCAATTGAGTGTATTTACGAAGGGGCGAGGAAGCGTGCACGAGCACCGGTAGTGAAGCTCTTCTATATCCGATGGAAGAGGTAAATTATGTGAATAACCGGAATTTGATAATTTAGGAATAATTCAAACCCAACGCACTACCATCCAGGGTTGAGAAATCATGAAAATTTTTCCTATGCAAATACAAAGAATGTGTTACAACCTCCACCGGGATTCAATGCTTCAAGTGGAGGCGGAAATAGGGAAGGCAAATCGTCGTTGGAAGAAACACTCACCTCCTTCATAAATCAATCTAATGCTTTCATGAATGACACGAGGGGCCGCCTCGACAAACAAGACCTTAGGATGGATAAGTTAGAACAACAAGTGACAAGCTCAATAAAGAATTTGGAAACTCAAATGGGTCAATTAGCTGCAATTGTGGGGAGTCAACATCAAAAGGGTCAATTTCCAAGCAACACGGAGGTCAACCCGAGGGAACATTGCAATGCTATCCATGTGTGGGGTGGAAAAGAGAATGAAGAGTCTGAAAATGTTGATATTGGTGTGACGTCAGAATCACGCACGACTCGTGTATCAATGCACGACCAGGTCGTGTGTGTTGCCGAGCCTACCATTCAAATTTATGGAAATGACAGAAATGACGCTCAAGGCAATATGAAAGTTAAAGGAGGAACCGAGCAACAAATAGATAAACAAAAAAGAGCCAAGAAACGTGAATCGTATCCTAACTCTAATTTGCTGAAATATAATATTCCTCTTCCCTTTCCCCGATTGTTTCACAAGACTAATCTGAATAATCAATTTGCTAAATTTGTGGGCATTTTTAAAAAATTACACTTTAATGTTCCTTTTGCAGAAGAAATGAAACATATGCCAAATTATGCAAAGTTTTTAGGGGAAGCGATGTCCAACAAGAACAAATGGGCAGAGAAGGGGATTGTCAACCTGACGGAAGAATGTAGCACACTCATACAAAGGAAAATACCGCAAAAGCTGAAAGATCCGGGGAGTTTCACTATTCCTTGTACAATAGGCGATATTTTCTTTGACAATGTACTTTGTGATCTAGGATCTAGTATCAATTTGATGCCACTGTCCGTTCTCAGAAAGCTTGGACTCGTAGAAGTGAGACCATCCACTGTCACACTACAACTCGCGGATAGATCACTCGTACATCCAATGGGGATACTAGAAGATGTGCTCATAAAAGTCGATAAATTCATATTCCCCGTGGATTTTCTAGTGCTGGATATGAATGAGGATTGTGATACCCCTCTTATACTTGGGCGTCCATTTTTGGCAACCGCGGAAGCACTAATAGATGTGAAGAAAGGGGAGCTTACATTACAAGTTGATGATGAGCGTATTTCATTTTCCATTTTTCGGAATGTGAAAAGACATGATGATTTTAATGGTTGTAAAACAGCAACAATTGCTAAATCCTGTACTCAAGCTAATAGCTTGAATAATTGTGTGCATTCTAAAGATAATATGCAGGGATTATCAATGAAGAAGAAGGAAAGGCACAAAAAGCCTGATGTTGAACCAAGAGCGTGCACGTACCATTCGCACGATGAAGAGGAGAACACATGGATAGTTGACAAACATGGAAAACCTCCTTTAGTAATGATCAAGGGAGGTGTAAATCCAAGTGAGCGGGATTGGCATGGAAAACTGCACGATGAGGTGACAAGCCTCATTTCGCAAAGATCATAATCGGAATTAAAAGGCGTCAAGCTAAAGACGTTAAATATAGCGCTTGTTGGGAGGCAACCCAACGGTTTTTCGTGTGAATTTCATTTTTTTTGTGTGTGTGTTTAGTTTCAAAAATTTGTATGATTTGAGTGCTTTGATATGCGAGTTTTTATTAATGAGTGTGATTTGTGTGTTTTTGTTGCATTTTTGTGTGTTTTTATCTAAAAAAAAAATAATAAAATAAAATTATACCTAAATTGTTGTACAGGTGCGCACGGGTAGCCCGTGCGTTGGCACACCACCCGTGCGCCCTGCAGAGAGTAGAGGAATTTGCCGGGGTGGCGCACGGGTAACCCGTGCTTCGACGCACCACCCGTGCGCCCTGCAGAAGAGGCTTAAATATGACAGTTTTTAAATTGTCTTCTTCTCCCAAAACTCCCACAAATCGCGCGCCCACTACCTCAACTTCATTGCCTTCGAAATTTCTTGCAAATTCTACTCATATTCATCCTTTTAATCCCTCCCCCATCACAATTGCACTTCACTTTACATTGAATTCGAATTTGCTTGAAGAATTGTGAACAAAAGCACCTAGGGTTCAAGTCATCTACTTCGAGTTTAACTTAGAGAATTCCGGTAAGAACACCGTTTCGCCTTGTGAATTCATTGTTAATTATGTATTAGGGATCATTATAGGTGCTTATTTTGATAATGTTGCTATGAATTATGTGAATTATTCTTTGAAGCAAATTATCAAACACCTTGTGGGCTGTGTAATCGAGGAGATTTAGGATGAATTGTTGATGAATAAGGCATGGCCAATGATTGTTTAAGCTAATATTTGTCTAGAATGGCCATAATTTTTGCTTGTTTGGGGTAGTTGGTCGATCAAAGTAACGTGGGCATGTGAATTTGCATCACCCAATATGTTAGCTTTAATCCCCTATTTTGTTGTTGCCATTGATGATATTGGGATACTAATGAAATGCGTTTCAGGTACAAACTCTTCATGGCCGAGCGAAGAAACCCCCAGGGTGGAAGGAGACGTGCACGCGGGACGGCACAACGCGAAGTGGCACCGCCGGAGGTCGACCAAAACAGTCCTGAGGCATATGGGGTCAACTTGACAAATGCCGATGATCTTGAGCGATGGAATCGCTTGATCGGTCGCCAAATAGCTCCACCTCGCTACGCCGACGATGATTGTACCCAAACTTTGGGGATACATGAGGACGTGTGGCGTCTTTTCGCCAAGGTAGGATGGACGAACTTCATGAGCCGAAAGTTGCCGACATTTAAAAAGTATACATTGGAGTTCTAAGCATCTTGTGGAAGTACTCAAACAAGGCGGGACCTTTGAACCGTATATGATAAAGTTTCAGTTGGGGAATGTCCGTAGACAACTGTCTATGACTCAGTTGAACACCATTTTCGAGGTCCCAACAAACGCTCGTACCCGCCCGATGCCTCATTATGATCAATACGACTTCTGGAGAATGCTTGTGGAAACACCACAAACGGGGCCGATGTTGTATGCCGCGCGGACCGCCAAAGCCTCATGGATCCGGAATCCAGTTTTCCGGTATATTCAACGCGTGACTGCATCCTCCGTGTTCGCCCGAGAAAACATTGGAGGTATGACGACTAAAGAACTTTATCTCCTCTGGTGTATGGTTACAAACACCCCCTACAACACCGCTGTCAATTTTTCCGAACAAATCGAACAGTTAGCTAGGCGGGAAGGAGGTACGATTTCTATAGGGGGCCTCATTACCCCTATTGCCCGGCATTTCAATGTTGATTTCCGAGGCTTGGAGCCTATCTCGGGCAGCACTCGGGTTAATTTGGCATCGTTGCACCATATGATGTTCATAGCAAATGAAGACAACAGATTGGTGCTTCTACAAAAGAAAGGTGCTTCATTTCCGTTGCCTAACCCGCCATACACCACGGTCGAGACATTGACGGACACCACCAACTTCTTAATGAACTCCGACGCACACAACCGAATTACCGAGGCTATAGAGGCAAGAAAGCGTCGCAGAGTGGAAGGTTTCTTGGATGAGGAAGATATGGTGGCGGAGGAGGATGACATACATGGACGCGAAATGGGGATGGAACCTCATCACCCCCAAATCGGGTATGATATACCCGAGTCCTCACACGGAGGCGATTACCCCCGACATTCTCAAAGCGGGGATCGCCCCGATCCTTCTCACAGTGGAGGACCCCATCGCGACGCCGATTTTCAAGACATGTTTTATGCGTTTGGGGAGAACTTGAGGCGGCAAGAAGAAGAGTTGAGGCGGCAAGGAGAGGATTTGAGGCAACATAGGGCTGATTTTCTCGCGTTCAGCGAGCGATCTGAGCGGCGTTCAGAGGAGACGTGGCAAGTGCTCCAACAGCTACAAATGTGGCATATTTCTCAAGGCCACTTCCCACCGCCGCCGCCGCATTGATTCAGGTATATCCCCACTTTTTGTTATTGAAATTCTATTTTTACCCTTAGGACACTATAATTTCATTCAAGTTTGGGGGGAGAGATAGCATTTTAATACATGAAAAGTGTGGATACAAAAAAAAAAAAATCATGCATTTTGTGTTTTCATATAGTTGCATTAGAGCACGTTTATAGCTTTAGCACGTCTATTGCTTTAGTAGTGGTTAGAGAGTGTGTTGACCAAGCATGTTGCAACTTGTTGTTTGTGTGTTGATTGAGAATTCATATTGTTGGGATTGGATGTTGGTTATGAATTGATTGAGCCTTGAATAGATAACTTTGAGCATGTTAATAAGAAAAACTTGGTGTGATGCTTTGAATTACATTTTGACAAGCCTGTGAGCTTTGAGCCTTTACTGCTTATATCTTGTGCAGTCTTGTTGTGATTGAGGGTATCATTCGTGTTGTCAGAATTCTAGAACTTGCTTGGGTATCTCTCTGCCAGGCCACTTGTGTATGTGAATTGTGAATGTGATTAAAGGCCATCTTTGCTAGCCTTTCAAGCCCTTTGCTTACCTAAAAATGTGAAAACTCCTAGTTAGCCAAGTTGAGCCTATAGCCTATTTCTTTGATAACCACAAAATTTAACCCTTGATCTTAATATATTTCCATCACCTTAAACTCGAATGTATAACGTTGAATAAAAGGGGAATGAACGAGGTGGAATGGGTGGCAATTGAAAAATAGGATAATTGGGCATACTTGGTTAAATGGAATAAAAAGAGGAAGGAAAGATGTTGAAAATGCACAAATGAAAAAGATTGAAAAGTTGATAAACTTGGGGGCGAAGGATTGTGAATGGAGGTGATTCTCAAAAGAAAGAAGGAAATGGAGATAAATGAAGTTGATAAAAATGAGGGATGATTGGAGTAGCATATGGGATTGTAATGAAAATGATTGATATGCTCATCGGTCTATACACTCGAGTTTGAGTCACTTTATCCAAAAATTTCCTACCAAAACCAAAGAGCCTTCATTACAACCAAATGAGAAAGTCCTTTATGATTCACAAATTGCATACACTCTCGTGGCGGAGATATGAGACAAATTGCAAGCCTATTGTAGGTCCCAAGGGGTGTAAGTGTAAGGTTTAGAAGGGGGTTGAATAAACCTTACCAAATTTTCGATTTAGTCCTTTAAATCTACTGAGTTAATTCTACACAGTTGTGTCCTTGATGGACAATCGAATTAGTCACTCAAGAGAGTTAATCTCTCAATGACTCAAATTTGAAATTTTGTTGATGGAGTAACTCAATTGTTGGCTATAATTTAACTCAATCGTGGTTTTATATTCAGCGGAAGACTTAACACCTTTAAGTTTGATTAAGAAAAATTTTACTGACTTGATTTAGTACTTATAAATTATCAAATGGATAGCAAATTTATCGTGAGATATAAGCGATTAAAAGTGCGCAGGAATTTAAATGCTTTGAAATGTAAATGACACAATAAAATTTTTATAGAGGTTCAAGATGGGGTAATTCTTCTACTCCTCTCTTCTCCAACTCCCGGAGGAATCCACTAGGTAATGATCGTTTACAAAGTGGTAACAGTCCGGATACAAGTCTTGATCACAACTGTGACCGACTTGATCCTTTGGGACTCGATGAGACGCCTTGATCACTCGGTGGCTTCTCGTGACGACTCGGCCTTTCTTCACAGGGCAAATTTGCGCTTTGCTACTGACTCACTTGCTCAAGCACTTTGGATTTGATCACGAAGCCCTCCAAAAGCTTAAGACTTGGTTCACTTTGAACCTTTCTACAATCCTTCCCGGAATGTAGACCCCTTGTTTCGATATTTTCCTCTTCAAGCGATTGAAGTTCTCTTTCCTTCACGAGGTAAGTGTTGGATTGATGTACTTGAAATGTAGGCTTGAGGATTGAGAATGTTTGATTTTTGATAAGCTTGTATATCTCACGTGTGTGTCATTCATCATCCTTCTCAAACAAACTCCTCGGCCTTTTATAGTGAACTTTCAAAAATTTGCCCGTTGAAGAGATAGGCTCATTTTTGAAAGTCACTTTGCGATCGGCTTGCGATTCTTGGAATTGCCATTTCCTCGTATGAATTGTTTTATCACCTTTTCGAGTTCGACACGGTGTAGTGCTTCGCATTGGTTCATTTCTTTTGCACGCTTCAGGGACCGAGCACTCCAAGAAAGGTGGTATGGAGATATTACTTGTTTAAGTAAATCTCTTGATTTCTCAGGCAACGGTTCTTTTCTGATTATCTCGACTTGACCGCATTTCCTTGCTTTCCCAGGTGACTTAGAGTCAGCTTCCAATCATTGGATGACTCTTCTCGTCTTGACTTGAGACTTGGCTTCTCTTGAGTTGACTTGATCGATGTTCAACTCACCGCATCTCACCGCTTCTTCTTCGAGTTCTGTTCTGCTCTTCTTTGCCGTCAGACTCAATTGTCTCTCACAGAGTTTTCCTTCAAGTCTTGATTGTCTTCTTGCATGTTAGGGCGTAGGCCGACTTAACTCGCCTTGGCCACTCTAATTGTTACAATACATTTTACTGACAAGAATTGGGGTACCAACTTTCTAAGTTTTACATGGCATTCATCAAAATCTAAACAATAAAATTCCTAACAATTTCCCCCTTTTTGATGATGCCAAAACTTAAATTATTCAAAGATGCAAACAAAGAATGATACATACAGATAGTGTATTGACATAGAATGTATGCGCAGAATCAATTCTTTTTATTGATCATATCATTCTTGTTCCTCAACACAATTGTTTACAAGGTGTATCGAGCATATAATTTTCTTCACAAAAATTAAAGAATTTGTATCTTTATTACGAAGACTTACATTGTATGTATTTACATAATAAAGTACAAGAAGGGGTGGACAAGAACATTTCATCTTCTTCATTTGTCTCCTTTTTCGTCTTGATCAAGATCTTCTTCTCTCTTCTTCTTCTTCTCTCGTCATCACCGCCTTCTTTTTCTTCTCATATGCTTTTCTTTGACTTCATCTA
This sequence comes from Rehmannia glutinosa, assembly GCA_016081115.2. Lineage (NCBI taxonomy): Eukaryota > Viridiplantae > Streptophyta > Magnoliopsida > Lamiales > Orobanchaceae > Rehmannia > Rehmannia glutinosa. Next base: position 63,471,189 of record CM071927.1, read on the forward strand.
TTCTTATTCTTTCCTGTCTCTCCGCCATAGCTGAGTTTGTCTCTTGTTTTTTCTTCTATTCTTTTTGCATACTCGGCGTTAGTTTTAGCAACTCGCAAATTTGCCACTTGGTCAAGCCACCAAAGAGATCCCTCATTTCTTCCCCTGGATCTACGTATTCAATGTTCTTGGGCGAGGCCTAGGTCCAAGCTTCTTCCTCCATCGCCGCTTCTTTCCTCTACCTGGGCGTATATTGATCAAGTCTTCTTCAAACCGGTGAGTGCCAGCGGAGTGACCAGCAGAGTGACTAGGTTGTCTCATTGTCTGTCTGCCTTCTTCACATAATGTGAGACCCTTTTCCCAAAGATGAGATCCCAAGCTTGAGCCATAGACATATTTGTAAAGTATCCCTCGATTCGAGCGTTTTGAATTCATCGATCGAACGTGGCTCGTCCCGACGCCCGAGATGGCATAGGTGTCTCTCAACCGGAATGCCTCAATGTTCTTTCAAGATGTTCATCACCCTGGCATCCATTCTTCCTTCCACTTCCTTCATCCCCGCTTCAATTGATTTTCTCTTCTTAGCCATAGATACAAACAGAGTGTTGGAGTGGCGAGTCACGGGAGTTTGCCGCTTATAATGTCACCGTGTGATGAGGACCTTGTTGGGGGTTTGTGAAATCATCAATGTCACATCCGTTGATCCTTCCCCCTCAACATGTTTTCCTTTCTTCTTCGTTTCAAGACTTCCTCGGTGATTTTCCCGACTCATTGCTCCTTTCTTTTCGGCTTCAGATTTTTCTTTGCTTTAAGGTATTCCTCTTCCCCCTTTTTGGCATCATCAAAGGATAGAGGAACCCGGGAACATATCTTTGGCAAGCATGAAGTCGAAGTCTTCGATGGTTGAGTTCGCTTCAAGTCTGCTGCGTTGTATGCAAAGACGGAATTCAGATCTAGTAGCGTTGATTCTGTTTGAAATCGCTTCATCTCACCATGAGAAGGCTGAATTTTCTTGTCATGTGTTCTTCCAAACGTCAGAGATCATGTGTATGTTGTTCACGCAGCAGCCTTGATCTCGGCAGTGTGAGCTTCATGCATATGCTCAATGTGCTCTCTCGGCTTTGTCTTTGCATCGTATTTTGACTCTCCACAGACTTATTGAACAATTGTCCAAGTATCTCTCAATTTCCACACGCATTGTTTCTTGTTGTTGCCACCATTCCCTTATTCGAACTGTTATGCCTCTTAAATCATTGTAAGGGTGGCATCTCTCGTTGTCCAATCGCATGTCCAAAGAGGCCTCGATGCCTCTCCATCCTTTCAATCTCGGCAAAGAGTGCCTTGAACACTTCTCGAGCTTGATTGATTCTTCATTGCGTGTGATGGCCATACAACATCGAAGTCATAATTATTTGGAACAATGGTGTCTCGTTGGAAGAACAGAGCGGGTCCGTGATAGCGTGCTGTTCGTTTTTTCGATTCGATTCTTCGTGGAGTTCTCGTATCTCTGCGCGAAAAAGGGAAAGATTCTACAAAAGAATCATCACCGCCAACCGGAATGCGTTCGATGATGAGCGGTGCGCGTGATGTTCTTTTAGGAATCGATCCTTTGCAGCTTGAGGAGCCCGAGCGGTGGTCCGTTGTTCATTGGGTTCTGTTGTGGAGTAGACCGGTGGCCGAGCCTCATTTGTCTTAACGACTTCGTTGGTCTCGGTGATTTCTCCATTTCGATGGATCGGTCCTCGGCCTTATCGGGAGCGTCATCGGACGATGATGAGATTTCCATAGGTGGCTCATCATCAAAAGTAAAGGTTTGACGAGTAGTCTTGGGATCGACTTGCTCGTGCTTGGAACATCCGTGGTGAGTCTTTTGGATTTGTCATGGGGATGACTCGGAACCTTCTTCTTCGCCTTTCCGATCCCGGAAAAGTGACATCGGGGTTGTCCTGGGAATCATGAAGTGCGCCGATCTCCTTCTCGGATGGGTCGATGATACCAGGAGGGATGTTCTCTACTTAATTTGTTTTACCCCGGGAAGTCTCAACCTCCCGTGGGCCTTCATTTCCTCCAAAGCCAGTCTCTCTGCTGCGAGGCTGTTCTCCCTTTCGACAAAGATGTCACTGTCTTAGGGTCTTCTACAATGGCATCCATTGGAGTCTCAACCCCATGGATTGCACTTTCTTCGCCCAGTGTTAACTCCCAGTGGCTGTTCCTTCCTTCGTGCCTCGATCGCATCGCAGCGTCATTAGCATTCAGAGCAATTGGCACCTCACCGAGACAGTCTTAATCGCCTCGAGCTTCGACCGTTGATGGCAACTTGTCTGTTCTTCTTTGCGTTTGAATTGTCCCTACTTCGCCTCCCGCATTCTTTGTGGAGTCATCTGCAGATCCTTCGACCTTGCCTGCAGTGGAGGGAGTTTTCCCTCACCGGGCGCACCACTTGAGTGACTTGGAATGGGGTCACTCGTCTCCAAGCTCCCGGCTGTTTCGATTGATGGTTCAGCCGTTGGGGCGGTGGTAGCACACCTTCAATAGGGGTTGGCTCGATGGGGTCCCCACTATCCCGTTTTCATCGCCATCTCCTTATGCCTTCTTCTCGAGTGAGTGGGAAGTGGTAGCAAAGCAACAACAAGTGGCTATTTTGTGAACCACTCCCATTGTATCGATTTCACTGTGATCCGGAGGACTCTCCTGGTCCCTCCATTAATCTTTGCTCGTGAAGGATTCTTGATTCGTGCAATGCTTGCCTGATTTGCAACTCTTTCGGGCAAAGAAACATTCTCTGGTTCCTCGTCACTATCGAGAAGACATCAAGGAGAGGATGTGTGTGTTCGTGGTGCCGGGAGATAGGCGGATGCTTGCCTTCTCTCGTGCTTCGGCTTCTTCACCTTGCTTTTCTCTCTCCTTGTCCTTGTATATCTGCAGGATGTCCGTGCGATTGTCTTCATCCAGAGCTGGGAGCACAGAGTTAATCCAAGGAAATTTAGCATTCCTCCTCTTCTTCTATGAACTCAGGCCGTTGGAACTGTTCCCTCGACTTGCTCAACTTCCATTTCCTCCACTCACGCAGACGATTTTGGATGTCCGGGTAAGGTGGAGATAGGATCATTACATCACTATCTCGCTCTGCCGTAGGTTCTTCTTGTGCTTGATTGTGTGAGCTGTTTGTGTCTTCGGGTTGCCTCTCTGTGACGAACAGACTTGGCTGTTTCATCAACTACATCCGGAGACTCTACTTCTTCAATAGTCTCCGGTATTTGTGCTAGCCGAGTAATCGACTAATTTGGTTTCTCTGTTCGGACTACTTTACAAGTCTTCGTGTCTCTTAGTTTGTACAGAGAGATTTTCGGTTCGAGACGGTGTCCTCTCGAGTCCCGGGCGGGTGGGCCGGTGCGGTGTTTGTTTTCGAGGAGCTGGCCGTCTTGGCTTGTCGATTCTCCTCTTTTTGACGATCGGAGAAGGAATTTGTGAGTCCTTCTCGACCGCCGCCGCAGGGCGGGGACATGGCTGGCAGGGGCAGTGACTCTTGCAGGGGCAGGAGCATGTTTGGTTTTCTTTTTGCAGGGCAAATCTTCTTGGCAGCTGCAGGGCAACTTTCTTCTTGGGGAGAGGAAGCAGTTGTGTCTTGGGGTCGGTGATTCCCCCTCATCGGTGTCGCTCTCTTGGCGTAAGCTCGCTTCCGAGCACCAGAGAGATTAGCTCAACATCCTCTTGTTAACATGGAAAGCCTTCCCATGTCTAAGAGGGACTCCTTTTACCTCCAATAGCCGGCCAATCACCAGGCCATATCCTAGGATCCTCCAAATGACCCATCTTCCTTGAAGGACTTGTTCCCCACGTTCGGGCAGAGTCTGCTTTGTAAATAAACTCAGCCCAGATTTATCTTCTTTTCCTCGATGATTGCAGCCATCACAATCGGCTTTGCCTTTGTGATTGGTCAAAGTCGCCAAATTTGATGTCGATACACTTGGCAACTATGTCCAACAATTTGTGATAATCCTCCTTCAGCAGATCTCTTGTTTTTCTGTGTATATTTTTGTCAAAGCAACATCGGACTTGGCTATTTCTTTCCATGCGTCGCCCAAGTTTACATCGCCTTCCTTAATCTCGGTTGCTCCTTCACTGGGGTAGTGAACAATGCTCGGACAAATCCTTGGCAGTGATAGTCAGCTGCTTTCCGTGTACAGATGACTTGATTCCTTCATCGTGAATCTCAGCATTCACGTAGAATTGTGCGACTTCCTCCACGTATGTCATCGGATATTCTAGTTTTAGAAACGGTTTTAGCCCGGACATTTCCAACTTCTCAGCGATTTTCTTTACCAGGGTGTCGTCGGACCCCTGCTTCACCATTCCGTCGAAATCCACCGTCGAACCGGTGTGGATTTGCTTTCCCAACTTGGTAAAGTCATAAGTTGGAGCCATTTCTCATAATTATTTCGAGGAAAAACTCAGAAAATGATTTGGAGATCGATAGGGTTTCGAGAGTATTTTGCCTTTGCTTTTGAGAGAATGAGATGAACAGTTTTTAGAAGTGTGGGAGAGAAACGGACGAAAATGGTTTAAATATGGTTTATGAAAGGACGTGCAGACGGTTTTTGAATTATGATCGAAATCAACGGCTTGGATTTCGCGACGCGATATTGAGCAGTTCATGTCTTGTATTTAATGCGGCAAAGCATTTATATCCAATCGCATAGGCTTGGTGTGCGGCTTTTATGTCCGTACACATCATCATTATCCGACGTGTTCCTTAAAACATTCCCTTTCGATCCCAAGACGATTGCGTTTTTGTCCCATTGCTTATAAGTTATTCAAAGCGTATCCCTTAGCCGATTTAACTCTACTTCTCACGATTCTCTTAGTGACTCAAATTTATCGGTGACTTGGTGTAGCCGACTTTACGACATCTGACTAATTTATGAGTGATTTTTGTTTTCACTCTTTTTCACTTCCTTTTCTGTTCCATTTCTTTTCTTTGATTCTTCTCGTGTCTCAAATTTCATCACTCAATTAGTCCCAACTCATGCTTGAGTTCTTCAAATCTTGACTCACATAGTGGTTTTGTGAAGATGTCGGCTAGTTGTTTATCGGTTGAGATATATTCGAGAATGATGTCCTTCTTTTCAACATGGTCTCTTATGAAGTGATATCTTACATCAATATGTTTTGTTCTTGAGTGCAACACAGATTTTGAGTGATTGCAATTGCACTTGTGTTATCACACATGATTGGAATTTCTTTTTCATCAACTTCATAATCTCTCATTCTTTGTCTCATCCATAGGACTTGGGCACAACTTTTTGCCCGCAACTATGTATTCTCGCCTCAATTTGTAGAGGTGGCTATTGAGTTTTGCTTCTTGCTAAACCAGAAATCATCTGTTTCTAGCATTTGACATGTCCCTCGAAGTGCTCTTCCCTGTCCACTCTACATCCAAAGATAGTCGTAATCTGAATAACCAATTAGCTTGAATCCACCTTCCTTTGGATACCATAGGCCTACTTCTTGGCTTCCTTTCAAGTATCTCAATATTCTCTTAGCTGGTGTCATATGGCTCTCTTTTGGAGCAGATTGAAATCTTGCACATACACCTACAAAGAAAAGTGATGTCCGGCCCGCTAGCCGTGAGATAGAGCGTTGATCCAATAAGTGCTCAGATCTTGTTTGATCTACAGGCTTGCCATCCGCATCCATGTCCATTTTGATCGATGTGTTCATTGGTATTTTCTGAAGACTTCTCCTCCATACCAAACTTCTTCATTAAGTCTCGGTGTATTTTATTTGACTTATGAAGGTTCCATCCTTCATTGTTTCACTTGAAGTCCAAGGAAGAATGTCGACTCTCTCCCATCATGCTCATTTCAAATTTACTTTGCATGAGGTTTGAAAATTTTTCACATAGCTCTTTGTTAGTGGATCCAAAAATGATGTCATCCACATATATTTGAACAAGCAAGATACTCTTCTTGTCTTGAATTCGAAAAGTGTTCTATCTACTTTTCCTTTTGTGAATCCATTTTCGATTAGGAATTGTGACAGGGTATCATACCATGCTCAGGTGCCTGTTTCAATCCATACAAGGCTTTCTTGAGTTTGTATACCTTGTCTCCAAGAGTCTTCTCGCTCAAATCCTGGAGGTTGTTCAACATACACTTCTTCTTCCAATAAGCCATTTAGAAATGCACTTTTACATCCATTTGATATACAATAAAATTCTTGTGAGTCGCATAGGCAAGAAACATCCTTATAGCTTCCAATCTTGCTACAGGAGCAAATGTTTCATCAAAATCTATCCCTTCTTCTTGGCAATATCCTTTGGCCACTAGTCTTGCTTTGTTTCTTACCACGTAACCTTCCTCGTTCATCTTATTTCGAACACCCATTTGGTTCCAATGACATTTTGATGTATGGGTCTTTGCACTAATTCCCATACTTTATTTCTCTCAAACCGATTGACTCTTCTTGCATACTGAATCCAATGTGTGTCATCCAATGCTTGTGACACATCTTTGGGCTCAATTTGTGAGATGAAGCATGTGAACATGGCTTCTTGTTGAGTTCTAGATCTTGTCTTGACACCTTCTCTTATATCTCCAATGACAAGTTCTCGTGGATGGTCTCTCGGCCATCTTACATCAAAGTTGAAGTAAGTTAGTTGGATTGATCGACTTACTGTTTGTGTTGTTGTGGTCACTCTCTCGTAATCACTTAGCCGCAAATTTTCCAGCCGTTTTTGAGATTCACTATCTCATCTTCTTACGAATTGATAATTCGGCTTGACCAAAGATAGGACTCTTTCGTATGGTTGGATGATTGACTTATCGGTGACTCTTCAATGTCTTCTCCATTTATATTTGGCTCATCGAATACTACATGAATGGATTCCTCTCAGTAACCATAGTTCTTTTGTTGAGTATTTCAGTAGGCTTTGCTTTCATTTGAGTATCCTAAGAAGATACCTTCATCGACTTTAGCATCAAAAGCCTTTAGATTGTCTTTGCCATTGTTGTGGATGAAGCATTTACATCCAAATATTCTCAAATATGCAACACTTGGTTTTCTTCTAGTCCGGATCTCATAGGAGTCTTTGTCATTGTCTATTTATCATACATCTGTTTTGGGTGTAGCAAGTCGTGTTGATTGCTTCACCCAAAATCTTTTTGGTAACTCGCTTGACTAACATGGTCTTGCCGCTTCTTTGAGGGTTCTATTTCTTCTTTCTCGCAACTCCATTCTCATTGTGGAGTCCTTGCTGCCGATAGTTCATGGCCAATACCATTCTCAATACAATATCGAGTTATTATTCCATTGACAAACTCGGTTCCTCGTCCGATCTTATTTTGATAATGGTTTGACTTTTCTCGTTTTGAATCCTCTTCATCACCGTGTGGCGCTTTTTGTAGAGTTTCTTTCTTCTTACACATGAAAATTGTCCATGTGTATCTTGAGTAGTCATCTACTACCACCAAGGTGTATTTCTTTCCACTTATCTTTGGCGGGTTCCATGGGCCAAATAGATCCATATGAAGCGGTGCAATATTCTTGTTGAGGATGGGCATGTCTTTTCTTTGAATGACGACTTGATTTGTTTTCCTTTCGACATGCATCACATATACTCTCCTTCTTGTATACTTAGTCCGGAAGTCCTTCCACAAGATGACTTCTTGCCACCTTGTTAATTGTTTTGAAATTCGGGTGACTCGGCTTTTTGTGCCACAACCAATTTGATTCAAATTTGTGCTCTTTGCTAGTAGAAGGCAGTCTTTGGGTGTTGCAGTTGACCAATCCACTACATACATATTTTTTTTGTCTATGTCCTTGCAGTACCACTTCATTTGATTCAATATCTTTGATTTGGCATATGCCCATGTTGAATCCAACATTGTAGCCCTTGTCACAAAGTTGATGATGCTTAGTAGATTGAAGTTTAGTCCTTCAACATATGCAACATCTGTGATTTCTAATCCATTCCTCTTGATGGATCCAATGCCTTTTATTTCACCCGAGCTTCATTTCCTCCAAATATGACTTTTGCTCCTTTAACTTCCTTGAATTTTGACAGATTTCTTTTATTTCTGTCGTCATATGTCCGGAATGACCACTATCCATGTACCAGGTTCCTTGGCACTCATTTTTCCTTGAACCCGCAATCAAGGAAATTAAGTTTTAGGTACCCATACTTGTGCGGGTCCCGAGGGGTTAGAATTGTAAGATGATCCAACCAACCTATAGCCAAATGATTTGACTCTAAGGGGTTGCCATCTATCGCCATAATCATAATTAATCCTGGCAAATTGCTTGGGGATTCTAGGTTCATACAATTGTCTTTTTTGTCAGTATGCCCGCATATGTGTTTTAGCAATTGCCTTCCTTGGGTAATTGTGGTGTTTTTGAGTGTAGTGCCTAGGTGCATATGTGTCTTTGATGAAAGCTCTTATACTTTTGGAATGGCCTTTTTTGAGTTCTAGGCCTTTGCCATCCGGGCTTATATTCCATAAGTCTATGCCGATAGTTCACATTATTCCAATCAGCTTGGCTTGGATATTTTCTACCATTCCCATCATATGTATTTCTTTTATGGATTTTCTGGGATTTTTGGTAGCTCGCTTCCTTTTTACAGTAGTATTTTCGTTAGGAGTTTCTTTGAGGACTCGGTTGAATCTCTTCTCATTTGTCCTTTCAAAGACACTCAATCGGGTCATGTTTTCCTTTTCCTTTGTAACCAAGGCCGGTTTGCTTATTATTGTGCTTTGGAGCGAATGTGTGTGCAACATTTATAGTTTTGGATTTTTCGGACTCTTCATGACTTGAAGATCCTTTTTCCAAGATTACTCTTGAGGTTTGACATAGCATAGAGGAATTAAATCCTAAGCTTTGTCTTGTCTCCACATTCTCTTTGACTCATAATAAGATCATCCAATGATTTAGATGCCTTAGTGAATGAGGCAATAACATTCTTGAGGTCATTCTCCTCTTTTCTATAGCAGCAATTTTCGCTTTATTAATTTAGCATTTTCAATTTTTAAACTTTTATTCTCATTAGCTATTTGACTTAGAGTACTCGGCTCCTTAGTCGGCTTTGAGTTTTGACTTTTGAGTAGGTTGTTTTCCTCATTCAATAGTGTGTGTGAGGATTTAATGTGTTCAAAATCTTTCATCATTTTGCCTAATGAATCATAAAGATCGGTGGGTGATGAAGTGTGTGTGTGTCACGATCACTATCACTAGTGTCCGAGTTTGTTGAGTTAGATTGTACCTCATCTTCTTGATCTTGTTCTTTGGCCATCAAGCGATCGGGGCTTCTTCTTGAGTCACTTGAGTAGTCGGCTTCGCTTGCTCTCGAATTTGTCTCTCTTGACTTGCATTTGTCAAAGATCTCGCACCATCATTGCCTTTTTCTTTTCTTGTCTTCTTTCTCTCAAGACCTTTCTTTCTTCTTCATCCCCGATTTGCTTACTACAGGATATGGGCAATCAATGGCATAGTGACCTGGTTGTCTCAGTTCCAACATAGATATTCAGCCTTTTGATCGACTCTTTCCATTCTTGAGTTGTCACCCTTTGATACTCAACTCTTTGATGATTGTTCTCTTGGTTAGCTTGTCTTCCCTTGATTTGGAGGAGCCGAGTGTCTTCTCGGAGGATTCACCCTTTCCTTTCTTGTAAGTTCTTATTGAAGAACTTGTTGAATCTTTTAACCATCGTGGCTATTTCTTCCGGGTCAATGACTTCTTTGACCTCGCTCTCTTCCCATCTTTAACAATTAGAGCAAATTGTTTTGGGTACAAAATTGTCTCTTCCTGGTCTTTTCTTCTCGGCTCAAACTCATAGGCTTTGAGGTCCGAGAATAACTCATGGTTGGATGTCTTTGATAGGTCCATGGAATGTCTCGAGTGCCATGACCTTCATTTCCCATTCATTTGGAAGACTTTTTAGGATTTTCATACACATTTTCATCGTGTATATTCCTTTCCAAGCGCAGATAGCTCATTTGTGATTTCGTGAACCGAGCATCCAGTTGATCCAGGTTTTCTCCCGAGATCATTTTGAAGTTCTCAAATTTTTGTACTGACCACTCATAGTTTGTTTTCTTTGATTTGCTCGAGCCTTCACAAATCAATGTCACTTTGTCCTGATTTCCTTAGCGATTTTGCAAGATTTGACTTTATTGAAACATGGCTTTGTCCAAGGTTTTGTACAGGATGTCCTTGGCTACATTGTCCAGGTTGTACCTTTTTCTGTCATCATTTGTCCACTCGTTCTTGGTTTTTCAACCATGATCGTCCGGGAGCGAAGATCTTCTTCTCCTTAAGCCGCAACTCTTAAAACAAATTTGTGTTCACCTTTAATATTTAGAGGCCCATCTTCTATCACAATCCACATCTCATCATGTAATGCCGATAGATGAGCTCGCATACGAATTTTCAGTCATCAAATTCTTCAATAGTGAACATAGGGATGCGTGTCAAATTTGCTTCCATGATAATGACTTTTAATGATAAAAAGAGTTTTGAAAATTTAAGTACTAAAGCGACTTTGAAAAGTTTGGAGATCTAGTTCAAGAACGGTGCGGAGGGTTCAATGAACCCACCGCTCCGATACCACTTGTAGGTCCCAAGGGGGTGTAAGTGTAAGGTTTAGAAGGGGGTTGAATAAACCTTACCAAATTTTCGATTTAGTCCTTTTAAATCTACAGAGTTAATTCTACATTTGTGTCCTTGATGGACAATCGAATTAGTCACTCAAGAGAGTTAATCTCTCAACAGACTCATTGAAATTTGTTGATGGAGTAACTCATTTATTGGCTATAATTTAACTCAATGTGGTTTTATATTCAAATGGAAGACTTAACACCTTTAAGTTTGATTAAGCAAAATTTTACTGACTTGATTTAGTACTTATAAATTATCAAATGGATAGCAAATTTATCACAGATATAAGCGATTAAAAGTGCAGAATTTAAATCTTTGAAATGTAAATGACACAATAAAATTTTTATAGAGGTTCAAGATGGGGTAATTCTTCTACTCCTCTCTTCTCCAACTCCTGGAGGAATCCACTAGGTAATGATCGTTTACAAAGTGGTAACAGTCCAGATACAAGTCTTGATCACAACAATGACTTGATCCTTTGGGACTCGATCCGAGACGCCTTGATCACTCGGTGGCTTCTCGACGACTCGGCTTCTTTCACAGGCACCCTTTGCTTACTACTGACTCACTTGCTCAAGCACTTTGGATTTGATCACGAAGCCCTCCAAAAGCTTAAGACTTGGTTCACCTTGAACCTTTCTACAATCCTTCCCGGAATGTAGACCCCTTGTTTTTGAGATTTTCCTCTTCAACCGATTGAAGTTCTCTTTCCTTCACAGGTAAGTGTTGGATTGATGTACTTCAAATGTAGCTTGAGGATTGAGAATGTTTGATTTTTGATAAGCTTGTATATCTCACGTGTGTGTCATTCATCATCCTTCTCAAACAAACTCCTCGGCCTTTTATAGTGAACTTTCAAAAATTTGCCCGTTGAAGAGATAGGCTCATTTTTGAAAGTCACTTTGCGATCGTTGGCTTGCGATTCTTGGAATTGCCATTTCCTCGTATGAATTGTTTTATGACCTTTTCGAGTTCGACACGGTGTAGTGCTTCCCATTGGTTCATTTCTTTTGCACGCTTCAGGGATCGAGCACTCCAAGAAAGTGGTATGGAGATATTACTTGTTTAAGTAAATCTCTTGATTTACGCGGCAACGGTTCTTTTACGATTATCTCGACTTGACCGCATTTCCTTGCTTTCCCTGGTGACTTAGAGTCGCCTTCCAATCATTGGATGACTCTTCTGTCACACCGACTTGAGACTTGGCTTCTCTTGAGATGACTTGATCGATGTTCCACTCACCGCATCTCACCGCTTCTTCATCGAGTTCTGTCGCTATTCTTTTGCCGTACTCATTGTCTCTCACAGAGTTTTCCTTCAAGTCTTGATTGTCTTCTTGCATGTTAGGGCGTAGGCCGACTTAACTCGGCTTGGCCACTCTAATTGTTACAATACATTTTCTGACAAGAATTGGGGTGCCAACTTTCTAAGTTTTACATGGCATTCATCAAAATCTAAACAATAAAATTCCTAACACCTATGGTAATTTTGCGACATCGAATTGATTTGAGCGTAAACACGTCCTATAACCTCGTGAGATGAGAGTATACACTTAACTTTACTTTGAGAGTTGGATTGAGCATTTCACTTTGTTTTATTTGAGGCGTGTTCTTTGATTAGATATTTGAGGCTTGATTGAGTTGTACTCAAAGCATTCATGACGAACAATTTGGATTTTCTTGTGGATTCTCGGTGTGCTTATTTGTTATCTTTATCTCCCTGTTGTGCTTTATCGTGTTCTAAATATTGTTGATCGGGACGATCAACAGTTTAAGTTTGGGGGATTTTGATAGGCGTGAGTTTTGCATGTATTTTGAGGCGTATTTCGAGCTATAATGATAAGTAAACATGCATATACTCGCGTTAAATGTTACATATTCACTCCTTGTGGAAAAGATATTACACTTTGCTTATTTTGTAGGAATTTCATGATATTTGAAGCTAATTGAATAAGAATATGAGGAAAGCAAAGTGGAAACACGGAGAATTGAGTGGATATACGAAAAGTGAAGCCTAAAAGAGCGAAAGTTGAGCGTTCACGGAAAAGAGGGGGGCACACGGGTTGGGCGTGCCTCAAGACACCACCTGTGCACCCTCGTATAAGGATAATTGAATCGCTGACATGGCGCACGGGTAGCCCATGCATGGGCGCACCACCCGTGCGCCCTACAGAGAGTCGATTATTTCACCGGAGTCGTCGCGACGGTAGGCCTTGCTCCGACGCACCACCCGTGCGCCCTACGAGAGAGTTGGGGTATTCAAAGCAGGTGGCGCACGGGTAACCCGTGCGTGGGCGCACCACCCGTGCGTCATACTGAATCCCATAGTCCTGCACATTAAGCCCTAAACATAATGGGAAGTATAAAAAGGTTTTTTGGGGGGCGCACACAAGGAGATTCTGGCATTTTTGGGATCTACAACACAAGACAAGAGTCAACTCTTGGAAGGAGACATCAAGGATAAAATCGGGTTGCATCGGAGCTTGAAGAACGGAGATATATCGAGAGATTGTCGACGTTCCTAAGTTTTCTTGCTTCTCTTTCAGTTTCAATCTTTTAGTTTCATTTGTAATGACTTTGAACACTTTGTGTGTAAGTTGTTTAATCATGTGTAGCTAAACTCTTGTGATTTAGGGTTTTGGAAGTAGATTAATGAACTCTTGTTGGATGTTTTAATCTTGGTTGAAGTTATTATCTTGAAGCCTATTTGAGTACTTTGAGCTTATTCTTGTTTTATCACTTGGCCAATGATTTAACATGTTTGATATATTGATTCATAATTCGAGAGATGAGTTTCAATATTAGATCTTGAGTACTTGACACGAATATTTGCATGAATCGAGAGGTTTGTGAATATTTGTGAGGACATTTGATCTTTTGTGCATTTGGGAGTTGTGTATCTTATGTTGAGTAGAGATGCTAGCATAGATATTTCAATCTACATTTTATATGCATCTCGAGAGGGAGGATAAAATAGCTTTGTGATCGTCTTATAGGAATATTGATAATAACGTGGCTTGATTAAACCGGACAACAAGAGGATTATTAATTGAAACCTTAACTCGGAAATCCATTACATCATCTTGATACTTCTTTCATTTGTGTTATCTTATTCTTGTGTTTTAGTGATTGAAATTGTCTTAATCTCAAAACAACAACCATCAAATATCGATCGTCTAAATAAAAGTAAAACTCTCTTGGCTCAATACTTAGCCAATTGATTTATTAGTCTCCGTGGATACGACCTTGCTACCCTATTCTAAAACGTACACCGTACACTTGCGGTGGAGCTAAAAATATAGGCGAACAGCTGCTTGGCCGCCAATTGAGACAGAGGTAACAACTGAGGTTCGAGAAGTTTTCAAAGTTATATTTGCGGAGATTGAGAAGATGGAAAGGCACCAGGCCTCATTGGATATGCGGCTGGATAACCAAGATGCTAATCTCACTGCTGATCTGTGTGGATAATAATCAGGATCCGGGAATGGTGGCAACAGCAGCAGACAATGCATGTGGAACAAGTTTGATACTTCAAAGCATTGTACAATAAGATGCTGATCTGGAGCGCTGATAACGATGATATGAAGAGAAGAATGCAAGAAAACATTGATAGAATGCATGAATCTCATACCACAGAGATGGAACTGCTGCGCAAATTTCATCGAAAAGAACTTCTGCGTGTGGAGGAGAACATGAATGAAAAATTCAGCCTTCTTATGGCTGAAATGAAGTTAGTGACAGCCGAATCCAACGCCACTCGCTCAGAATTTCGAGCAGCATACTCAGTAGCAGAATCCAAGCAGAACTCAGCTATCAGTCGCCTAGATTTCATGCTTGTTGGCATGTTTCAAGGGGTTCCTCTCTCCTTTGATGATGCCAAAAAGGGGGAAGAGGAATACCTAAATACGTTGAAAGGATCCGCAGCTGAGAAGAAGGATGCAGCTGGGAAGGAGAATACAGCTGAAGAACAGAGAAAAGAAAAGAAGGGAAAATTTGTTGAGGGGGAAGGTTCGAAAGACATGGCTTTAATGGTTGCAAGAACCCCTCAACAAGGACTTGTCACAGCTGGGATAATCAGCAAACTTCCAGTGACTCTGCCGCTCCAACACTCTGTTGTGCCCATGTCTGAGAAGAGGAAGATAGTAGAAGCAGAGATGACGGAGATTGAAAGGAAAATGGATGCCCGTGCGATGGACATATTGAAACAATACGGAGGCATTCCGGTAGAAAGAGACACTGATGCCATTTCAGACGTCGGAACCGAGCCGAGATCTGTTGATGAATTCAAGACGCTCGCATCCGAGGGATACTTCGAGAACATGACCATGGCGCAAGCCTGGGACTTGTATTGGGAAAAAGGCCTCAGGCTGTGTGAAGAAGAAGCCGACAGGCGGCGAGACTCTGATCACTCTCACTTTGGTCACTCTACTGGAAAGAAGAAGGCCCCAGTACAATACACACACAGAGGAAGAAGTAGAAGCAGTGGAGGAAGAGGTTTCAAACCTAGACCTCTACCCAAAAACATTGAATGTATAGATCCAGGGAAGAAAAGAGGGATCTATTGGGCTGGTTTTGACGAAATAGCCATCTTGCAAGTGGCCAAGAATAATGATGAGTATGTAAAGAGAATCGAAGAAGAAAATAAAAGACAAACTCAGCTGTGGGAAGAGAGACAAGAAAGAAGAAGAAGAGATGAAGCTGCCAGAAAAGCCTATGAGAAAAAGAAAGCAGCTGATGAAGAGAAGAAGAGAAAAAGGTCAGAAGAAGACAAAGCTGATGAAGAAAAAGGAGGCAATGAAAGAGATGAAGTGTTTGTTGTCCAACCCTTAATGTAATTTACTATTTTTTTTTTGTAAATACATAAGATAAATGTAAGTCTAGCCCGCAAACTACGCCAACCAGGTAAACCATTGAATAAGAAATTTGTAATTTCTCTACCTACTTTTTTGGGTGGTTAATGTAATTTACTATTGTAAATACATAGATGTTTGCTCGTAGTCATAGACTTTGTAAACTTTGTAAATTTTGTAAAGGACAGAATGTTATGATCAATAAAAAGATTGATTCTACGCATACATTCTCTTCATTCGCACTACCCGTATTTTTATGCTTACATTTTTGCATGTATGTTTTAAGTTTTGGCATCATCAAAAAGGGGAAATTCGGGAAATTTATTTTTAGATTTTGATGAATGCCATGTAAAACTTAGACTAGAAAGTTGGCACCCCATTTTCTTTGTAATTTGCATTGTAATAGATAGGGCTGCTCGAGCTGAGTTAAGTCAGCTATGCTTAAATATGCAAGAAGTCAACTGGAGACAAGAATGAAGACTCATTTGTGTGAGGCAGCTGAGTATGGCAAGGAAAAGAAGACAAGAACTCGACTGGAGAAGTATCAGCTGAGATGCAGCTATGTGAAGTGTCAGTCAAGTCAAGATAGCCAAGTCTCAAGTTGAAGTGACAGATGAGTCATCCAATGATTGGGAGCTAACTCGAAGTCATCTGGGGAAGTTAAGGAAGCTGATCAAGTCAAAGCAATCGAAAAGGATCCGTTACGTAAGTCAAGAAAGTTACTTAAATAAGTAATACTTCCATGCCGCAATATTCTAAAGTGCTCGATCCCGGAAGCGCGTGCAAAAGGAATAAACCAATGGGAAATCGCACGTGTGTCGAACTCAAAAGTCAAGGATCATTTAATACGAGGAAATGTCAATTTCAAGGACTGCAACAAGACAAGCCAACGACCACAAGTGCCTTTTGAAAATTAGCCTATCTCTTCAACGGACAGATTTTCAAAAGAACACTATAAAAGGCTGAGGAATCAATTTGAGAAAGGTAACCTTGACGATCTAAACCACGAACATTCAAGCTATCATTTTGAGCTGTAACCTACAGAAAAATTCTCAAATCATTCAAGCTTAATCCTCAAGCCAAAACTTCGAAGGAAATCAATCCAACACTTACATGTGGAGGAAAGACGACTTTAATCAGTTGAAGAGGAAACATTTGAAGAATCAAAGGGGTCTACATTCCACAGAGGATTGTAGAAAGGTTCAAGGTCGAACCAGTCTCAAGTTATTGGAGGGCTTCGTGATCAAATCCAAGAAACTTGAGCAAGTAAGCTGTAGTAGCAAGGCAGCTGCCCTGTGTAGAAGCTGAGTCGGACGAGAAGCCAGCTGTGTGACAAAGGCATCTCCAGACTGAGTCCGAAAGGATCAAGTCAGCTATGTGATCAAGACTTGCATCTGGACTGATAACCACTTTGTACTCTGATCAATACTTAGTGGATTCCTTCAGGAGTTGGAGAAGAGAGGATTAGAAGAATTACCCCATCTTCGAACCTCTATAAAATTTATTGTGTCATTTACATTTCAGCACTTCAATTCCGCATATTATTTTATATCTGCTGATAAATTTGCTATCCAACTGATATTTAACAAAGTGCTAAAACCAAGTGTTAAAACAAACTTAAACCAAATTCAAGGGTGTTAAGTCTTCCGCTGAAAACATATCATAGTTGAGTTAAGCTTTAGACTAATTAGCTAAGTTATTCTATCAACAGCTCAGTCGAGTCTGTTGAGTGGCTAACTCTGCTGGTTAACTAACTTAGTTGTCCATTAAAGACTTAACTGTGAAGAATTAACTCTGAAACTATTTTAAAAATGACTAAATCAAAAAGTTGGTAAGGTTTATTCAACCCCCCCCCCATTCTAAACTTTACACTCACACCCCTTGGGACCTACAAGGGACTTAAACTGCATCTTTTTTAAAACTGCTTTTGTCCCAATATCCTACTGTCCTACGTGATACTTTAAAATTAGAATCACATCAAAATCCCTCCCGGTTTGTGAGATCCAAATTTTTTAAGTTCAAGTCCGAAAATGATAATTTTGACAAAAGAAGGGACCAAACTTAAATTTTCCTAAAACTCGACCTAAGCTCTTTGAAATCTTAATCTTAGAACAATATGGAGAATTTAAAAATTGATCTTACATTTTTCTAAGGTCGAGACTATGACTTATTCAATTTCTAACTCGATAAGTACTATTTTTCCAAAACCGGGACTACAGATAAAATTTTCCTTTTATCAAGGACCCCAAAATAAATTATTTTTTTCTACAGTTCTAAAACTGATGTAATTATGTTTTAATTATACATCAATAATTTTCTTGAAAATCTCTGGACCTTACGCACTACGCGTGGCGACTTCCTCACCTTATTACAAATTTAAACTTAACTTGTTGATATCTTGTACTGTTTTTATATGTACCGCCATGTTTTTACTCGACTGCCTTGTTGACATGATATGAACTTCGTGAATCTAATTGTGCTTGAGTCAACTTAGTGTGTCGAGCTCACAGTCGGAGTGGACTAGTCATGTTTTGGAACCGAGCAGCGCGGCTGCGATTCCTTACTGGCCCCACCGTCCTAATCCCACAACTGCGGACGGAGTGTCCAAGGGAAGTGGGTCGTAGTATGGGTATAATCATGATTATAACATTGTGGGCCTTGCAAGCCATACTTGTTGGAGTTGTTTCGCCCGGGTAGTAATAAGATAGATATGGCTATATGCCAAACGTGTTTGGGGAGTCATAAGATAGAACAGAAGAATCGTTATCTGATCCACACGGTTCCAATATTACTTGCTTGGGTTGGCGTCACACTCTGTGCACAATCATTACTTGCTTGGGTTGGCGTCACACTCAATGCGCAACCATTACTTGTCTGTGTTGGCGTCACACTCCGTGCGCAACCATTACTTGCTCGGGTTGGCATTACACTCCGTACGCAACTATTACTTGCTTGGGTTGGTGTTACACTCCATACACAACCACTACTTGAACTACTTGCAACGCATTCATAGTGCCTAAATGATCATGAACTATTTTCATCAAATTATATAATACTATATTATTTTGAATACCATGTTGCTTATGAATTGCGTGTGACGTACGCATCATGAATCATGCATTCTTCATATAACTGTTTTCATGCATCTATATAAGTCACACTTACACACGATCACCCATCCACTGAGAATTTTTGTCTCACCCCCACCTTTTTCAACGGCCAGTTGTTGACCCACCATATTATGAAGACGTCAATGAAGAAGAACAAGCGACTGAGTAATTCCTAGACTTAGTCCGTCGATCTAGCCTTAAAATTCATTTATGAACAATGTATTACGTTTGATGTAATAGAGGGCGTATGACCCCTTCGTATGGATAATTGGTTTGTATTAGTATTTCCGCTGCGACAATTAATTATGTTTCCGAGAAGTTATGATGAACAATGTCTATTTAGGAATTAACATTGCTCAAATACTTGGTGGATTATCAGTTGCGGATCCAGGATTTTTGAAATGGGGGTACGATAGATTTTAAAAAAATATACATATAAATATTATTTAATATTTAAAGTCATAGAACAAAATGTTGTTTAAAATTTTATAAAAGTTGATCATGTAACCGTACATGAAAAATTAATACACGTATATAAAAAAAATCATTAGAGTAATAATTAAGAAAACAAGAGACAACGAAACACATTTTTAGTGGCATTTTGATATTATTAGATGTTTTTAGATCATTTTAGGTTTGTAGGTTTTGATGTTTGCCATGGTTTATTTATTTAAGTTGTTTAGTTGATCTTTTAATTTTTGAAATTTTATTGTGGGGATTTGTATTGTTTTATTTGAATTTTCTAATTCTTTTTGTAAAAATAGGGGTACAAATTTATTATTACTTTGTTTTTTTTACTAAAGAATATTGTTGGATTTTTAAAGTTTGGGGGTACAGTTGTACCCCCAAGTTAGCGCATAGATCCGCCAGTGTGGATTATATTCTTAGAATGGAGAACTGGCGTAAGTTATCCGTTGTGTCACGACTCCACTTTTGGGGCGTGACAGAACTAATAATCACCCAATGATCCAGTTATTAATCGGATTCGATGTCCAATCCGGGTTTAAAAACGTTGATTATTTGAAAGGAGCAATCCACATATACACATACACTCTTATTTTCTTCGTGGCATTCAAACATGAAATAAAAAACATTCAACGACAAAAACTCCTGTCACACGGTTAAACATGTC
The DNA here is from genome assembly GCA_016081115.2 of Rehmannia glutinosa. Classification (NCBI taxonomy): domain Eukaryota; kingdom Viridiplantae; phylum Streptophyta; class Magnoliopsida; order Lamiales; family Orobanchaceae; genus Rehmannia; species Rehmannia glutinosa. Next base: position 63,490,913 of record CM071927.1, read on the forward strand.
AAAATCCGTTAGACGAATCTCAAAAACCAATCCGGTGATATTTTTTATTTCATTAGCAGAAACCGGTATTATCGGTTCCTCTAAAAAGTATTAGCAATCCTTCTGAAAAGTATTAGTACGTAGTTCACTTAAAAGTATTAGTTTTTGTAATATTAGACAGTGATATAATATCACGAGAGCGCTGAAAAGTACTTTGATAAATATAAAAGTAATTTCAATTAACATGAAATATATGTTAATGAATATAAAGAATAATGTTCTATATATAAAATATTTATTACGGCTATAATTTTGCATTAAATATAAATTTAATTTCTTATCACATATATATAGCTTTATGTATCTATATATGTAATATATATTATATTTGGATATATATGATATATTTTAAACAATTTAAAATATAAGTATTATTTAAATAAATTTTATCAACTTGAAAATAATTTTATATAGTTATAAGGAAATGATCTAACCCTAAATAAGAATATATATATCACACATAGTAGTAACATATGAATATATAAATTGATGTAGAACTCACAAATATATAAATTTGAAAACCAATTACACAAATTTTGAATGGATATGTCCTACGTTTTATATTTAATATATTTATTTTTTATTTTATAGATGCAATATTTGAAAAATACCCATATGTGTTACACGGGATGTGTGCTAATTTATTAAATTTGAGTTTTTCTTAATTGTTTTTTTGTATTTTGGCTTGTCAAAATAACGTATATTTTTAATTCCTAATTACATTGTTACATTTGTTTTCACATTTTTTTTCAAAAATTAATTGAATATTGTAATGACTGATATTTATTTTTATGGCGTTTAAAAAACACTTAGTTAATTGTGCTAATTTTATTAATAAAAAACGTCCAATAAATATAGCTTCCATTTCTTAGAGTAGTTTACTTTTTTAGACTATATAGATAGTTTGTTTAGATTGTACAGGTAGAAACTTCGATTTTTGGATTATTAGAGTATAATAAACTGTATAGATAAATTTTTTGATTTACAAAAAAATAGATTGTATATATAGCATCCTTGATTTTAAGATTATTTTTTAAAATATATATGGAAAATATATATAACATACGATTGGTACATGGATAAATATGAAGTTGTCGTGTGGAATCGGGATAATGATGAATTAACACATGTCTCAGAATAATGAAGTCATGGCATGTGTTGTATTTATTTTTTCATTTAGTATATATGGTTGATGTGTGGTGTTCGCCTTATTTTTAGCTTCACCGCAAGTATACGGTGTAGTTTATAGAATAGGGTAAGCAAGGTCGTATCCACGGAGACTAATAAATTAATGCGCTAAGTATTGAACTAAGATAGCCTTATTTTTATTTAGACGATCGAAATTGAATGATTGTTGTGGAAGAAAAGATAACAAAAACACAAGATGAAAATAATAGTGGAATTACCAAGGGAAATGAAATGGATTCCCGGGTTATGATTTCAATTAATATTCCTCTTATTTTACGATTTTATCAAAGCCAAAGTTATTATCAATACACCTATAAGACGATCACAACGGTATTTTATCCTCCCTCTTGAGATGTATATAAAGTGTAAATTGAAATATCTATGCTAGTATTCTACTCAACATAAGATACACAACTCCCAAATGCACAAAAGATCAAATATCCTCACAAATATTCACAAACCTCTCGATTATGCAAATATTCATGTCAAGTACTCAAGATCTAATATTGAAACTCATCTCTCGAATTATGAATCAATATATCAAACATGCTAAATCATTGGCCAAATGATAAAACAAGAATAAGAACAAAGTACTCAAATAGCTTCAAGACAATAACTTCAATTAAGATTAAAACAATCAACAAGAGTTCAATTAATCTACTTCCAAAACCCGGAAATCACAAGAAGTTTAGCTACCCATTATAAATAAACAACTCATAGACAAATTGTTCATCTTCATAAGAAGCTAAAATGAAAGATTAAAGCACAAAGAATGAGAAAACTTAGGGAAATGGATAATCTCTCGATTAATCTTCAATCCTCAAGCTCCGATTCGACCCGATTCTTCCCTTGATTCTTCCTTGATGAAATTGATGTGTTTCTTGTGTTCTTGGGTGTATCCCCAAGTGTCCTCCATGCCCTAGATGAAGCCTCCCATGTATCTATTTATAGTACCCTCCTTTTAGATCCAAAATCGGACTTTCATTGTTTTGTCCGCCCATAGTGCGCTGCAGCGCTCCAAAATGGGAGCTGCGCCAAAACACAAACCCACACTGCCCACTTTTTGACCCCGGCACTGCAGCGCAAGGAGGGGCGCTGCAGCGCCCGTACAACACTCCCGGCTTTGCGCGCTCGTTTTGGGCGCTGCGGCGGCGCCATTGCGCTGCAGCGCCTCTTCTTATGCGCGCTGTAGCGTCATCCAAACGTCCGAATTTGCTTTTTGTGTCTTCATAAGAGTTGTAGCCCTATCTCTTAGCTTTCCATAGCCACTTGAATCATCTCAATATCAATTTCGTAGAGAGAGTTATGGCCAAAATACGAAACGCTGCCAGTGATGGAAATTTCAGACGCGTTTGGACGTTTCTTCAAATCAATCTCTCTTTGTTTGCTCGTTTGTACTTCTTTTGATACACAATTCATTACTATGACTATAAACTCAATATAATTGGCTCTCAACATGGCTTGGCTACTCAAATGACTCAAAATACTCAAAAACAACACAAAACTCAAGTCTTGAAGCCCAAATCAATGGTATAAAACCAAGTAAACAAATACCCCCAAACTTAAATTGTTGGTCGTCCGGTCAACACTTTTAAAAACAAGACAAAACATGACTGGGAGTAATGAAAAGTTGAACGCACAACAACTCCATAAAATTTTGTATTGTTCATTGTAGGTATCAAGCAAACGAATTAACATGCCTCAAACATCTAACATAGAGCACATATTAAAGAAACCATGGTAAATGCTAAGAATTACACCTCACAAAGATCAAGTGTATACTCTCATCTCGAATGAATATAGGACGTGTTTACGCTCAATTCAATTCATTATTGCAGAATTACCATAGGCTTGCAAATCGTCTCATATCTCCGCCACTAGGATGTATGCAAAATTGTGAATCAAAAAGGACTTTTTTCCTTTGGTTGTAATGAAGGCTCTTTGGTTGAGGTAGGAAAATATGGATAGAGTGACTCAAACTCGAGCGTATAGACCGGTGATCATATAATTCATCTACATTAAAGCTCAATATGCTACTCAAATCACCTCTCATTTTCACCAACTCTTCTTATCTCCATCCCCTTTATTTTGTAAACTCAACCATTCACATTACAATTCTTAACCTCCAAGTTCATTCAAAGAAAACTCATTCATCGATCTATTTTTTTTTTTTTTTTTACTCTTATATGAGTTTTCAACATTTCATATCTCCTTTTTCTTTCTCTTTTGTTCTCATCAACCAACTATAACATCACCTTCTAACATTTTGATTTCACCCATTCACCCTTATTCAATTCCTTTACTCAATGCTATACGCTCAAGTGTTGGGTAAAAGATTTATCAAGTTAAGGCTTGAATTGTGGCTATTAAAAATTAGGCAATAGGCTCAAGTTGGCTAACTAGGGATTTCAATATCATCATTAGGTAAGGAAAAGGCTTGAAGGGCTAACAAAATGGCCTTTGATCATTTTCGCATACAACATGTGACCTTGACAGGAGATGCCAGAGCAAGTTCTAGAATTCTAACAACATGAATGATACACTCAAATTACAAACAAGACTGCGCAAAATAGAAGTAGTAAAGGCTCAAAATCTCACAAGCTTGTAAATATGTAATTCAAAGCATCATACCACGTTCTCAATATCCATATGCTTAAAGTCATCTATTCATGGCTCAATCAACTCATACTCAACACCCAATCCAAACAATACAAAATTTTCAAAAATAAAGCACGAGAATCTCAATATCGGTCAACTCACTCTCTAAACTCTATGAAAGCAATAAACGTGCTAAAGATGTAAACGTGCTTCTAATGCAATGCAACCTAAAATGCTCTACATGCAACTATATGAAAACACACAAAAATGCAATTTTTTTTTTTTTTTAATCCACACATTTCATATCAAAATAATTATCCCCCCCCCCAAACTTAAATGAAATTATATCGCACGTAAGAGAAGATAAAATTTCAATATAAAACTGTGTGGATTTACCTGATTCATTGTGCGGGTGGTGGCCCTCCTTGGCATCTCCTCATATCGCTAGGACTTCTTCCTTCAACCATCACTTCAAATTTTGTACCTTAATATTATCTCAGCTGAAGGACGCACGGGTCGTGCGCCTTGCGCACGGGCTGCCCGTGCTTCATGCCGAAGCCACATTATTCCTCCCTCCAGGCATGCACATGCGCCTAGCACACAGGTCACCCGTGCGTGATGCCGTACAACAACACTCAGTTTTTTTTTTTTTTTTTTTACAAAAAGAAAACAAACAAAAACAAAAATCACACCACAAACCGTTGGGTTGCCTCCCAACAAGCGCTATATTTAACGTCTTTAGCTTGACGCCTGTTTATTTGATTCGTACCACCTTTGAATGCATATATTAGTTTTGTTTTGGATCGTGGTCAAAAACCGTTTTTTGCTGTTTGCATCTAGTAATGCATACTTAGGCTTTCCAAGCAAGTATTGGAGTCCCGATGTTGGAACACTTTGATTTGAATTATGCTCATGTTGTCCATGCGGTACGCATATTCCGTGCTTGTCTCATTATGGAATAGTTTTCTTATATCTTGCACGCAATGCACGGGCGTACACACATGGTTCGTGTGTTCCTTGTCCTGTTTTTGCTCCTTTTTGGTACCACACACGGGCTGAAAGTGCATAAACACACAATCCGTATTTGGTTCCGAACTTTCTTGCTTTTCCAGGATCTTCATCTTCTCGATTCGGTACCATTCATTTGATGAATGGCACTAGATTGTTCCTTCGAGTTGGCTTTGGTGCTTAAAAATTGGCTCTTTTGATGTTGCCCACCAACAATTGTAACTAATTGGCCCATTTGAGTCTCGAGATTTTTCAACTGTGAATCCATAGTATTGGCCAATTGTGTCAATTGCAACTTCATCTTGTCCATCTTTGCTTCGTTTTTGGTAAGGCTATTTCCCATTTCCCTCATGAATAAATTTATTTGACTCATAAATGAAGTCGTTTGATTCATGAATGAAATGAGGGCGTCTTCCAAAGATGGTTTCGCCTCTTCCATCCGAACGGGTGCACCTGTACCAATTCAAAGAAACAAATCAAGCATTGTAGAAGTAGAATTTGCAAAAGAAAAATGGAAAAAATAAAAAAAAATGTCTAAATTAAGAATAATTCTATCTATCGCAATATTAGCACCAAAAATTGTATTAGTCCCCGGCAACGGCGCCAAAAACTTGTTCGCCTTATTTTTAGCTTCACCGCAAGTATACGGTGTAGTTTATAGAATAGGGTAAGCAAGGTCGTATCCACGGAGACTAATAAATTAATGCGCTAAGTATTGAACTAAGATAGCCTTATTTTTATTTAGACGATCGAAATTGAATGATTGTTGTGGAAGAAAAGATAACAAAAACACAAGATGAAAATAATAGTGGAATTACCAAGGGAAATGAAATGGATTCCCGGGTTATGATTTCAATTAATATTCCTCTTATTTTACGATTTTATCAAAGCCAAAGTTATTATCAATACACCTATAAGACGATCACAACGGTATTTTATCCTCCCTCTTGAGATGTATATAAAGTGTAAATTGAAATATCTATGCTAGTATCTCTACTCAACATAAGATACACAACTCCCAAATGCACAAAAGATCAAATATCCTCACAAATATTCACAAACCTCTCGATTATGCAAATATTCATGTCAAGTACTCAAGATCTAATATTGAAACTCATCTCTCGAGTTATGAATCAATATATCAAACATGCTAAATCATTGGCCAAATGATAAAACAAGAATAAGAACAAAGTACTCAAATAGGCTTCAAGACAATAACTTCAATTAAGATTAAAACAATCAACAAGAGTTCAATTAATCTACTTCCAAAACCCGGAAATCACAAGAAGTTTAGCTACCCATTATAAATAAACAACTCATAGACAAATTGTTCATCTTCATAAGAAGCTAAAATGAAAGATTAAAGCACAAAGAATGAGAAAACTTAGGGAAATGGATAATCTCTCGATTAATCTTCAATCCTCAAGCTCCGATTCGACCCGATTCTTCCCTTGATTCTTCCTTGATGAAATTGATGTGTTTCTTGTGTTCTTGGGTGTATCCCCAAGTGTCCTCCATGCCCTAGATGAAGCCTCCCATGTATCTATTTATAGTACCCTCCTTTTAGATCCAAAAATCGGACTTTCATTGTTTTGTCCGCCCATGGGCGCTGCAGCGCCAAAACACAAACCCACACTGCCCACTTTTTGACCCCGGCGCTGCAGCGCCAAGGAGGGGGCGCTGCAGCGCCCGTACAACACTCCCAGGCGCTGCGGCGCTCGTTTTGGGCGCTGCGGCGCCGCTGTTGCGCTGCAGCGCCTCTTATTCGCGCTGTAGCGCCATCCAAACGTCCGAATTTGCTTTTTGTGTCTTCATAAGAGTTGTAGCCCTATCTCTTAGCTTTCCATAGCCACTTGAATCATCTCAATATCAATTTCGTAGAGAGAGTTATGGCCAAAATACGAAACGCTGCCAGTGATGGAAATTTCAGACGCGTTTGGACGTTTCTTCAAATCAATCTCTCTTTGTTTGCTCGTTTGTACATCTTTTGATACACAATTCATTACTATGACTATAAACTCAATATAATTGGCTCTCAACATGGCTTGGATACTCAAATGACTCAAAATACTCAAAAACAACACAAAACTCAAGTCTTGGAAGCCCAAATCAATGGTATAAAACCAAGTGAACATGTGGTCAAATTAAAGAACATGAAGAGAGGATTAATTTGAAAAGAGGACTAATCTAAAACAAAGGGCGTCACATGTATCTATGTTATATGCCCCATTTTTGTCTTTTTTAATGGTTAATTTATTGAAGAAAATGACTTTTTGGTAAATCCAACTTTATATCAGTTATTAGCGGGAGTTATATTTGGTAGTGGCTTTCACATTCCTAGAATTAAGGGATAGATTTTCATCGTGATCTCTCTAATCCAAATCTTCTCTTTTGAGTCTTGGAAAACTGAAACAATCCAAACTCTCTCGGATGAAACTCTCTCCCGGATGCAACTCTCTATCTGTCTATGAAATATTTCTTCACCTTTCTCTTGCGAAAGAACCCTATAATCATCTTCTCGTCGGTTGTTCTTCGAGGCAGCAGCAACTCGGCGGCAATTATTCGAGGTGGCACCATCTTCGAGTCATCTGAAAGGCCTCATATTCTTCTCCGAGTCGACGGCCACATTGTAGGTGGAATGTTTTTGATTTTATTTTTAGTCTTTTTGGGTTCAATCTATTGTATAAATCATTGATAATTTAGAATATTTCTGATTTTTTGTTAATTTTTTATGTTATCATAGTTTTAAACCCTAGGATTTTCCTGGGTTTCTGTTTTTTTTTTTTCGTTTGATGGATTTAGGGGTGTATGATTTGATTATTTTTTCTTAGGTTCTTTACGGATTTTGTTTGACCATTTGCTCTATTTTGATGGAGTTTAGAGTGGGGTAATTTTGTTTTGGCTGTAATTGAAAAAAAATGGGGAAATAGGGTTTATTTAGGATTGCTTTTTTTTTTTAAAAATGGGCAAATCGCTTATTGATGTCTTTAGCACTGCTTATGTATATTTGTTTTATTGCTTATGTATGCTTTGTTTACTGTTTTAAGTAAGATTACATTGTCATGGACTTAATTTAATTTTAATGTAGTCAATTTTATATTTTTTCATGTATTGATAAAATGTTGCTTGTACGTTGCAGAGATAGGTTTTGTTTTTTACTGTTAAATGTTTGCTTATTTAGCAGAAAGATCTTGCTTACGTAGATAGAAAATGTCGCTTTTTTGTTGTAACTGTGATTTTTTTAGTGATAGTACTAGTAGATATATATGAGTTGCTTATGCTGCTAATACAACTTGCTTATGCGTGCAGTAAATATTCCTTATAAAGACAAAAAACACTTGGTACAAATATATTGCTTGTTAAGACCAAATATTTTTCTTATGTTGATATAAAGTGATGCTTTCATAGCGTTGGGTTATTTTTTAGATGTTTTTGTCGTGTCTTTGTGTAGATTGATTAGTTTATATAATTGTATGTTTATACAGTTATTGACCTTGTTGTGTATTTAATATTTTTTGTCAATATTTTTACCAGGAGCATGCATCCAGAGTCTTGCAAAAGTTGTCATGCCTTGGTACGGATGTTGCTCATATAATTTCGCTACTTGAAAATGGACCGAAAGAGGTTACATGGAATGCACATTTTTTGCAAAGTCCAAGAAGCAACCATTTTTACTATGCATCACATGGAGACGTATGTGGGAGGAGGTACTAGAAATTGGGAGGGTGGGCTGGAGAAAAATAACGAGGCGCAAATATTGATGATATGTAGGAAATATGACGTTGCGATTTGTTTGGATGACATGAATGAGCAGAGGGAATTGAATCTGAGAGAGGCGAAGAAGTTTGCTGGAACAACGTAGGATTATAGCAAAGCGATGTTGATGTTTTTTTATTTTGAACAAATGGTTGAACAATATATGCTGTTTTGGATTTTTAAATTTGTGGTAGGGTTTGGTTTAATTTTAGAATTGTTAAGCAGAATGTAAATGTTATATAAGCAATATTATGGTATAACATATGCAGCGTCATTTATGCAAGTGATAAGTTTTTGATTGTTTGCACACTCCGTCCGTTGCTCAGTCATATTATTAATCCTCACTGTTTCATTGTATTACTATTAAAATATATCAAGGTATATTTTCATTATCTATTATGTAGTCAAGCATGGAACATAGAGCCAATAAAAAAGCAACATTGTTCATGTTCATAAGCAACTTTATAAGAACCGTTAAGCAACACTTTATAGATACGTAAGCAAATTTTTGGTCTTAAAAATCCGAAACTCATGAAATGAATTGAATTGTCAGTGAATATGCAACATATATTCAATAGATAAGCAAAAAATATGTAGGTAGTTAACAAATTATTTCTTTGTAAACGCTAAGAGACACCATTAGACATTTTGTCATGCATATGCAACATATACTTGATGGACAAGTAATATGAGTCTGTTATGTAAGCAATTTTTTTTTGTTGCATAAAATGACAGTTTTTTCAGCACAAATTTTACTGTAAGAACACAAATTAGAATCAATAAATAAGCAATATTGTTCATGTTCATAAGCACCTTTATCATAACAATTAAGCAATATTTTATATATACCAAAGCAAAGGAACAATTTACAGATGTGACAGGCATTTTTTTCCCTCCAGATTTTAGTGGAACAATTTACAGAGGTAGCAAACGTCTTGGTGAAGGAGAAGACTTTGAGATAATTTCGTGATTTTGATTTTTTTTTAAATGGTAAGATATATTTTGGGTAACTGCTCCTATTTTCATGGGATTTTATTGTCTACTTTGGACTAATATACCCCTATATCTATTTAATTAGGTTTTTTATATATTTTATGCATCTTTAATATTAGCCATTGAAATTGTTTGATTTGTGGTTCAGATTTGGTCCTACGTACTTACATAAGGCATGTGTCTCATATAACCCTCCCCCTATATATATATATATATATATATATATATATATATATATATATATATATAGGAAGGAGATCTTGTTAGACCATAACTTTAGGTGAGAACGTAAGACCACATTTACACCATCCAAAAAAAAATAATGGAATTCTAAGATCTAAGAAATTTTTGTAGCATTAAAAAATAAGAGAAAAACCGTCCAGGGGTATAATTGGAATTGAATTATTAGGCCAAAATAATTGCCATCTAATTTTAAGGGAAAAAATCTGTTTTTTGATCCATCTCCTAAACTCACGCGATCACCACCTCCTTCTCCCTTCCTTCACGCCATAAAGCTGCAAAAATAGAGAATCAATTCAACATTGGTACATATCTTCATTTCTACAAGCAAAAGCATCAGAAATTGAATTCGTAGATATCAAAGAATAATGCATCAAACAACATAATAGAAAGAATCGTCGTATATTTCAACAATGATTTTGCATAATTACAATGCATATATTGTATACTAAGAGTAATTATTCAGTATAAATTGTTCTCATATAATGATAATTAAATATTTTAGTGATATGTTTATTTAATATACGGATATTGCATATATAGTTTTGTTCATCTGTACACGTAGAACAGAATATTGGAAATTATGAAAAACATTAAGCAACGATCCTTGTAATTTATAATGCATTACTACATATTAACGTTCTGCATGTATAGTGTTTCATATTTGTATATTTAGTATGTAAAAAGTGTATGACATTAAGAGGCGCCTGTAAAAAGAGTATGTACATATGCAGTATATGTATACTAAATATACATAATATGATACTAAACTATGCATAATTAATTTATTGTTAAATATACAGAATTACAAGACTAAATATACATAATATATAACTAAAATAAACATGACATATAACAGACTACAATACATTATAATAAAAAGGTAAGATGTACAACATTTATACATTAAATATACAAAATTACAATATTAAATACACATAACATATAATTAAAAAATAAACATGATATATAACCGACTACAATACATTATAATAAAAGGTAAGATGTACAACATTTATAGATTAAATATACAGAATTACAAGACTAAATATACATAATATATAACTAAAATAAACATAACATATGATAGTGAAAAAACACAACAAACATAAACAGGATCTGCACACCGGCACTGGACGACGAAGCTCCATGATCTTTTATTTTTTTCTCCTTCCTAGCCCCAACCAAATTCGTACGCGACTCAAACACTATTTCCCCATCGAACAGTGGCTCAATTAACTGACCCCAGAATTGTGGGAGGTGGATATGGTATATTTTTGTTACAAAATCATAACTGATAGAATTACAATCTTATCCCAGGTATATTAGACAAAAATACCTTAATGCCCCTAAAAGAGGCGCCTATGCTTAAAATTAGGCTAATAATCTGAACCATTAATTATTAATTCCAATTGTCTAGATGTCGTCTCACGGTCTTACCTAAACGGCTTGGTCTCATTTGAATCAATCCATATATATATAAATATATATATATATATACACACACACACACAGTGGCGGACGCAGGATTTCGACTTTGGGGGGGCGGAAAACGGACCGATTTTATAAATTTATACTATGTGAAATTTTTTTTCCATATACTAACCATATTAATGATTTTTTATATTGTAAAAGACAACTGTTTAAAATTTTATCAAATTTTGGGGGGAAAATTGTAAATTAGTTCATTTATTTTACCTTTTAAAAAATAATTTGGAAAATTTTTGGGGGGAAAAGAAATTTTTGGAAAATTTTTGGGGGGAAATCTTTTTTTTTCAAAATTTTAGGGGGGCAATTGTAAATTAATTTACTTATTTTACCCTTTTAAATATAATTTCAAAAATTTTTTGGGGGGAAAAAAATTTTTTGGAAACTTTTGGGGGGCAGCGGCCCCCCTTGGGTCCGCCGCTGCACACACACACACACATATACTAGAATAACACCCGTGTGTTACACGGGGTTTGTCCAAATTAAATTTAAAATTCTAGTGTTACAAATTTAAAAGATAGTGCATGTAGATAGAATCCTTGATTTTTAAATTATTTGTTATATCTTAAATATGTTATCTTTTAATTTAATTCAAAAATATATATTATGATTCAATAGAGTATTTCTCAATAAAAATTATCTTCAGGTGATTTGATCAGCATCAACTTATCGAAACTAATCATGAGCAAATTTTTTATTTTTTGGATTATATTTTAACTTTTAAAATATTGATTAAATTTGTTATGTTTTAATTTTGTACATAAGTTTGCCACATAGATAAATGTGAAGCCGCCATGTGGAATTGAGAGGATGAGAAATTTACAAACGTCCAAAATTAATAAGGTGATAACATGTGTCAATTTTATTTATTTTTTTAAGTATATTGGGTATATATATACATATATATTTTGTGATTACCCAAATCTGGAAAGAGGTTTTTGGCGGGATACTATCTTGTCCAATAGGCCCCCGACCCGAAAAGTGTAGAAAAGCGCGCTAGGCACCCCTCCACCGGAATAATAAATATAGGAAAGGTCAACAGGCTCGTAACGTTCGTTTTCTCTGCACCTCGTTCGCTTAGTTGATACAATGCATAGATGGGTTTCAGCTTTCTTCTCTGATTGACTATTTCTTTGTTTAATAGGACTGGGCCAGTGCCCCCGTTCGCCCGGTTATATGTTATAGATATAGATATAGATTAAACCAAACAAGCATTAATTCCACCACCAAACTTAACTACCCTCTATATATACAGTTTCTTATTCAGACATTTGAAATATTAGCTCATAATATTTCTTATATTCTAATGGTTGTAGGCTTTAATGGTTGATGACTTCAAATTCCTCCCTTTTATTAGACTAGATCATGCTATGTCATTACAATAGTCCTACTTTTGCGTAACAATATTATATTTATTTAATTGCTATGTAAAATAAACCACGTACTTATGCGAAACCAAAACAATATATATAACTGATAAAATATATTAAGAAATATGCATAGTTGTTACGTTATGATATATTAGCTATCACAACGATATTTTCTATCACAATATAATTTTCACAGTCGTAGTTAGAAAATTACTTAAAATTGTCAATATTAACAGTTATTGGCATACATAACCTTGTAATTCATTGTCCATAGTTCATTGTCGTTATACATATGTCCCTAATGGTTAATAGTAACAATTTGTACATATAAACTGTCAATAAATTATTAAAGATTATTAGTACTGGAAGAAAAATAAAAGCCTATATTTAGAAAATAGACTTTTAATAAATGACTTTTCAAAAAGTCTCAAATTTTAGTTTCTCTAGAATGAACTTTTTAGAGAAGTACTGACATATCCAAAAGCTCATTCAAAAATAACCACAAAACAACTATTACTATGTAAAATGGACTTTTAAATCCAAAAGTCCATTTAAAAGTGCTCCAAAACAATATATTGTCTCTTGTTATATATACTGGTGACAATTTTAATTAATATTGTCAATTAATACTTTGTAGTGTTTTTTTTTTCTTTTAGTTACAAGAATTTTCAGTTCCCATCATAGATGTCCACTAAATATGTTGCCTAACCAATTTTATCTGCCTAAGGAAATCACGGATATAATTTGACAAGATTATTTCAGTTTTTGAAATGCCTCTAGCTAATGCACATTGATGTGGCTAGAGTAGGGATGGCAATGAGGCGGATTTGGCCAAACCAAGGAATCCTCCCCCCCCCCCCCAAAGAAAAATCAAGACCGGGAACCGTCCCGCCCCGCCTCAAGACCCGCGCCGCTCCAAGAGCCACTGAGGCGGGTCTAGACCCGCCAATATTTTTTTTAATTGCAATAGTTTATTTTTTTTGTATTTGTGGCCAAATTTTCAAAAGCAATCCAATGCCAATAGGTCAAAAAAATTGTAATTATGAAACTTATTATACTATATTTTACAACTATTTAGCTACTACTAGGATTTTTTTTTAAAAAAAAAAAAAACTACTATTAGGATCTTGCAATAGTGCTCAAATAATATTCAAAATAAATATTCAAAGTACAATATTATAAGATTTTTAAAAAAAAATAACATACAATATTATAAGATGTTATAGTAGTAGATTAAAATCAATATAACATTCAAATCTAAAAGTAAATAATGAAAAATATCTAAATATATATTAAAAAATATAATAAATATTAATGTGATGGGACGGCTCTGGGGCGGATCCTATTGGACCCGGGACACGTCCCAGGACCCGTTTAATTGGGTCTAGACCCGCTGCGAGGGCGGGTTATTGCCATCCCTAGACTTGAGCCTCGAGGTTGATCATCTGCTCAGAATATGGTTGGCTTCTGTCCACGAGACATTGTCCACTTTGACTTGATCTCATGGTTTTGTCATGGGAAAGACGCCTTTTTTGACTAGAGGAGCTTGGCCTTGCTTATAACCCATTGTCTTCCGACGTGCCCAATCAATGTGGGATATATGTATCCTGTTGGTAAAGTATATGGTGTATGGTTACTGTGTTAGAAGAAAATGGCTAAGTGTATGGTTTAGTCGAGGCCAGAATTAGATTTTGTCTCCGCAAGACGAAAACGCCCCGTATACAAGTGCTAACGGTTCCGGCGTACGTCCCTAAGATACAACGACTATTTACGTCTCGAGTTTACAGCACTTGCAAACTCGAAACACAGCGAACAACCGAAGTGTTTTGACTTTCAAGCTATTGAAGGAAGGGGAGAATCAATATGCTTTGTAATGCAAATGACCGATTTTAATCTGATGATTTCGTGTGTAAATTCATCTGCAGGGGCTTCAATAATATAGGCAATGAAGTGCCCGTACGGAAAATTGCGTCTATAGGCTCGAAAAGGCACCTTTGCACTGAACAGACGCACCTGCGCAGGGGAGCACGACCAGACGCATGGGCCGTGCGTCAGCCCGTGCGCTGGCGCGCAAAGGTTCGGCACCCAACACGCCCCAGACGCACGGCCTGCTCCTGCCCGTGCGTGCAGGCGCAAAACTTCGGCAGGTAGCACGACCCGACCACGGGTCGTGCTCCCCTGGTGGTCCGAAACTTTCCCAGGTTGAACTCATTTAATTAATTACGAAAATTAATTAAATCTATTTAATGAATTACAAAAAAATTAATTAAACATTTAATTTTAAAGTTTTTTGGTCCAAAAAGAATAAGGGCCTTGAAGCCCAAGCCCGCGGCCCGGACCCGGCCGGGCCGAGGCGGGCGCGCGCGCGTGTGCTTTGAACCAAACCCACAAGCATGTAGGTCCTCACCCCTTTAAAATTTGGGTGCCCCCAAGGTCCCAAACCCATTAGTCCAACTTGAGATATATTAAGTGTGCAACTTTATCCTCTTTTTCCTATGTGGGATGGAGCATCTCTCCTTCCCCACATATTCCATTTTCCATACCATTTATTTGTGTTAAGTGGCTAACTTCTAGCATTAATTTCTCATTCACCCGGAATCGATTTTGAGAAATTCTAAATGCTATTCTCATCTACTTTCTTAGTAGAATTTTTACAAATAATTAATTCCATTTTTCACTAATGGAAACCACTTAATTATTTGGTCAAAATTGGGTCAACACCTATTTCTCAAGACTAAATTTCCAACATATCCTTCCATTATAACCTTTGAAAATGCGGTGGATTGTGTGTGCGGGGAACTGGTGTTGGGTTGTCACAGATGTGCCAAACTGATGTAGCATGGATGTAACACCATAAACTGGCATTCCCATTCACAATTAGACCAGCTCAGTTAAATTATTATCTATTTTAACTATCCTCTAATAAAATGGATTGCATTGGTCTAGCTCACAACCACCTCTACGTACCTAACAATACTATCTTGTATCTCATAAAATATTTGTTTGGACATTTTTTATCAACTAGTTAGGTGTACGTCGTTGCACGTAATCCAAATAATTTCTTTTTATTTAATTAAAATTAAATATTATAAATGAAATAATTTTTTCTTAAATTATTTTTATATATAGTAAATGTCACTCGTGTAGTTTGATCCTAAAATAAAATTTGCAAAATTAAAATTAAACTTCTTAGTAGGAGAAACATGGTTAGAACATTTTAAACCCGAAACACGACACTTACATGATATCGTCATTTAACAAAATACAATGGGTATTAAAAAAAACTAAAGAGTAATTAAAAAAAAGATATTCTACGAACTCATTTTGCATCAATTCAACTCTTGTTTTACTTTTTTAAGTGTCTCATTCATCTTCATGTTTGGCTTTGAGATTTTTTTGCAACTTTTTTTATTGCATTCTTAGTCGAAGCATGATTGATTGACGTATGAATGTCTTCGTCTTTTTCTCCATCTCTGAAATGTGTGTTATCTCTCGACTAAGCTATAACATTAAGTTTTACATTCACCACCAGTACCTTTGTTAAGAGTAATGAGCAAGTGAAATTTGTTTACGTATGTTCTCATTTCTAAACACCTATTTTCAGTTTTGTACTATTCATAAAATCGAATATTTTTGTTTCATGTGAGTTTACTAAAATTAACTCATTTTAAATTAATTTTCAGAGCTACTTTTCTTACATCTTATCCTACCTTGTCATTCAATCACATCTATCAAATTTACATCACTATCTCTCACTTTTCAATAAGAACTAGTTTTTGACTCGTGCGATGCACAGGGTGTTGCGTGTTAGATTATATAAAATGAATGTTTATAAGATGGACAATCTACATGTAATATAAAACTACATAATACAAATATAAAAAATTCAGGTTAGAAGTTGTTTTCCCTGGAACTTGAATTCTGAGGTTAGGTGGGGTTAGTGTCATTCGCAGAACCTAGATAGAAATCTTTCAATGAAATTATTTTGTACATATTTTGGTTGTAAAAAAATCAAAATACAATTGCAATGATATAATTTTTTTATATTTTATTACTTTAATAGGGAAGTAAATAAAACTATTCTCATCAAATATCTTTTAATAAATATATTTTGTTTTCGAAAAAAATTCAATAACAAATATTGTAATTTATAATATTCCGTCTGCAATTAATGATTTAGATAATAATTTCAAAAAATTATCAATTTTAAATTTAATAATACAATTAAAAATTTATAATGTGCAAACATCTGTTATAATACTATTCAAATAACAAAAAATTAAAAAAATATATGAATACGATTTTTCATATTTTCCAAAGAATGTTGATATACATATAATATGGTAAAAGATTATTATATATATACATATATCTCAACTTGTTTAAATTAGAAAAATCATTTAAATAAAATAAATCTTAAATATATAATTAAGTTGTAAATGAAAAAGAAAAGGCCCAAAGATATTGTATTATCAGGCCGAATTATTAACAGTTTGAATCCATTAAGAAAAAGCGCATTTTCTAAAAGTAAGAAAAAAAATTAAAGCTCATATATTGATTATATTCAACTATATTACACGGTTGCACACATGTATCAGTTATTGCATATAGGCGGCGCGTGGCGGCCCAGGCGCCTAAGCGAGCCCGGGCTCAGCGAAGCGAGCGATGGTTGTTCTCCAACTAGTGTAGCACCAACAACTCCAAAATTCGTTTTATTTTAAAAGGTTGTTTGTGTTCGTTTGTTTAATAAATGAACATGTTTTGTTAATGTAACGATTTTAGATGACATGCTCATTAATTATTCATGAACAAAAACTATTTATGAACATGTGTCATAAATAAAAAATTAAATACACCTTGTTCATGAACACTCAACTCAAAATAAATGAACATTATGGTAATTGCAAATGTAAATAGGTGGTAATATTAAACTAAAATAAGCTTATTTTTCATAATAAAATAATGAATATTAACGCAACGATTTAAATGTATAATTAATAATTAAAAATGAATAATAAACAAACATCGAACAACACTAAATAAACATGTTTGCAAATGTAAATAGGTTAATATTAAACTAAAATAAGCTTATTTTTCATAATAAACAAATTTCCTTGAAATGTTTATGTTAATAATTAAAAAATGAATAATAAACAAACATCGAACGAACACTAAATAAACAAACGCTAATCAAGCTCGTTTATGTTCATTAAGTTGCTAATTCACGAGTTGTTTGTCGAAACCTCTGTTCGTTTATAGCCCTAAATTTGCATAAGATTCGGACATGGGAGTGTCCCCAACCGTGAAATTTAATGGAATTTAGAATTTCATGACTTTCTAGGTGTCCTCAATTTGGATTTTTATGGAATCCATCAAATCTTGGGATCCTCAATTTGGATTTTTATGGATTCCACGAAAATCCAGTATCCTCAAACATTCCATGAATTCCATGGATTTCTAATATAAATAGATTTGAATGGATTTAGGTGGAATTACCAAGTATATTTATGAACAAAAAATTCTACAAAAAATCCCATCTCTCCCCTCGGATTTCAGAATCCATTTTTCCCAATAATATATTGCAAAAAGGAAAATAAAATCAAAACGTCTTTCCCATATATATCTCTCCAGTCTACACGTATCGTCCTCTTCTACCCACTCTTTCAACTCTTCAGTCTTCATGTTTTCTTCTACTCAATCTTTCAACGCAAGTCCTACTCTACTAGCATCCTTCTACGACAACAATTTGATAAGGTATATTTTTCTTTATTCAATGATTTGTATTTTTGTTTAGATTCTCAGTTTTGCGAATAGAAATTCCACTTTTTCGGTTTTCTCTTGGGAAATTCTTTTTGGTTTAGGTCAATGTCAATAACTCTAGTATGTATCATTAGTATGTGTCTATGATAATGTGCATGTGGGCTATTTTTTCTTGCAAATGAATCATATAGATGTTATTTTTTTTATTGATTTTTTATTTTGTAAACAACTGGTACAAGCATCATCCAATACGTTTAGAAGAAAACTGGGAATTGGTGTACTTCAAGTGGATATAATAGGTAGAAATTGAAGTGGGTATAATAAATAGAAATTGAAGTGGGTGAGTTAGAAGATACAAATTGAAGTGGATATAATAGATAGAATAATTTGGAATTTTCTAATGTTATATTTGAATAAGAAGCATATGGGAATGTTTGATTAGTGCTCGGCCGGATTACAAATAATGTTTGATTCCAAACATTCTTTTGATTAGTTAATGTTTGATTTCATCATTTGTATTTATTATATCCCTTCAATTTCTAAAAGCTCACCAAAACATCAAACCAAGAAACAAATCCAACAGCACAGCTGACTGCATGTACCTACTCCACATTCTCGTATGTATTTTTCCACCATTTGCATTCCTCTTGCTAATAATTCTTTAATGGATTTTCATTTTATTCCCCGTGATTTCTGCGTTTCAATTTTTATCATATCGTGCTATGAACATGTGCAGAGCTTTTCAAAGTATAATATTTGTCTAGTTGTATTTTTTTCCCGGCCCTTATGGAAAAAACTGTGTGATATATTTTTGCACGTAATAAAATTTTGACAAATCAAGGATTTTCTAATAAATACATCCAATAATACATATGAAACCTCGTTAGTTGTTTTTTCTTTAAGATGTGCTATAATTGTGTAGTCTTCCCGGAGTGCAAAAGTACATAAAAATTATTGTTCATTACTAGATACATTTTCTTTCTAGTGATAATACTAATGGGTGATTAGCAAGGAAAAAGTAGAAATGGATATAATTCTTGGACTGTACAAGAGAGCACTTTGTTATTAGAGCTTTTGGTTGATGCTACTAATCGTGGATGGCGTGATAGTAGTGAGTTGATAAGTAAACAAGCAGTTGAAACTAAAATACTTCCTATATTGAATGCAAAACTTAGATGTCAAAAGACATACACAATGTATCAGAGTCGATGGAAGCATTTTAAGCAAAAATATCAAAAATATGCTAAGCTTATGAGATTTAGCTCAGGTTTTGGTTGGGATTCAATTAATAAAAAGTTCACGACTATTGATGAAGTGTGGAACAACTACTTTGGGGTAATATTGAATAAGTTTTCTTTTAAATATGTACAAAACTAAACATGCATGGCATGCTAATAGTGTTGTGTACTTCTCATTTGTAGTCTCATCCTACTCATAAGAACCTTCGAACTGACATCTTTTCGGACTATGAAGATTTGAGAATAGTAGTCGGGAATGCAACTGCTACAGGAAAAAACTCAATTAGATTGGGTGATGAATCAGATACAAGAACATATGGAGTTGAAGAGAATACCCACGCTTCAATAGAAGACTATACGTTTGATGACTTTCATGACGCGTACATCCCAATCCAGCAAACACAATCAAACAATGTTCAACATTATGAAAGCTACACTTCTTCCCCACCTATGTGGAAACTGGCAGGGAAGCTCCCTCGGAAAATAATGGTCCAAAAAAAATGAACTAGAAATGAATATGAAGAGAGCTCTAAGTCAACTAACAGTGTGTCTCGAGCTGACTTTCAAGTGAAGATTGCTAGTGGCATGGATTCTATTACTGAAATTGGAACTGACATTCGAGGAATGCTCAGGTTGATGGAAAAAGGAAAAAAGATAGAGAGAAATGTGAAATGGAGACTAACAACATAAATGTGCAATCAAAGAAACTCCAAATTTAGATGACCGCACACGTTATAAAGCGCCAGCGTTCATTCATAACTTTGGAATGAAAGAAGCTTTTCCTAAAATGTCACTTCAAGAGCATCAAGAGTGAATGAAATATAATGTGGAACAAGTATTTGCTTAATTTAAGATAATTTATCATCTTCGCTTGTCATGAAAAAAATTATTTTCTGAATTTTTTTATGAACCTTTGGTTTTAGTTGTCATGATGGTGGGAATTTCTACTACGGGTTATTATTGTTTTTCATTTGAATATGAACAGTTTGATAATATATTGCATTGTTTATGTTCTAAGAATGTAATGAAGTGTTTTTGTGCATTTTATATTATGATAACTACTTATAAATGTCTTTCTAGGTTGGAGGAAAAATGTAAAGTGGAATAAGACAAGAATCTGAAGAAGAATTCTATGAGACTCTCAAGCTAGTTTTATTATCTCTTCAAGCAATACTTCAAGTGTTAAATGATTTAATAGTGTTTATGCATGGAGGAATGTATATTGAGCGCCCTGTTCGAAGACCAATAAGTACTATTGGATTTGATTACATAAATAAAGAATTAAATGAAGATCCTATGCATTTTAGACAGATATATAGGATGTACGCTGAAGTTTTTCTTAAGCTTTGTAACATCCTTAGAGAAAAAACACCTCTACGAGATACACGGTATATTTGTGTTGAAGAAATGCTTGCCACTTTTTTGCTCACAATTGGTCAGAATAATCGATATTGTATTACTCGAAAAATGTTTGGTAGAGCACATTCTACTACTAGCAGAAATTTTAAAAAATTCTGAAGGCTTTAAACACAATTGCATCTATTATGATGGTCAAACCTGGAGTTGCAGTACCAAGCAAAATAAGAGAAAGTACAAGATTTTATCCTTATTTTAAGGTAATTATTCAATATTCTTAGAAATATTTACTTGTTATTAATCATTAATAATAATATCAAAATATTGTGTGAAATATATTTTGGTCACTAATTGGAGCAATTGACGGTACACACGTACCAGCTATAGTATACGGGAGGGATGTGAGCTCCTATCGCAATCGCCATGGAATAATATCACAAAATGTATTGGCAGCACGCACTGTTCATTTAGAATTCATTTATATTGTTAGTGGATGGGAAGGTTCCGCTCATGATTCAAAACTATTGAACTATGCATTAACAAGAAGAAATGGGTTAAAAGTTCCACGAGGTAAACAATGTTACTCTTTATTCACTTTGTTTTGAAGTTGAACCGCAAGTTCTTTTTTTTAACTTATGAGTTATTTTTCTTGCTCAAGTTAATATTATATTTGTTGATGTACTTTTATTAGGAAAAACCTTTTTAGTGGATTGCGGATTTCCAAATCGACGTCAATTTTTGGCGCCATTTTGAGGCGTGCGATATCATCTTCAAAATTTTGGTGAGGAGGGTCGTCATCCTGAAAATGCCCGTGAACTATTCAACCTGCGCCATGCTTCCTTGAAAAATGTAGTTGAGAGAATATTTGGCATATTCAAATCGCGATTTGCAATTTTCAAGTCGGCACCTCCGTTTCCATTCAGAACGCAAGCAGAGTTAGTATTGGCTTGTGCGCGACTTCATAATTTTCTTCGTAAAGAGTGTCGTTATGATGAATTTCCTATTGAACCAGATGATGAAGATTCATCTCAGCCATCTTTATTAACCGAAACTGAAGATGAAGTTGATGTTCTCCAAACTAAAGAAGAACAAAGAGAAAATGCAAATGAATGGAGAAATAGTGTTGCTCAAGAAATGTGGAGTGATGTCTTAAATGAAGAGAATAGAGATTGATTCAAAAGACCGTGATTTTTCTTTTGCAAATTTAGCAAACTTTTCATATTTCAAATTATATATTTGTAGATAAGTTTATAGAACTATTTTATTTTTTTTTTGCTTGGTTATTGACTTTGTTTGAATATTTATATTTCTTATCATAGTTTTTTTTAAGTACCATTTCTTTTAAAAAAAAATTATGATCATGAAGTTATGATATTCCCATAAAATCCATTAATTCTATGTTTGAAGACATCCAATAAATTCCATCAAAATCTAGTAAAATCCACACAATTCTGCGTTATAAAATTTCACTGAATTCCATTAGAATCTGATGGAATCCCTGCAATTCTCTAAAAATCCGTGGAATTCAAAAATCTTAAAAATTCTTCAAAATTCCACTGTTGTGGACACCCCAGTAAATGACTTTAGTGGTCCAGATCATGAAATAAAAACCCTATCTACATTAGATTTTGAACACACCGCCGCTCGTCTCGCACTTCACTCAAACCACACTTAGAATGATTTTCACTATTTTCACTTCTGTCATTTTTGCTCTCATATCCAATCTCGGTCGTCTCCATTTCAATGTTTGCAGGCTGAAGGTGCTAAAAGAATTCATCCACAAAAAAAAAGTTATTAAGTATATTTAATTTTAGAAATCTAGCAAACAAAACTGATAAACTAGTTGTGTTTTTCTACCAGTTTTAATTTGCATGTTCTGTTTTCTCAAAATTAGATCCGAAAAGATTTTGAAAAAGTTTGAGATTTAGGTATTCTAACTATGTCATGCCTTCATAAAAAAACGAATCTTATAGTTTGACTTAAAATTAAAGAAATAGATCTTATTAAATTTATTTTGTAAAAAACTATATCTGAGTGAAATAGGAAATTTTTACATTTTAATCATTTTATAAAATGGTCCATCGAGACTTTTTAAGAAAATACAGATTTCAAGGGATTTGGTCTAAAAATACCATTTTGTAGACTATTTTAGAGCTAATTTTTAAAATAAAAGATCTTGTCGGGTGCCACTTTGGGAAATTCTTATTTTCTGGACTGTACCGAGTTTAAACAGTTTAAATGATAACCAGAATTTCGGGATTTTCCACAGGACATCTTTGAATAATTCCTATTTTCCAGACTCTTAACATTATTTAAATGTCTATTGAATTTTACTTCAAGTTAGAAAAGTTCATTGTAAAGACATATTTAGATATTTCATTGAAAATATAATTTTTAGAAATTCGAGGGCTATTCTGTAATATTTTTGTAAAAAATTACTTGTTGCTCTTTTGACACATTATTCTTTAGGATATTTATGCTTTTGAGGATTACAATGGAATCATTTCATACTCTTAAAACCAATTTATGATTTTTTACATTTTCTTTATAAATTAAGGGTGGACTGTAAATTTAAAAGCTGACTTTATGCCCTTAACACTGATATGTTATTGATAGTTGGTAATTTTTAAAGTTGGTCTCACATTAAAATGATTTACTGTATTTTTTAAATTAATACATATGGGTATTTAAAAAATCTAATATTCTATATGATCATTTGAACCTTAATATCAAATTTGTCTATTTATGTTTGGCCAAGTTATCAATAAATCAATATTTAGTCAAACATAATATTGTTTTCATACAGACGTATTAATAAGGACTGAAAAGATATGGGAATAATTGGGTTTAAGTTAGCTTAATTATGTGAGGCTTAAATTCATTTGTACTCCGTTTTTCTTATAGCCTTTGTAGTAACTAATATTTTTTTTTCTTTCTGTTTGTGTTTTATGTTTATATGATTTTTCTTTTTCCCCATGTGAGCAATTATTAATCAATGGATGGTGACATATAGTGCATGCCTCAAATTAAAACAGCTTTTCAAGTAGAATGGTAGTTTCGTCAATGAAAATATCTGCAAAGTCAGGCGAGAAGCTTTGATAAGTTTCCCTCATTCCCTTATTCTCAAGTTCTTAAATAGCATTTTCATCAAAACATGCTTATATATTTTTCCTTTTTTCAAAAAATAAATGGCAAGTTATCATTTGTTTCTTAACTATTTTTTACCTACTTTATAATTGATCGATAATTCTTTTGACTGTCATCCAGATTATACTTTCAAGGAACAATTAAATTGTCTGCAGATAAGTTAAACAAAATACGTATTTTTCCTTCATTTCATTTTTCTTGATATTTGATCGTTCTGATGAATCATTTGCTATTTCTTCTCAGGTTACTTGAAATATAGTAATACAAAGTATAATCCTATATAATACATCACAAAATTTGTAAAGATATGTCATTAAATTGACTTTGTGATATTTTTATACAATATTATCCATTATATAGTCATTGACTATCGATCATTCTTTAATGTATTTCAAATTATATTTACGTAGTTTACATAATGGAGCATAAATCACCACAGCAAAATCTATGCAAAGCCATATATAGATAAGTTATAAATGATATTACTACATCAAAATTATATTAAATTTTGTGTCAAAACCCATGTCTCCAAATTCCGTGTTTAGTGACAGCAGTCTTGTACTTGTTTGTGTAGTTAACAATAACAACTATGAAGTCCCTAATTGCATAACATGTCCTTCAGTTGTTTTTCGGTTTTTTTCTATATGTGCTTTTTCGATTGTACCATGGATAAATGATAGATTATGTCCCCATGCAATGTATTTATTTAAAAATAAAATTAACAAAGTGTCTTTTATTTTATTAATTATAAAAAAACATATAAGTATATATATACCTCGGAATCATGGAAGACACATCTAGGCTATGGATTTGAGTTTTATTATTGTATGATGGCTTTCATAAAGCCACACAAGCCAGAGTGATCGTTTCATAGATCACTGTCACTTTGTCATGTTGAGGTTTTTGATGAGAGTCAAAGATAGGTGTCATTGTTGATTTTTTTTCTTGTTTTGAATTTGAAGAGAATTCTCATGTAGGATGATATATGATGCGAATATGAATTTTGAAAAAATATCAGCATATATTTATAGCATAGCCTATGGCCATATTTAAGGAGATAATTATATATATTGATCAATTTAATGATATATTGTGTTAATTGATATTTTTCTATGTATGAATGATTGTGCCATACGGCTTTCTTTTTTTTTTTTTTTTTTTTTAATAAAAATTTAATAACTATCCTTTATATCTACTTATATTTAATAAAAATTTGCCAGTGTTATTTAGTAACTATCCTTTACGGGGATTATATATTATCTATAAATAATTTCGGTCGAGTAATAATTAAAGAAACCCTCCTACATATAATACAAATAATGGCTAGCATGCATTTTTTAAATTGATTAGATCTATTAAACTTTTCTATATTAGAGTATTTAAAATTAGAAATTTGTCTCGCAAGTAATAATTGTAATAAGTTGCTATAAATATAAAAAATAAAATAAGAAATGTTGAAATACGGGGCTATTCAAATCTATAAAGAAATTAAGAGATATCATGGCCCATAAACGTTCAACATTAATACTTTCCATTTAATATTATATTCGGGCTCAATTTGTCCTCAATTCGCCAAAAGTTTAAAATTATTGTCCTATATTGAAAGCCGCAAATTTAGTGTTTTTCTTTGCCACTGGGTATAGTTATAAGTGTCCTTATGTTATAATTAAGTCTTTTTTTGGGTAAAAAAAAGTTTTAAAAAAATACTCAACCAAATATCAATTCATTTTTAAACCTATATTTATTTTCAAAATTTTACATTCAACCAAACATATTTTTAATTTTCACTCGAAAATCAACACTCATTCCCAATGAAAATAGTAGAAATGAAAATTGTCAATTGAAATGTGGCCATATGAGCCCGTTGCTCCATGTAATGTTCTCACTTGCATGTTGTTCCTGATTAAATTAAATATTTATATATTAGAAATGAAGATAAAATAAACTAATCAATACAATAGGAAATGGTCAATAAATTAATATTGAAAGAAAAATCACATGTTTATATCATATAAATTACTAAACCACGGTCCACTTTCATATACTATGCAAACTATATAATATTAATGAAAAAGGAAAAATAAAAATATGAAGAAAGATAAGTAACCTATAGTATAATATAATTACATATTCAATTAATGTTGAATATTCACTTATTGGAAATCCGATATATGCAATCACTGCCTACTCAGACATAAATGAAAGCACATTGTACGATATTCAATAGTAATCTATATTTAAAACTAATAAAATAATTGTTAGTATTTGATAGATAAATAAAATATTTACATACTTCAAATATTAACTTGTTGTTTAAAAATCTCTCTCGTCAGATTTATTGCAAGTGACATTTGTTTTGTGTATGCTTTGTTTTCTGCTTTATCAATAATTTCTTTGAATTAACTAATAATACATATCCTATAAATAGAAATTAGTTAATATACTAAATAAGTTAAATATAGATTGTGAGTACATG
This sequence comes from Rehmannia glutinosa, assembly GCA_016081115.2. Lineage (NCBI taxonomy): Eukaryota > Viridiplantae > Streptophyta > Magnoliopsida > Lamiales > Orobanchaceae > Rehmannia > Rehmannia glutinosa. The sequence goes on from CM071927.1 coordinate 63,517,570, forward strand.
TATAATATTGTTGATATGATTGTTAAATTTTCAACATTGTTTCAATATATAATTTATTTTTAGTAAGTATAGATCGAAATGAATTATTAACTAATTGTTTATATAATTCAACTCAAGAAAAACTTAAAAATAGTATAAAACTATGTAGGCTTTTATGTTTAGTTAAGAATAAAATTTTCTAATGTTTGGTTTTAATGGTTGGAGACATCTTTTTTTATATCACTTATATTATTTTTTGCATTAGATGCATTATAAATAATTAATCGTGTAATTTTACATGCTAAAATTTGCTAACCCAAGTTTTTGCATTAATAAAAATATTGAATCTAAATCATGTTAAATCCTATATCCGTTATTACAAAAAATTTAAAAAAACCATAGATAAAGATTATTGAATAAAGCTTATATAACAAATATTTTTTCAAATTTTTAATAATAACTTATATTTCACTAATCTTAAAACTAATTTTTTTATTGGAAATACATATAGTTTTATCTGCAATTCTCAATGGTCTCAAACCCTCATCTTCACGTATCTAAATTATTGTGTCATTTAATTGTCTCGCAATTTAGGGAGGGTGATAGAGAATAAATTTATTATTTTATGAGATGTTTACAACCAAATGTGAATTTAGAAAATAAATTTTATCCTCCGATATTTAAATCAAACTAAATTATTCTTATTTTTTTATCTTCATTTTGTTGTAAATTCATACTCTTGTTTCTTTTTGTAGATGTATTTAGTTATTAAGAAAATTAAAAAAATATTATAATTGTATATTTTTACATAACACTCAACTTTAATTGGCTAAAATTATCTCATATGACGTCTTTTATATATGTTTATGACATATGGTTGGAAAGCTCTCGATATCTACTTTAATATGAAATGAATATTATTTAAAATTCAAATTATTCTAAGAATTACAATTAAATGAACACATATAAGAAGAGTTTGGAATACAAAGAGACACTAATCATATTATGAAAAAAATAAAAATAAAATCAATACAGAAACTACTTAATTGCCCTTAAAACTAACTTTATTATAAAGATATTTTTGGCAAATCAAAATTTTCAAGAAATCTTCAAACTCATTCACACTTTTATAATAAGTATAGATATAGAAGATATAGATTAGTAAAAGTTATAGCTACGTGCTGCACATAAACTTAATGGTGCACTGATAGCAAAAATAAGATAAAATAATAAGAATAAGTTTCTTATAGGATAGTCTCACAGATCTATAATTCGTGAGATGAAATCATCCAACCCAAAACGAATCCATACCCTACTCTGCTCAACCTAAAAAAGAAAAAGAAAAAACATACACGAACAAAGCTCAACCTTATTGTTTCATGTTCCCTCGGTCAACAAACTGTAGTACTCTGCCATCGCACCGCCATAAGCCAAACCCAACCACACTACTACTTTTTCGATCTCACTCACTCTGTCTCTTGAAGTTAACAATTTATAGAAGTTACTAGGATGGTCAAAAAGTAGAATTCTCTATGGATATAACTGTTAGATAAATGTTTTTATCATGATTTTGATGATTTTGTTCAAATGAGTTTTTATACCAAAACAATGTCCCTAAATGTTGTCCCAACACTTCCGATCGATCTAAAATGTTTTTACTATTTTTTGGAGTATTTCTTGAAGTTTATATTCGATTTAAAATTGGACAACACTTTTGTTTCAGCTCGACGGTCGCCCTATAGGGCAACCCGTACTGAGTTGAGTTTTGAAACAGAAAATGGGTCGTAAGAGAAAATAGGGGAGGCGACCGGTCGACCAAGTGGGCGACCGGTGAGGCGACCGGCCGTCACCGGGCGACCGGTACCGGGAGTGCCCTCTCAAATGCGAGACTTCTCTGTTTTGATTTTCTATCAACCCCAACCGGTCAAGACCAAGGGCGACGGTCGAACCCCCTTTGACCGGTCCCCCGTGTAAAAACTCGAGAATTTCTTTTCAATCTTATCTCTGTGCGACCGGTCGAATCCCCTGTTTATCAGCAAACTATCCGTTGCATTTTTAGAATGACTTTTCCCTATTTTGTGGGATTGATTTCTAACACTATATTGATGATTTTAAATGGTTTCTTTTGCAGCAAATCACTCCCCAAGGAGGAGCCAATGTCGGAAATCAAAGCCAAGATCTCTCCTATAAATAGAGGCTTCATTCAAGCAACAAGATACAACACTCAATACAAGCAAAGAGCAAACAAAGCAAACACTTTCATATATCTTGTTGTATTAGCCTTAGCACTTTCACTTGCACAAATTTGAGGTCTAGGCTTTCAATTCTTGATTACACTTGTACTCATATTGTTTCAATCATTATTGAGTTGTAATCTTGATTTTGGTCATCATTCAACACAAGACATCCTTGTGAGTATTCTTGTGGTAAGAATACACTTGGGTGATCTAGGTGATAGGTGTTTGAAGGTTGTGGTAATCTTCAAAGGTGTTGTAAGAGGATTGTGGTAATCCTCAAGGTGGTGTAAGAGGGTTGTGGTAATCCTCAAGGTGTTGTATTAATTTTTGGTAAATTAATAAAAAAAAATTTTCTTTTGAAATCCATCCCGGATATACTGGGGTGGTAGAGGATTAGGCCCTAGGTGGGTTGAACCTCTTTAAATCGACGAGTGTTGTTTTATTTCCGCATTTACATTCTCGTCTTTGTTTGATTATTCGAAAAAGAGGGCAAAATCTAAAATAAACCGAGATAATCTATTCACCCCCCTCTAGATTATCGTAGCCACTTGGACTAACAAGTGGTATCAAAGCCAAACTCTTTGGCTAGCTCGTTCCGAGTAAAGAGGAAAGATCCATGGCTACGAATGACGCTTATCTCACCACCGGCGCCTCCACCAACAAGCCACCATTGTTCGACGCCAACAACTACGCATTTTGGAAAGACCGTATGGAGTGCTTTCTACAAGGGTGCAGGTTTGACACATGGAATGTGGTTATTGAAGGAGTTGATCAACCAACGAAAAAAATGGAGGATGGCACCTCGGCTCCTAAACCTTTCAAGGAGTTCGATGAAAATGATAAGAAGGCTTTCTCTCTAAACGGTAAGGCCTTAAATATTTTGCATTGCTCACTTACCGCCACCGAGTACAATCGCATACGAGGCATAAGGTCGGCACATGAGGTTTGGGAAAAATTGGAGACTATATATGAAGGGACAAAGAAGGTCAAGCAAGCTAGAAAGACCATGCTTGTTAAAGACTTTGAAAACTTTAACATGTATGATGGTGAAAGCATCTCCAAGATGGTGGAAAGGCTTGACAACATTGTCAATCCTCTTGTGGCCCTCGGTAAAGTCATATCCGAAGAAGACAAAGTGACTAAGGTATTGAATGCTCTTCCCGGCTCATGGTCCGAAAAGGTGACGGCAATCACGGAAGCACAAAATCTTGAGACACTCAAGTTTGACGAGCTCATCGGGAACCTCCTCATCTATGAAGTCTATCTCAAGGAGAGGAAAAATACCAAACCAACCATCAATCAATCGGGTATGCAAAATATTCCTAAAGGTCTTGCTTCTTCTTCTAATAATGCATACTATGATAATGATGATGATGATGAGGAGACGGCCGCACTTGTTCAAAAATTTGCAAAATTTGTGAATAAAAATAAAGCAAGAAAACCAAGAGATAATGCTTGCTTTAAGTGCGGAAAACCGGGCACTTCATAGCCGATTGCCCAAAACTCAATGAGGAGGAACAAAAAAAAAAGCCTTTTCCGAAAAAGAAGGCTCTAAATGCGGATGTCAAAACTTGGGATGAGCTACTCGAGACATCCGACGAGGAAGGTGAAACCGAACATGGTCTTATGGCTATAGACGATGAAAATAATGAGGTACGCTCTAACTCCTCTACCTCCTCCTTAGTTGATGAATTGCAATGTGATTTTGATGAGTTGCAAAATGAATTTCAAAAATTGATTGTTAAATACAAGAGTTTAAAGAAGGAGCATAAAGAGCTTAAAATAGAAAATGATAAATTATTTACATCTTATGAGACTCTTGATCATGTTCATGCTATTACCCTTACTCAAATTCAAACTCTTGAAACCGAGAAACAAATGCTCACTAATGATATTGATAATTTGAAAAAGGATGTGCATCGTTTTAATTTAAGCACGGATAAGGTTACTAAAATTTTAGATGCACAAAGAGGTGAGCATTCAAAACAAGGACTTGGTTACAAACCATTTCAAAAGTCTTTAAGAAAAATGACCAAGGTCCGAAAACGTGCTAAAAGTGCCCATAATATTATTTGCTTTTATTGTGGTAAAGTTGGTCACTATGTTAGCAATTGTAAATTGAAGAATAATTTTAGCTTTGTTTGGAGACCCAAAGGTCTCAAGGCTAACCCCCATGGACCCCAAAACTATAGGGTACCTAAAAATGGTTCGTTTGTAGGTAATAGGCGCTATAACAACCATGGAGGATTCGAAATGGCTCGTGGACAGCGGATGTTCACGCCATATGACCGGAAAGAGAGAACTTTTTACCAACATCAAGTTCCAAGAAGAGGGTATGGTCATGTTCGGCAATGGCAAAGGAAGAATTCTTGGAAATGGAGAAATTGGTAACTCTTCTTTCTCTCTTAATAATGTTCTTTTAGTAGAAGGGCTTAAATTTAATTTGATAAGTGTTAGCCAACTTTGTGATTCAAATTATAATGTTGTTTTCAATAAAGAAAAATGCCTTATTCGTAAAAATGATGAAATTATTTGTGAAGCAAATAGAAAAGGCAATCTTTACAAAATTTCTACTAGTGATTTGGTTAGTCAAAATGTTTCTTGTCTTGTCGCCAACAATGATTTAACGAGTTTATGGCATAGGCGACTTGGACATGTTTGATATAAAAGTTTGAAAAATATTTACAAAAACCAACATGTAAAAGGACTACCCAAATTGAATTTTGAAAATCTTGGCTTATGTGACACTTGTCAAAAGAACAAATTAGTTAAGAGTAGTTTTAAGCCCAAAAATGAAATTTCCACAACCAAGCCTCTACAACTTCTTCACCTAGATTTGTATGGGGATATTGGTACGGCTAGTCTAAGTGGAAAACATTACACTTTTGTAATTGTTGATGATTTTTCTAGATACATTTGGGCTCTTTTTCTTGCAAATAAAAGCGATGCCGTTAATGAGTTTGTTAAGTTGTGTAGACGCATTGAGAATGAAAAGGAAGACACTATTAAAACTATTCGAAGTGATCGAGGCGGAGAATTTGACGGTGAGTTTAGAGTCTTTTGTGAAACCAAGGGATATACACACAATTTTTCGGCTCCAAGGACACCTCAACAAAATGGTGTAGCCGAAAGGAAGAATCGGACACTTCAAGAAATGAGTCGGTCCATGCTAAATGAATTTTCACTTCCAAAATATTTTTGGGCCGAAGCCGTAAGTACCGCTTGCTATGTCATTAATCGAGTTTATATTCGTCCTAAAATGAATAAAACTCCATATGAGCTTTGGAAATGAAGAACTCCAAATATTAGTTATTTCAAAATATTTGGATGTAAGTGCTTTATTTTGAATACTAAGGATCAATTGGACAAACTTGATCCTAAGGCCGATGAAGGAATATTTATGGGGTATTCAACCAAGAGCAAAGCATATCGGGTTTACAATAAGACTAGCATGGTTGTTGAAGAATCTATTCATGTCAAATTTAATGAAGCCTCGGGTGTTGAAAGAATACCCAATGACGATAGTGATGAAGAGGATATTGTTGAACCTATTGTTCAAAGTGATGCTCATAATGATAAACCTTCTATTTCAAATGATCAACCTTCAAGTTCAAATGTTCCTCAAGAAGATAGGGGTGATACTTGAATCTTCCCGTAGCATTGAAATTTAAGGAGATCACCCAAAAGATCTTATTATTGGTGATCCCCTTGATAAAGTAATGACTCAAGAAATTTTGCCGAGAAAGCTCTTATATCTCAAAAAGAGCCTAAAAATGCTAAGGAAGCTATTGAGGATGAAGATTGGTTTTTAGAAATGCAAGAGGAGTTGAATCAATTTGAAAGAAATGATGTATGGGAATTAGTACCTTGTCCTCCATCTCAAACAATTATTGGTACAAAATGGGTATTAGGAACAAACTTGATGATCAAGGCAACATTGTTCGTAATAAGGCAAGGTTAGTAGCTCAAGGGTATTGTCAAGAAGAAGGTATTGATTATGATGAAACATTTGCACCGTAGCACGTTTAGAAGCTATTCGCATTTTACTTGCCTATTCTTGTTTTAAAAATTTCAAGTTTTACCAAATGGATGTTAAATCCGCTTTCTTAAATGGTTTTATCCAAGAAGAAGTCTATGTAAAACAACCTCCGGGGGTTTGAAAATTTTTCTAGGCCTAATGATGTTTTTAAACTTAAAAAGGCTTTGTATGGTTTAAAACAAGCACCCCGTGCATGGTATGATAGACTTAGCTCTTTTCTTTTGCAAAATGGTTTTACAAGAGGTAAAGTTGATACTACACTCTTTGTTTTTGAAAAAGGGCAAGATTGTTTACTTGTGCAAATTTATGTTGATGATATTATCTTTGGTGCTACTAATGAATCTTTGTGCAAGAAATTCTCCAAGTTAATGCAAGGTGAATTCGAGATGAGTATGATGGGGGAGCTAAATTTCTTCCTTGGACTTCAAATTAAGCAATGCCAAGAAGGTATTTATATTTCGCAATCAAAGTATACAAAAGAACTTTTGAAGAAGTTCGGCATTGAAGAAGGAAGAACCGTCTCGACTCTATGGCAACCAATGTCAAAATTGACAAAGATGAAAAAGGCAAGACGGTTGATGAATCCAAGTATCGAGGTATGATTGGTAGTTTACTTTATTTAACCGCTAGTAGACAGGACATTCTTCATGCCGTATGCCTATGTGCTCGTTTTTAAAGCAATCCAAAAGAATCTCATATGAGTGTCGTTAAACGGATTTTTCGATATTTGAAAGGCACTATTCAATATGGTTTATTTTATCCAAAGAATGAAAATTTTTCTCTTAAAGGTTATAGTGATTCGGACTATGCGGGTAATATTGATGATCGGAAAAGTACTTCCGGATCATGTCAATTTTAGGCGATTGCCTAGTTTCATGGTTTTCAAAGAAGCAAAACGTGTTTCTCTTTCAACGGCCGGGCGAATATATTTCCGCCGCATTTTGTTGTACTCAACTTCTTTGGATGAAACAAACCTTAGCGGATTACAAATGCTCTTTTGAAAACGTACCTATCTTTTGTGATAATATATCCGCTATAAATATTGCTCAAAACCCGGTTCATCATAACCGTACTAAACATATTGAGATTCGACATCATTTTCTAAGGGATTGTGTTTCAAAACGAAAAATTGAGATATCGTTTGTGCCATCTCAAGATCAATTAGCGGACATTTTTACAAAACCGCTAACTTCCGAGACTTTTGCGTCAATACAAGCTCGGTTAGGCATAATGCATATTGAATGAGGTCTACGTTTGCATTTTGCATGTTTTTAAAACTTAGGGCGAAAAATCGGATTTTTGGTTGAAAATTCGGATTTTGAAAAATTTGACAAAACAATTTGAAGAGGTTGAGGGCAACCGGTCTCCCTCAACGTCGACCGGTCGCCCTCAACCACGACCGGCCGCCTAGGCCAAATTTTGGTTTAAGTTCATGTCTTCAAAGATTTGTTATTTTCACTTCTTTTTGCCATTTTTCGTCCCCTTTGCCAAATGCACACAATTTTCACTCAAAATTGATTTTCATGCATTCCATTCATATCTTGGACCTTATATAGCATGTTTATCATCATCATTGCTCATCTTTTCCGATCAAATGGTAAGAATTTTCCTTACTTTGCTCAAATGGGTTGAACCCTTGAGTTTATGGCTTTCTTGTATATTTCTTGATATTTTTTGCTTATGATCTTGATGAGCTTAGTTATTATGTTGTATTGTATGATATTTGATGTGAATTGGTGATACAATTTTTTGGCTTGGATCATTTACAAGGGCTATATACAACTCTTTTTATTTTTCACGCCCACAATGTGTTCGATGAAATGTCACAATGAAAATTTCAACTTCTACATGATTCTCTCGCTTCCAAAAGTCTTATATACTCATTGAGATCATGTCTTGACTCTTAAACGAGCTTATGGATTTCAAATGATACATTTCTCCCATTTTTTTCGGATTATAAGCTTATCTCCTCGAATGGTTGATAAATTGTCTCTTTGGCGCACTTTGATATACTTGTATGATGTTTTTATCATCCTAACATTCTTTTGATGATTCCAAAGGGGAGAAACAGGAAAATGGCTCGTTAGCTCAAAGAAGCTAATAAAAAGCTCGAAATAAAAACTATAAGCTATGGCTCATAAAAGCCATAAGTTGTGATTTATTTTTAGTCCAATTGTTGCTTGATGAACTTGTTTGCATGGATAATAAGTATTTGACATGGGGAGCTTCTAAGCTCATGGAGTTGTTGTTTATTTTGTAAAAGCTTGTGTTTCTAGCTTATGCAATATTTCTTATTAATGTGCTTGTTGATAGGGGAGCTTTTGTAAAATGTTTTTAAACGGATAGTTTACTCATAAACCGGAAAATTATTCTGCTTTTTGAAATCGTCCTCTTGAAAATTGTTTTGGTTTGTAATCATCAAAAGGGGGAGTTTGTTAGATAAATGTTTTTATCATGATTTTGATGATTTTGTTCAAATGAGTTTTTATACCAAAACAATGTCCCTAAATGTTGTCCCAACACTTCCGATCGATCTAAAATGTTTTTACTATTTTTTGAGTATTTCTTGAAGTTTATATTCGATTTAAAATTGGACAACACTTTTGTTTCAGGCTCGATAGGTCGCCCTATAGGGCAACCCGCACTGATTTGAGTTTTGAAACAGAAAATGGGTCGTAAGAGAAAATAGGGAGGCGGCACGGTCGACCAAGTGGGCGGCCGGTGAGGGCGGCCGATCGACCACGGGCGACGGTACACGGGAGTGCCCTCTCAAATGCGACTTCTCTGTTTTGATTTTCTATCAACCCCAACCGGTCAAGACCAAGGCGCACGGTCGAACCCCACTTGACCGGTCCCCTGTGTAAAAACTCGCAGAATTTCTTTTCAATCTTATCTCTGTGCGACCGGTCGAACCCCTGTTTATCAAAGAAACTATCCGTTGCATTTTACATGACTTTTCCTATTTTGTGGGATTGATTTTATGACTATATTGATGATTTTAAATGGTTTCTTTTGCAGCAAATCACTCCCCAAGGAGGAGCCAATGTCTGAAATCAAAGCCAAGACCTCTCCTATAAATAGAGGCTTCATTCAAGCAACAAGACACAACACTCAATACAAGCAAAGAGCAAACAAAGCAAACACTTTCATATATCTTGTTGTATTAGCCTTAGCACTTTCACTTGCACAAATTTGAGGTCTAGGCTTTCAATTCTTGATTACACTTGTACTCATATTGTTTCAATCATTATTGAGTTGTAATCTTGATTTTGGTCATCATTCAACACAAGACATCCTTGTGAGTATTCTTGTGGTAAGAATACACTGGGTGATCTAGGTGATAGGTGTTTGAAGGTTGTGGTAATCTTCAAAGGTGTTGTAAGAGGATTGTGGTAATCCTCAAGGTGGTGTAAGAGGGTTGTGGTAATCCTCAAGGTGTTGTATTAATTTTTGGTAAATTTATAAAAAAAAAAAATTCTTTTGAAATCCATCCCGGATATACTGGGGTGGTAGAGGATTAGGCCCTAGGTGGGTTGAACCTCTTTAAATCGACGAGTGTTGTTTTATTTCCGCATTTACATTCTCGTCTTTGTTTGATTATTCGAAAAAGAGGGCAAAATCTAAAATAAACCGAGATAATCTATTCACCCCCCCTCTAGATTATCGTAGCCACTTGGACTAACAATAACCTCGCTAAGTTTCCGGTACAAATATTATTTATTAGAACCCGCAATGTACTTGATAATTTGACTGTATGAAAACCCTAGCTAGCTTGCGAAAAAAGGAATAGAAGCATCGAATCACTGTAGCTTCTATATTAATACAATATTTGACAAAATCATTAGAATCCATAGAATTCCAGTTCACAAGAAATTGTTTTTTTACCGACGGAAAATACCGACGGAGTTATTCTGTCGCTGTTTACCAATGGATTAGCGACAAATTACTAACGGATACACATTTACAAAAATTCCGACGGATCACCGACAGAATATAACGACGGGCAATAGTCTCTCGTTAATCTAAAGGTAAAGTTCCCGGGAAATTCTACCACCAAAATTCCCGACAGATCTGCGACGGAATACCGACCAAATAGTTACCGACGGATATTTCCATCGTTATTTACCGACAGACATGTTCTATCGGCAATTGCCGATGGTTATATCCGTCGTTATCAACCATGGAATTTTCTGTTGGTAATTACCGAAGGATTGCCGAGAGATTAACGACGGACTTTGATAAAAAATAATAATAAAAATAAAATAAAAAAACTAATAGTAAGACCAAATTTCCCGACAGATCAGCAACGGAATACCGACAAAATAGTTACCGATGAAAATATCCATTGTTATTTTCCAACAGACATGTTCTATCGGCAATTGCCAACGGATATATCCGGCGTTATCAACGACGGAATTTTCTTGTGGTTGGATTATATGGGTGTGTTTGATTTTGGATTGTTTATGTTGGTTTCTTAGATGTTGCAGTCTTTGATGTTTATGTTGAATTGTATTATGTTATTTTGGTACTTTGTTTGGTATGATTTTGGATGTTGGATGTTGAATTTTGGATGTTGGAAGTTGGGTAGTGTTTGTCAATTCGTACTATTTTTTGGTGAAATTTCAATGGATGTTGTTAGAATTGTTATTTGTTAAACAGGAAATGAGTAACTAAAAAAGTAAAATTTCACAAAAAAATATTTATAATTTTTGTAAAAAGTTCCGTCCGGTATTCTGTCGGTAAAAGTTATTGACAAATCCGTCGGCGTTCCGTCGGCAAAATTCCGTCGGCGTTCCGTCGGTATTTATCTATCGGCGATCCGTCAGACCTTGTCTGTCGGCGATCTATCGAAGATAATCCGTAGGTATTTTGTCGGGCATATATCCATCGGGAATCCGTCGGTGAGAATTTTGTCGGCATTCCGTCGGTATTCTGTTATTACTGGGTGCCTTAAATTCCCGACGGATATCATTTACCGACACAAATTCCGTCGGTCTCCTGTCGGCATAGTGTTATGGAGTTCTATTTTCGATCCGTCAGTAAATTACCGATGGATTAATTTTTCTATCGGTAAATTTTTACCGACAAGCGTTTTGCTGACGGAAAAATCCGTCGGGATCGCGTCGCAGATCCGTCGGTAAAATGGGCTTGCCAACGGATTTTTCCATCTATAAAATTTCAATTTCTTGTAGTGTCATCTCCAATGGAGAATGATGTTCAAAAAGATATCTATAACAGTGAATAACTGTTGTCTATTAATGCACACTTTTACAACACAAATATCTATAACTGGTCTTTTCCTTAAAAGACAACAGTGATTCACCATTGTCTATGATTTATTATATAACATTGATTCACCGTTGTCTTTGATTAATTCACTCTAACAATAGAATATTCTTTAAAACACAATTGTGTTTTTTACGGTTGCCTATTACTTAATAAATAATAGTGGAAGAGTTGTTTTTGTACAAATTCTACAACATACTTTTCTCTATTTTTTTATTATTTGTTTCCTGGAAATTATTTGTAGAAATAAATAAATTAAAAACACTAACTATGCAAACAATCTAATCACTTAATATAACACAATAAATCAAAAGAAAAATTCATTGCAAATGTCAATAATCTCGATTAGTACAACTTAATCCAAGTACGAATCGTTGTTACAAAACGATAACAAAAGAGTGGACCAACAATCTATAGAGAAAACTAAGGTCCACTAAAAATTAGATAAAAAGTGTTTCATAGTTTATAATATTTTTTCTATTATTTACTGGAATATTTTATAATCAAATTAATTTATCTTTATATTTTAATTATTTATTTAAATTCTAGATTTTTTACAATCACTTATAAAAATTAATTTTGTCAAAATACAGTTCATGCATCGCAACAGTCGGGAAATAGCAAATATGAAATCCGAATAGAGCATAATAATTACAAAATCCAAATAATACAATACAAATTCCACAACAAAATTTTGAAGATTTTAAAGTTGTACTAACAACCTGAATAAAGAGAATATATGACAAAATATGGAAAAATAAAAATATTTCCCCAATAAACAAATTTAATAAAATCAATAATATTACTAAAATTGTTTTTTTTCCTATGTTCTTAATTATTATACTTAGTTATCTTATAAATTGATGGGGGGCTATTTAGGCCTACCTACCTCTATGGGCTGGACGAAGGACCTGGGTCGATCTTTGAGACTGGGCCGACCTGCAATGACTGGGCCGACCTGATTGGGCCGACTGGTTAATTTGGACCTTGATCAGGCTAACTTATGGGCCTCTTGGCCGATTGGACCGACTCGATCAGGTTAACTTAAGGGCCTACCGATTAGATTTGGACCCTTTCAGGGGGCCTCACCGTCCGATTGGGTTGGACCTCGAGCGAGCCAACCTAAGGGCCTACTCGACCGTCTGTTGGTGGACTTGGACCTCGAATGGGTCAACCTGGGACTCTGGGCTGTTGGGTGGACCTCGATTGGGCCAACTTAAGGGCCTACCCGTTGGGCTGGACCCTCGAATGGGTCAACCTAAGGGTCTACCGACCTGTTGGGTGGACCCTCGATTGGGCCAACTTAAGGGCCTACCGACCTGTTGGGCTGGACTCTCGATTGGGCCAACTTAAGGGCCTACCGATCTCCTTGGGCACAAGTAAGGTACGCCGCTAGTTAGACTTTGAATATACCTATTTGATTTTTCCTCTCTCTGAAACGATACTGGCTTGAGCGTCGGAATGGGTACGCCGGAAAACCCTCCCGACTCCCCTTCTAACGGTTGTGTTACAGGTTCTTTGGTCAGTCGCGTGGTGGAGCGTGGATTATTGGGCGGTGATATTTCTAGTGCCGACCATATATGTGTGTTAATTTTTCATTTATTGTTACATGATTAAGTTTTGCGAAAAATTATACACCCAATTTACATGTACGAATAACTTTCGAAAATAAAAATTTCATTCGAATTTACTAGTACAATATTAAAAAAAGTACGAAACCAATTTTCATACTTATTAAGGATCTAAAAATGAAGTTGCACCATGTGCTATTTAATGAAAAACCAGCTTTCGAAGCTCGAACAAAAATAAATAGTCTTTAGGGTATTTCTCATGATTCTGATGTATGATATTTTTTCGTTTTTGTAAAAGTTGGCATCGATCATTTGCGCTTGAGAAGGGAAAAAAGTTGAACACCAATTTCGATCCCAGATGAATATAACATGTAAGAAAATCTGGATTTCTGCTGTAACGCTTTTGTGAAAAGTTGATCAACTATCTGCGTTCCCATGTGATTGGCAACACTTTCTTGTGTGAATGCCCTCAGATGCATTATTGCACTCTCAATGTCTATTGGGGCTTCTGTGTTCGTCCTCGCATTCCTTTGTTCCATTTTTATAATTTCAAAACACCCATTTTTCTCCACCAGTCTTGTCATTTGTTTTACAGAAGGATATACATGGGGAAAGTTGAATAAATCAACTTGATCTTGCTTTAATAGTCCCTGTTTGGCAGAGAATTGAAAAAAAAGGAACGAAATTTTGAATCATATGATCATTTTGTCACCTTATACTAACTGATTCAATGAGAGAAAATGGAATTCATACTAAAAAAATAAGTGGGTCAAATTACAAAAACACCCCTAAGGTTTGGGCTAATTAAAAAAAAAACAGAATTCTTTGAAAATTACAAAAAGCCCTTTAAGGTTTGATTACGTCTTACATTTTTCTAGGTGATTTTCGAAAATATTTCAAAAATCTCCCTGACATTTACAAAACGAAACCTGAAGGAGTTTTTTGTAATTCGAAACATGTCTGGGTTTTTTTGTAATTAACCCAAACTTCAGGGGTGTTTTTGTAATTATCCCAAAATAAAATGAAAAATTGCATACCTCTTGGACCATGTCCATGAGGATTGAGCCAAGAAAAGTGAGGGCTATGCCAACATCATGTGTGAGGACTCCATCAGGGACGCCAGGCATTAGAATTACAATCATACCACCACCTACAATTTCTTGGCTTCTCGCATTTAAGAACATTACCATATCCTCCTCGAATTGATTCGCATATGCTCTCACCACTGCCTCCGGGGCACCCGTATAATGTATCCTACCTGGATTCCAAGCAGGGCTATTTTTGTCCTGCAACTCCACCGGCAACTTGGATAGCCAGTGAAGTGATGAAGATGAATACGCAATGTGGATGGACGAACAAGGGAATAATCTGGTGAAGAAAGAACCAGGTACACCGGCTGCAAAGTATTTCTTCCTCTCATCAGGAAGGGAAGCGAAGAGCGTGTTGAAATCGTTGGCCGTCAAATCGTTGAAGAAAACCTGGAATTCAAGTTTTTTGATCCCAGACGTTCAGAGTGGTATTTGTTTTCGACTATTTCGATTATGTTTTCCATGGCGAAGAGAGTATTTGGTCCGACAGAACATCCCAAGTCTACAATTGTGAAGGTAGTTGAACCAGATAGCAATTTTTTTATGTCGAGATTTTGAATGAGTGCCTCCTTCATCATATCCTTGGCAGCGTTTAACCCATCTCTCTGCAGATGAAGACCAAATATTTGTTAGGGATAATTACAACAACACCCCCAAGGTTTTGGCTAATTACAAAAAATCTTGAGATGTTTCAAAATACAAAAAGCCCTGTCAGGTTTGATTTTGTCTTAAATTTAAGGAGCTAATTGTTATATTTCTATAAATATCAAGTAGTTTTTTGAAGTATTTTTTGCTTATGAAAGGGAAAGATGTAAGCATAATCGAACCTTATCAAAAATCTCTAGATTTTTCTGTAATTAGCCAAAACCTCAGGGGTTTTATGTAATTATACATTTTTGTTATTTCATTAAAGGACTTGAATTACAATTTTATCCTTTATAACAATCCCACAGGATAAGAAAATCCCTTCATAAATCCCATACACCAAAAATCTTATCATAATGAACAGTGCAATCCTGTTGTATAACAAATAATTCTCCAATTCGATCATAAAAACAAACGAGTTCTTTAGGGGATATATACTTGTAATTTTGAAAGATAACTCTAGTGTTTTTGTAATTAAGCTAAATTTCAGGAGTAGATTTTATAATTATTCCTTTTATTATATTTATATAAATGAGATGATCGTTCAATAAAAAATAGAGAACCTGTAAACTTGAGTTCTTAACGTAGCTATAGGTGTCATCCCCACCTTTCATTGGAGATATTGCTTGTGCCATCTATTTTTAAGTGTACGCTATAGATGTTTTCAATTACAATTGGTACAATTTGCATAACTTGACATCTCTATTTATAACGAACATCAACAGCCTAAAAGTGTCCGCATTAATTCTTTTTTCACTTTTCCACCCAACCTATATTACCCTTTCTGCAGTCTTTCCTTTTAGGGGGACTCTCTTGTGAGACTGTCTCACGGATCTAGAGACGGAGCTCCATTTAGATTAACCTGCCCCGACCCTATTTCTAGGCTGAGAACCCGCTGAGCAGAAAAATCGAACCAATCCCAGCCCAGCCACCCCGTGCCCTAGCTCGTGTTCCCCCAGCAACAGGTCGTCTCCCTCAGCTCGTGCCCTAGCTCGTGTTCCCCCAGCAACAGGTCGTCTCCCGGCCCTCAGTGGAGACGAATGAAACAGTACAAAGCAAAAAAAATCCTCAGCTTGTGTTCTCTCTATCTCCCTCTCTCGACGTCCATTAACATAAAAACCTTAGCTCGTGTTCTCTCTGTCTCCCTCCCTCGACGTCAACACACATAAAAACTCAGCTCGCGTTCTCTCATTGTGTCACACGGTATGTAAAATTTCGATTCGATTTACCTTTTGTTACAAAAATATATGTATGAAATTTGTGTTAGTATTGGTGTTTGTTATTGCAAGAAAAAACTTTTTCTTCTTTTTTATTTTTCAGCTTCTGTGTAAGTTTTGTTGAAGAACAAAAATGGACAATATTAAAGAGCTTGGCAAGGAAAGTATGATTTCTTCCATTTAAAATATTATTTTTATAGCTAAAAGTATCACTTTTTCAATAAAAGTATTAGATTTCTAACGGAAAGTATTGCATTTAGATGTTGTCACCGTCATTGACTCTAGTGATGAGGGTGATGAAATCAAAATTGACACAGGGGATGCATGTGATGTAATGCTCCAAGAAGCTGAAGGTAATGTATTGTCTATCTTTTGTCACTTCAGTTTTTCAAGTATTGCTTTTCTAGTAAAAAATATCATTTTTTCAATGAAAAGTATCTCATTTCTAACCAAAAGTATTATGCTTAGATGTTGTCACAATTCTTGGTGCTGCTCCTGAAAATGACGAAGTCAATATTACCACACAGAATGCAAGTGATACAATGCTCCAAGAAGCTGAAGGTAATGTGCTTCCCATTTTTTGTCAATTAAATTTTTGAAGTATTACTTTTTTATTAAAAAGTATCATTTTTTCCGTGCAAAGTATCACTTTTTGAATGAAAAGTATCACATTTCTAACCAAAAGTATTACGCTTAGATGTTGTCACAATTCTTGGCGCATTTGCTCATGAAAATGATGAAGTCAATATTACCCACTGAGAATGCAAGTGATACAATGCTCCAAGAAAGTGAAGGTAATGTGCTTCCCAATTTTTGTCACTTTAGTTTTTCAAGTATTGCTTTTCTAGTAAAAAGTATCACTTTTTCAATTAAAAGTATCACATTTCTAACCAAAAGTATTATATTTAGATGTCACAATTATTGCCTCTAGTGATGAGGGTGATAAAGTCGATAATTCAATGAGGCCGGAGTTGATAATGAAGATGAAAATGAGTTTGATGTGAGTGGTTGTCTTCTACATATAACAAGAAAAAACGATTAAGGGTATGCATCGGTTGTATTGTCGTCATGCTCGTCTTTGTTGGGTTTAGTGTACGAAAATCGACTACTAGAAAATCTACAGCTAAAACAGGAGTTGTTGTTGAGAAATACTAAGTATGTTCTTCTGCTGGATTCAAGCAATCTACAACCGAAAAGAAAAAGGCTAATGTTACACGCACCGGATGTAAAGCTTCAATGAGAGTAAAGTTAAATGGAGACGGGCTTTACGAGGTAGTTCAGCATATTATGGAACACAACCATCAACTCACAAGAAGGGAATGGAGCCATTTACATCGTTCTGAGAGAGTTATTACAAATGAAAAAGGCAAAGCTATTGAGGATATGATATCTTGTGGGATGAAAGCCACTCAATCTTACCATTATATGGTACACGATGCGGGGGGCGAAAAATGCCTTGGTCATACTTTGAAAGACCACTTGAATTTTGTTAATAGATTAAAAATGAAAGCAATAGAAGGTGGCGATGCATAGACGTTAATTGATATCTTATATCAACAAGATGTCGAAGAGGAGGATTTCTTTTTTAGAGTGAAGTTGGATGAATTTGGTAGATTATCTAATGTATTTTGGAAGGATTCCATGATGAAGGAAGACTACAATATATACGGTGACATTATGATATTTGACACAACATATCGCACGAATAAATACAACTTGATTTGTGCGCCATTTGTTGGGGTCAACAACCACTGGAAAAACGTCATGTTTGGCTGTGCTTTTTTATCTGATGAAAAATCTGAATCATTTGAGTGGCTTTTTCAAGTCTTTACAAAATCAATGGGTGGAAAATGTCCTGTAACTTTGTTCACTGATCAAGACCTAGCAATAAGCAATGCAATTGAAAAGGTAAATACTTTATGACAATAATCTGATACTTTGTCTGTGATACTTTTATAGCTAAAAGTGATACTTTAACATGAAAATCAGATACTTTTCCCTCAAAACATATATGCTTAATTTTGTCTGTGATACTTTTATAGCTAAAAGTGATACTTTTAGCTATAAAAGTGATACTTTAACATGAAAACTAGATACTTTTTCCTTAAAACATATATGCTTAATTTTGTCTGTGATACTTTTATAGCTAAAAGTGATACTTTTAGCTATAAAAGTGATACTTTAACATGAAAATCAGATACTTTTCCCTCAAAACATATATGCTTAATTTTGTTTTCTTTCTTCTGTGCAGGTTTTTCCTCAAACAAGGCACATGCTATGTCTTTGGCACCTTCACCAGAATGCTATAAGTCGGTTTGGACGTTTGAAAAAAAATTATTCTTTCAAAGAAGCATCCAATAAATGTTTGACTGGTTGTGTTGATGAAAGAGACTTTGAAACTTGCTGGAATTCTATGATTTCGGAGTATGAATTGCATAATGATTCTTGGTTTCGGCGCATGTATGATTTGAAGGAGAAATGGTGTACTGCATTAAGCACGGATATTTTTTCTGCGGGAATATTATCTTCACAAAGGAGTGAGAGTACGAACAGCGCAATATGATTTAATGCAAAGAAAACAACAACTCTGACTGAATTTTATGGAATTTTCCAAGGAACATTAAAGCGTTGGAGGAACAAGGAAAAAGAAAACGAATTCCAATGCTCAAGATCAATTCCGACGTCTGTACTACCATTGACTAGAATGTTGAAACATGCTGCTGAGGTATATACATTGACCTTTTTTAAAGAGTTTGAGAGTGAGTTTATTAAAAGTATCTCTACTGAATGCATCATTGTGCGTGTTGAAGAAAACATCATGGTTTATGACATTTCAATGCCAAGTGATGGGGGTTGCTGTCATCGTGTGGTGTATGATTGTTTAAATATGCTCATAAATTGTTCTTGTAAGAAATTTGAGGAGTGTGGTTTACTCTGTTGTCATAGCTTAAGAGTATTTCATATGCATTCTATCTCCAAGATTCTTGAGTGTTACATTGTCAAACGATGGACAAAATTTGTCAAAACAGAGTTGTGGGGGAAGTTCAATAAGATGGCTGAAAGTTCTCACAAACCGAAGGATGGTGTTCCTTGGCGGCATGAAATGACACGAAACTATTATAATCTTATTCTAAAATGCCAAGACAATGAGGAGGCGAGAAGAATCATCGAAGATGGCTACAATAGAGATTCTTTAGTTGTTGATGCGTTGATGAATACACTGAATTCTATGGAACAACATGAGGTTTCTAATTCTTCTAACAATATACTGGATCCTACACGTTCAGTTACAAAGGGGAGAAAGCAAAGGATCAAGGGACATTTTCAGCAGAAAAACAAGAAGAAGAAAATTAGTGATACAACAAACTCACATCCATCCAAGGAGTTTGGTTCAAAGACTCCTAATCCTCGATTATTTTAGTATTCCTACTGTTTTAGTATTTAATTGTTCAGATTTTTAGTAGTGAATTGTTCACATTTTTAGTATTGAATTCTTCAGCTTTTTATTATTGAATTTTTTAGCTTCAGTATTCTAAATGATGGTGATACCTTTATCCCAAAAAATGATACTTTTGTAACAAAAAGTGATACTTTTAACCCAAAAGGTGATACTTTTCCAATGGAAAGCTATACTTTAATGAGATGATACTTTTTTAACAATAAATGATACTTTTAACCCAAAAAATGATACTTTTGTAACAAAGAGTGATACTTTTAACCCAAAAGGTGATACTTTTCCAATTGAAAGTTATACATTATGAGATGATACTTTTTTAACAAAAAGTGATACTTTTAACCCAAAAAATGATACTTTTGTAACAGAAAGTGATACCTTTAACCCAAAAGGTGATACTCAATGGAAAGCTATACGTTAATGAGATTATACTTTTTTAACAATAAATGATACTTTTAACCCAAAAAATGATACTTTTGTAACAAAAAGTGATACTTTTAACCCAAAAGGTGATACTTTTCCAATTGAAAGCTATACATCATGACATGATACTTTTTTAACAAAAAGTGATACTTTTAACCCCAAAAACGATACTTTTTAACAGAAAGTGATACTTTTAACCCGAAAGGTGATACTCAATGCAAATCTATACTTTAATTAGATTATACTTTTTTAACAAAAAGTTATACCTTTAACCTAAAAAATGATAGTTTTTTAAATAAAAGCAATACTTCTAATCCTCGATTATTTAGTAGTTGTTTTAGTACACAAACTTATAAATGATGGGGATACTTTTAACACAACAAACAATACTTTTTCAACAAAAGGTGATACTTTTAAAACAAACAACGATACTTTTTAAAACACAGTGATACTCTAATAAGCCCATATTTCTGAAACTGGCAACAAAATGCTCGAACATTACAAATGTGCTTATTCACAACCACACCAACTTACAAAATGTGAAAACAGCTTTCTGTCATCTTCCCAGCAAAATCATACAACCAAAAAAGATACACCAAAAAACTATTCAATACCTATCAATGTAACTTGCACCCAAAAACTATTCAATACCTATCAATGTAACATGCATAAAAATTAGAAACAATTCTTCTCTTTCATTCTCTACCGAGCCCTATACATACGTCAATCAACTTGTTTGATTTATAAATTCAATTGCTTCCTTCTCAACTTGCACTCTTAATTCATTCCACCGGCTGAGAACAAACCTTCCGCAATAAGAAGCCCTTAATTTGCGTCGTTCACCAACCTTCAATAAAAACAAGATAAAGCAAAGGTAAAATAAATATTTTTACGTGCATTAAGAAAACACCTGGAAATTTAATCTAATCTAATTTGCGTTGTTCACCAATCTAGTCTAATTCTATAACCAGCAAAAACATTCATACCTTACGCAAATCTGGTTCTGAGTAAACAAGCCCCTGGAAATTTTCCATGTGGTGCATTAAGAAAACACCACAGGCAATGTTGGATATTTTTCTTTGCCATGGAAATTTGACATTATCAAATTCATATTTTGCAACATCATCAGCCTTAGAGTGATTTTTCTCCTTCAAGAAAATGCGCATTTCTCTTTGCTAAAAAAAAAATGAGAAATCACACTACTGAGTGATACTTTTCACTTCAAAGTATTACAAATAATGAGTAATACTTTTCACTTGAAAAGTGATACTTCTCATATGAAAAGTGATACTTTTCACTTAAAAAGTATTACAAATAATGAGTAATACTTTTCAAGTGAAAAGTGATACTTTTCATATGAAAAGTGATACTTTTCACTTCAACATATTACAAATAATGAGTAATACTTTTCAAGTGAAAAGTGATACTTTTCATGTGAAAAGTGACACTTTTCACTTAAAAAGTGATATTTTTCACTTCAAATGTATTACAAATAATAACATGAAAACTGACATCAATAATAACATCAACTAAATAATTTACCACCAATTTTGCTAAACTAATATGGTCCGGAGCAACATTTTCATTATGCACCAAATTATCCAGATATTGCACTTTTCCATCAACAAAGTTGATGACAACACAGATATAATGTTGCTTGTAGCAAATTGGCACAAAAATCTGCATTTTTAAAAAGAAAATCAGGACAAAAATCTGCATTTTATAAGAAGAAAAGCTAAATTCCAAAGCAAAACTTGAAATATATTCTTACGAAATCCACGGTGCTGAGGTCTCGGCTGTTTCCACTTGACATCCAATGATTCCAGCAATCTCTCAAATTTTATCTATTATCCTGCCCTTTATGTCCAATGAAAAGATTTTCAAGGTATATCTGTTGCACAAGTGTGATACTTTTAAGATTAAAATTAATACTTTTAAAGCATAAAATGACACTTTTAAATAAAACTTACAGAATGTTGAGCATGGAAGTAAAATCAGTTCGTTGCTGGTCTTTTGTTAAGCAACATAGCCCATGTGTCTATGATGCTTATGTGGATCATCATTGAATCGTGCAATGTCATGATGCCATCGTTAAATGCAATATAAAAACCCCGAGCATGTGCAAAAGCGTTTGAACTGAAAATTAAAAACAATTAATAAGATAAAAAAATGGATTTGAACTGGAAATTAAAGGTAATTTATAAAAACAATTTACTTACTCGATAATTTTTTCGTGATTGAAAAAGCAATAATCAATAATATCTTGCTCCTTCGTGCGCAAGAATTTGAGGATGCTCTTGTGTTTTTTCATGAAAATGGACTTGAATTCAGCCTTTGGATCAATAGGCCATGGTTCGTCCAGTATTCTAGCATCCTCTCCTGCTTCTTCATTCCCAACTTCTTCGCCGGCTTCTTCACCACCTTCTTCACCAACTTCTTCCCCCACTTGTTTGCGAATCTGAATCTTCTTCTTCTTGAGAACTAACCTCACGGGGTCAGCTCAAAATTTGGCATTTGAGCTGCCAAATTCTTCATCAATTTAAAGTTTTCTAACTTTATCAATCAACTCGGCACCTTAAGGAGCTTTCAGAGATTGATTGCGGAGATGAAATATCTTTCTTCTCTTGATTCTCTTGCATCATCTCATTTTTCAAGTTTTCAACTCGTCCATATGGAATTGTGTAACAAGATTAAAATTTCTCTTGCACATCAAAAAAGCCTTGTGAACATTCTACAAAAATAAGAAGAAATATGTTAATATTTGACATGAAAAGTGATACTTTGCACATGAAAAGTGATACTTTTTTCTTCAAGTATTACATTGATTAGTAATACTTTTCAAGTGAAAAGTGATTTTTTTTTCAACTTTTCCCATGAAAAGTGATACTTTTCACTTCCAAGTATTACAGTGAGTAGTAATACTTTTCAAGTGAAAAGTGATACTTTTCAAGTAAAAAGGGATACTCTTCCCTTCAAGTAAAAACTGATACTTTAAATGAACTTACATCCCTAGCCAGCTTCTCCACCTCGTCATCGTCGAGCTCCTTCCCCTTTGGTAGTTTCAAATTTATATATTCATCATCACCAACTTGAACATCTTCTTGTTCATCCTCTTCGTCTGCATTTTTCCCAACCTTCTCTTTCTCAGCCCTGTTTTTTCCACCTGTCTCATTTTTCCCAACCGCCTCTTTCTCAATCGTGCATTTATTCCTCAATCAAATAGGGTATGTATTCGTTACCCATTCACCCTGCCCTAGCACATCAATAGAGCTTTCTTGCTTTATTCTTTTCCTCAGCTTATCATGGGTCCAATGAGATATCAGCGGTAGTGTGGATGGTTCAGCGTTTCCCTGCCACTTCAATCTATGGAAATACAAAAACAATAAGACCAAAACACACCCACTTATGTATTTAGCTCTGGGGTTCCTATTGTATTTGTCCACCCCTGTGCACAACTTTTTTAAAACATACGAACACCAGTCATAATCCCCTATTTTCTCCACATCAATGACTGATCTAATCGCATGCAAGTCAACTTTCAGATTCGTCCTCGGAGTCAAAAAATAAGACAAGCAGTAAATAACAAAAAGGCGCTTAAAATCATCGCCACCATCCACCAACCTACTCTCAATCACATTCTTAACCTTGTAAATGAAACATTCCCAGTCGATGTCGTACTTCTCCTTCAACTCACCACTCAACCGAATATACTCTCCCCGATCCAATTCCAGAACATCATTCCCAACTTTATTGGGCAATAAAAAGAGATCACATATGTCATCTGATGTGACAACAAAACTCGTATTGTCGAACTTCAACATCCGACTGGTACCATTAAAATTCTTTACCAGATTTTTAACAATACCCATAGGGAATGCTGAATCGATACAAAGACTCAACAAACCTCCAAATCCTATACTGACAACATCAGCCTTTTGTCGATCAGTCAATTTTTTCAGAAACTCACATAAATCTTGAGGTTTACATTGGCTGATGAAGTCTCAGCAACACATAAAGAGTGACACTTTTAATAGCATTAACATGCAAACTGATATGAAAAGTGATACTTTAATACAAAAAATGATACTTTTAATACAAAAAGTGATACTTTTAACACATAAAGTGATACTTCTATATGAAAGTATGTTAAAAGTGATATTCAGTTAAGTGATACTTTTAATACAGAAAGTGATACTTTTAACACATAAAGTGATACTTCTATATGAAAGTATGTTAAAAGTGATACTCAGTCATGTGATACTTTTAACAGGAAAAGTGATACTTTTAACACAGAAAGTGATACTTTTCACATGACAAGTGATACTTCTACGTGAAAGTATACTTTTAATACAGAAAGTGATACTTTTAACACAAAGTGGTACTTTTAATACAAAAAATGATACTTTTAACACATAAAGTGATACTTCTATATAAAAGTATGTTAAAAGTGATACTCAGTTATGTGATACTTTTAACAAGAAAAGTGATACTTTTAACACAGAAAGTGATACTTCTATATGAAAGTATTTCCATAACACAAAAAATATGTTAAAAGTGATACTCAGTTATGTGATACTTTTAACATAGAAAGTGATACTTTCAACACAAAAAGTGATACTTTGCACATGAAAAGTGATACTCCTATATGAAAGTATATGTTACCTCGCTTTTTGCCTTTTCTCTATGGTTACCTCCACATCAGAGCTTTTCCTATCATCTCCACTGCAACAGTAAATACAATCAAACAAATTAACACAGAAACATCAAAACAACACAATATAATCATGCATTAAACAGTGACTATACCTAGTTTTATCTTTCTCTTCTTTTTCAGCCTTTTGTGGTACTAGGTTTTAAAAAATAAAGGAAGATTTAGATTAATCTCTTCTTTGGAATAGGCTTTGAATCTTTTGCTTGAATATTTTCATTTTCTTTAGCTTTCCTTTTTTCAGGAATATCTTTTTCATTTCTCGGCGCAAGTTTCTTTTTTATAGGAGAAACCGTCTTACGTGCCTTCATTTTATAATACCCTGTCTCCGGGACAATCGGGATACGAATACGAGGTGTTTTAAGATCTTCTTCCATAATCACAGAGGATATATAAATGTGCACAAATAACTTCTTTTAGTTTACAGCTGCAAAAACATCAAAAAAACCACAGATTAAAATGCTGAAAATATATAAATCTAATAAGAAGAAATTAACATGACTACTTTATGAACACTAAAATGAATTTCGCATAAAAAATTCATAAACCCTAAACAAAATCGAAAACATAACAACCCCAACACAAGAAAGAACTGAAAACTGAACAAAAAACGGAAGAAAAATGAAGAAAAATGGAAAAAACTGAACACCAACACCACCCCCTGAACAGCAACCCTAAATAAAATGAGAACATAAAAACTATAAAAACTGAACAAAAAATGGAAAAAAAAACAAAGAAAAAGGGTAGAAACTGCACGGTTGACAAATCGCAAGAAAAATTGAACAAAAACTGAAGAAAAACGGAAGAAAAAACCATAAAAACTGAAGAAAAACGGAAAAAATGACTTGCCAGTTGACAAATTGAGGAATCGCGCAAGAGAACCGAGCGGAAATCGGAGAGAAAATGGAGAGAAATCGTGAGCTCGAGCGGGAGAGATGAAACAGGGGATGGGAGAAAGGGTTTAAGGGAATTGGGAGGGAAAATAGCGAGTTCAGTTTTTTTTTTTTTTGGGGGGTTCAATGGTCGGTTGGATTGGGGCGGGTAGGTTCAGCGGGCTGGCGGGTTTTAGTAACATAGGGCTCCGTCTCACGGAACTAGATCCGTGAGACGGTCTCACGCAAGTTTTTGTGTTCCTTTTAAATATATCCTACGGCATTAGCTTTCACCAAAAGTCATATTTCTATTAATCTACATCAGATTTTGGAAAGGAACCACCAATGGCTATTGGATATGGGTGATCGCAGTGCAGTTTTGCGGTTTTGCGTTTTTTTTGAGTCGATTTCAAACCGAATTACTATATGCGGTTCGGTTAAATAATATTTTTAAATCACTGTTTTATGAAGTAAAACCAACGGTGCGGTTTTAAGCGGTGGTGGGCGGTAGCGGGCGGTTTTGCAGTTTTAATTAACAAAAATATTATATAATTGATAAATTAATATAATTTTGCTATGATATTTTAAAGAAAAAGTCAAAGAAAAATTTTTTAATTAAAAATTATTTTTTAAACAAGGCGTATTTTTGCAAATAAAATGCACATTGTAATATCTTTTATTTTAGTTACATTCAATATGTAGTGCAACGTAATGTTGTTATATTTTGATGCAAAACATAACACATAGTAACAACATTGAAAGAATGTAAAATGCGTAAAGTTTTAGTATACAAAGTGTGAATCTAATTATATCATTCATAAAATTAGTTCTTAATATATTTATTGTCTAACTATTTAACTAAAGACTAAATAACAATGTTTTATTTTACCCTATAGAGGTGCGGTGTGGTGCGGTTTTGGCGGTTTTTTAAAAACTAAAACCATAACTACACCAACAAAGCGGTGCAGTTTCTATCTAATATTTTAAATCGCAGTTCTGGTCAAAAGTTATTAAGAACAGTGCGGATTGGTGCGGTTCGGGCAATCCGAACTGTTTTTTAAAATTTATGACCACCTCTACCATTGGAGGCTTTTTAAGTCCAAGTGGCTACGATAATCTAGAGGGAGGGTGAATAGATTATGCCCATTTTCTCAATTATGCCCTCTTTTTCGGATAAATAAGCCAAGACAAGAATGGAAGTGCGGGAAGTAAACAACACGCGTCGATTTATAGAGGTTCAACCCACCTAGGGCCTAATCCTCTACCACCCCAGTATCTCCGGGATGGATTTCAAAGAGAAAAAAAGATTTTATTAATTACCACAATTAATACAACATCACCTTACAACACCTCTTTGGAGATTACCACAATCTCCCTTGAAGATTACCACAATCTTCTACGACACCTTGTGAAGATTACCACAATCTTCCACCTTGAAAAACACTAAATTCTTCAACACCTCAAAGAGCACCAAACTCTTCAATAAGAAGATTACCACAATCTTCTAACACCTAACACCTAACACCTAAGATCACCCAAGTGTGTTCTTACCACAAGAACACTCACAAGGACATCTTGTGTTGAATGATGAACCCAAAAATTCAAGATTACATCTCGATAATGAATAATATAATTTTGAATGCAAGTGTAATCAAGAATGAAAAACATAGACCTCAAGATGTGAAAATGTAAGACCTTAGGCTATTACAACAAGAATATTGAAATAGAAGAACAAAAGTGTTTGCTTGAATGTATCTTGTTGTGTTGTAGTATTCTCTCTTGTTGTGTTGCTTTAATTCTTCATCTATTTATAGAGGATGTCTTGAACTTGATAGGCTCCTCCTAGGAGATTGAAATATGTAAAAAATTGCAAGACAAATGAAGAATATAGCTGTTAGAGATCAACACCATAAATTAAGGAAAAGTTGTCTGCTGCACAACGGTTAGAATTTGATGATAAACATATAGGGCGACCGGTCGCACTCTAATACAAAATTGAAATTAAAATAGCAAAAATACACATAGGGACCGGTCCAGGGGGGTTGGACCGGTCGACACCCCTGTGGACCGGTTGCCCTCTTCAAAAATGCAATACACAGAAGTTTGCAAAATTTGAACCAAACTCAGACACTGGTCGCCCTATATGGCGACTGGTCCACGCCACTGGTCGCCCTATAGGGTGACTCCACCTCCCTTTTTTCAGTAAACAAGTTGTTCTCTGTTTTGCACAACTTTCAGATATGGGTTGCCCTATAGGGCGACTGGTTGACCTCAAAACAGAGGAGTTGTCCAATTTTTGTCGAAAATGAACTTCACGAAATACTGCAAAAAAATTGTAAAAATATTTTAGATCGATTGGGAGTATTTGGACAACATTTAGAAACATTATTTTGGTGTAAAAACACACAGTTAAACAAAATCATCAAAATCATGATAAAAATATTTATCTAACAAACTCCCTCTTTTTGATGATTACAAACCAAAACAATTTTAAGAGGACGATTTTGAAAACAAAACAATTTTTCCAATTAAAGAATAATTATCCGTTTAGAGCAACAACAATCCATGCATAATAGACATAAGGATGGGAGTAAAGATTTTCAAAAAACATTTTGCAAAAGCTCCCCCTATCAACATGCACAACAAGAGTAATATAGAAGTAATTAAACAAAAGTTAGAAGCTCAACTTTTACAATATAAGCTAGAATATCATGAGCTTAGAAGCTCCCCCTGTCAAAGAAACATCATTAGACATGAATATAAGTCCATAACACATCTAATGGACTAAGTGTTCTTCACAGCTTTTGGCTTTAGAGAGCCATAGCTTATAGCTTCTTTCGTGAGCTTATTTTAGCTTCTTTGAGCTAACGAGCTTATTTCTTGTTTCTCCTCCTTTGGAATCCTCAAAAAGAATGTTAGCACGATAAAAATATGATTTATTCATGTCAAAGTGCGCAATAATATCGATTTATCGAGCTATTGATCATAAAGCTTAAAATTCCAAAAGCTAAGGGAAAAGTCGATCATATGACTTGTAAAAGCTCATTTGATTATCAAAACATGATCTCTGCAAATGTATAAGACTTTTGAAATCGAGAGAATCATGTAGGTGATGAATTTTTCTTTGAAACGTTTTATCGAACACTTGGCGGGCGTCAAACAGTAAAGAAGATGTATATAGCCCTTGTAAAAATAACCAAGCCAAATTTTTCATCACCAAAAGCAATTTTACAAATATCATCCAGAAACAATCATCATGCCCAACACAAATATTTAAGAATTCCAACAAGATATCAAATATGAATTACATTCTCAAGGGTTCAACCCAATTGAGATAAAGAAGAAGAATTCTTACCATTAAATCGGTAAAGATGAGTAATAATGATGATAAACGAGCAATATAAACCCCAAGATATAGAAATAATACAATGAAACTCATTTGGAGTGAATTGTGTGTGCAAATGACAAAGGGGTCGAAAAATGGAGGAGTAGAGCCAAAATGGCTAAGTCTGGAAAACAGAAACATTTTAACCAAAAAAAAAACTTATAGGCCGACCGGTCCAGGTTGAGGGCGACCGGTCCATGGGTAGGCCAACCGGTCGGCCTCAACCCAGTTTGGCCACTGGATCAGTCTGTTTATAAAAATCCGAAATTTGATCCAAAAATCTAATTTTTGCCCCTAAGTTTTAAAAACGTACGAAATACAAACATAGACCTCATTCAATATACATTATGTCTCAACAAGCTCGAAATGAGGTAAAAGACTCGACGGTTAACAATTAAAAACAAATGTCCGCGAGTTATCCTTGAGACGGAATTAAACACATCTCAATTGTTTTTGCTTAAGAAACGCAATCTCTGAGAAGAAACCATAGAATCTCAATTTGTTTAGTTCGATTATGACGAACCATATTTTGAGAAATTATTATCACCGGTCTTGTTATCCCGAAAAATATGAACGTTTTAAAACTTTGGATAAACAAGCCATAAGAAGAAGTGTCTTTCAAATATTTGAAAATTTCTTTTAACGACACTTAAATGAGATTCGTTGGGATTGTTTTGAAGTCGAGCATATAGACATAAGACATAAAAAATGTCGAGTCTATGAGAGTAATAAAAATTAATGAACATACCTCGAATTTGTTTGTCAACCGATATGCTTTTCTCAAACTTTGTCAATTTTGATATTAGTTGCCAAAGGGGTAGAGACGATTCTTCCTTCTTCAATGCCTAACTTTTTTAAAGGTTCTTTTGTATACTTTGAATGTGAAATATAGAAACTTTCTTGGCATTGCTTAATTTAAAGTCCAAGGAATAAATATAGCTCCCCCATCATGCTCATCTTGCATTCACCTTGCATTAACTTAGAGAATTTCTTCTTCTTGACAATGCCCTTGAGCTACTAACATTGCATTGTTTTGAACAATATTGCCTTGATCATCAAGCTTGATCCGAAATACCAAAAAAAAAATTCCTGCAAAATCTTAACAAGATATCTTCCACAAGAGCATAGTAATATCGAATAATATAGACACTATAACAAGTAACACATACTATGCCTTAAAAAAAAACATCAAGACTTTAATGAACCATGTAAGTTCAAATATGCTTATAGGAAGCTATATAAGGTCTCTTTTGAAATTTGAAAATCCGAGAGCATATAGTTGAGACCGCATTTATAAGAAGTATTTTGAAGAAGAGCTTTGACAAAGCAACCAAGAATAAAGACATGAATATGTGCAATAAAATGCATAATTTAAGAGAAGGATAAAAACTAAATGTTTTATCAAAACAAAATACAATCCTTTACAAGTCTTGGATAAAACAAGTTTTATCGAATAGTGCCTTTCAAAAATCAAAAAATCCATCTAATGGCACTTGTATGAGATTCTTTGAAATAGCTTGGAAAGCAAGCCCATAGGCATATGGCAAAAAATATATCGAGTCTATGAGATGAATAACAAAGGTGAACGTACCTCGATAATTTATGTCACTCTTGACACATTATGAGTAGATAGCCATTGAAGAAGATATATATATCCTACACAAAACAAATCTTGCACAAAGCATAGTAATAAAAGTGTAGGCTAAAGCAATAAGAGATGTCACAAATATACTTATGCTATATAAATCCATAAGAGATAATGAACATATAAGTTGTTGTAAATACACAAGAGTTTAGACAAGCAATATACAAGGTCTTCTTTTCAAACGAGTTAAGAAAATAAGATTATTTAGTGAAGACCTCAAATTTTTACAAAAATTATTTGAAAAAATCATTATGACAATTAAAGCAAGAATACAAGCATACATAGTAATAAAACATTATGCGTATTTAAATAAGTAGATACGGTTTACCAATTTCGCCATTTCCACAGATTATGTCTTTCCCTTTGTTGGTAGTATCTTCCTTTTGGGAAATCATCTTGTTGATGATGTCTTCTCCAATTTTGCCAATTCCAAGGATTGTGTCCTTCCCATTTTTGATTGTAGTTTCTTCTTGGAATTTGATTTTGTTGATAATATCTTCTCCTTTGATCAAGTGGCGCAAATGTTTGTTGTCGATTTGACAATTTGATTTTTCTTTTATTTTTGTTGCGCCAAGTACCTATCATAAAATTTTCTTGTGGTACCCTTAAGTGTTTGGGTCTTTTCAGTTTAGTATTGAGACTTTTAGGTCTCCAACAATAATTAGAGCTATTTCTAGCCCGACAAGAGTTTACCGTATGTCCCTTTTTACCACAATAGAAGCATGTAACAATTTTAGAAGTATAATGACCAACATGCTTAGTGACTTGGTTCTTTTTCATATCATTGATAACATTAGGCTTATAACCAAGTTCTAATTTCTCATGATCACAACGATGAACATCAAGAGTCTTATCGGTACTCAAGTTGAATTTTAATAAATCCTTTTTCATGTTATCAATATCCTCAACGAGAGTACTAATTTTTTTTCCAAGGATTTTAATCTTATCAAGTGTGGTGGTGTGAGCACAAGAAAGTGAGTCATATGAAGTAAATAGACTATCCTTATAATTTTTCAAAATATTGAATTCCTTTTTCAAATTTTTGTATTTAAAAAGTAAGTTTTGGAATTCATGTTGAAGCTCATCCAAATCATTTTGCAAATCATCATGCAAATCATTAAAAGAGGTAGAAGAGTTAGAGCGTACCTCATTGTCTTCGTTGATTCCCATTAAACATTGCTCGACTTCTTCCTTGTCGGAAGTTGTAAGAAGCTCATCCCATATTGTTGGATTTGATGTGTATCCGATTGAGAGGTAGATGCTTTTGAATGGCTCCTTTCATTTGCATATACTTCATAGATAGCTTCTAATTTTTCCCATGCTTCAGGTGCCGATCGTATTCCTCGAATATGATCATATTCCGAAGTGGTAAGTGAACAATAAATAATTTAAGAGCTTTACCATTTAATGACAGAATTTTATTGTCTTCATCATTGAGCTCCTTGAGGACTTTGGAGATGTAAGGTCCGTATTTCATGGGGATGGATTCTCCATTAATTACCGTGTTCAAAATATCAAACCCGCAATTTTGTAAATAGCATTCCATTCTTTCCTTCCAAAATGCATAATTTTTGGAGTCGAATAGTGGTGGCTTGTTGGTGGAGGCGCCGGTAAGGTAGACTTCATTCATAGCCAATGTTCGTTCCTCTTTAATCGCGATGTGGAACGAGCTTGCCAAAGAGTTTGACTTTGATACCACTTGTAAGTCCAAGTGGCTACGATAATCTAGAGGGGGGTGAATAGATTATGCCCATTTTCTCGATTATGCCCTCTTTTTCGGATAAATAAGCCAATACAAGAATGGAAGTGCGGGAAGTAAACAACACGCGTCGATTTATTGAGGTTCAACCCACCTAGGGACTAATCCTCTACCACCCAAGTATCTCCGGGATGGATTTCAAAAAGAAAAAACGATTTTATTAATTACCACAATTAATACAACATCACCTTACAACACCTCTTTGGAGATTACCACAATCTCCCTTGAAGATTACCACAATCTTCTACGGCACCTTGTGAAGATTACCACAATCTTCCACCTTAATGAACACCAAATTCTTCAACACCTCAAAGAGCACCAAACTCTTCAATAAGAAGATTACCACAATCTTCTAACACCTAACACCTAACACCTAAGATCACCCAAGTGTGTTCTTACCACAAGAACACTGACAAGGATATCTTGTGTTGAATGATGAACCTAAAAATTCAAGATTACATCTCGATAATGAATAATACAATTTTGAGTGCAAGTGTAATCAAGAATGAAAAGCATAGACCTCAAGATGTGAAAGTGTAAGACCTTAGGCTATTACAACAAGAATATTGAAATAGAAGAACAAAAGTGTTTGCTTGAATATATCTTGTTGTGTTATAGTATTCTCTCTTGTTGTGTTGCTTCAATTCTTCATCTATTTATAGAGGATGTGTTGAACTTGATAGGCTCCTCCTAGGAGATTGAAATCTGTAAAAAATTGCAAGACAAATGAAAAATATAGCTGTTAGAGATCAACACCATAAATTGAGGAAAAGTTGTCTGCTGCACAACGGTTAGATTTTGCTAATAAACATATAGGGCGACCGGTCGCGCTCTAATACAAAATTGAAATTGAAACAACAAAAATACACATAGGGACCGGTCCAGGGGGGTTGGACCGGTCGACACCCATGTGGACCGGTTGCCCTCTTCAAAAATGCAATACAGAGAAGTTTGCAAAATTCGAACCAAACTCAGACACCGGTCGCCCTATATGGCGACCGGTCCACCTCCCTTTTTCAGCAAACAAGTTGTTCTCTGTTTTGCACAACTTTCAGATACGGGTTGCCCTATAGGGCGACTGGTTGACCTCAAAACAGAGGAGTTGTCCAATTTTTGTCGAAAATGAACTTAAAGAAATACTCTGAAAAAATTGTAAAAATATTTTAGATCGATCGGGAGTATTTGGACAACATTTAGAAACATTGTTTTGGTGTAAAAACACAGTTAAACAAAATCATCAAAATCATGATAAAAATAT
Source organism: Rehmannia glutinosa (assembly GCA_016081115.2). Lineage (NCBI taxonomy): Eukaryota > Viridiplantae > Streptophyta > Magnoliopsida > Lamiales > Orobanchaceae > Rehmannia > Rehmannia glutinosa. The sequence goes on from CM071927.1 coordinate 63,551,136, forward strand.
TTATCTAACAGGGTTCACATTGCTCCTTAGGGCATCAGTAGTGGGAACTTTTTAGAGAGGTTTTTGGAGTTAAAGAAACCCACACAAGTAAAGCTTGCTCCCTTCCCAAAAAAGCGGTACCTTCTTTAGAGTACTGCTTCTACACAATATTTTTTTAGAAAAAAAATAAAAATAAAAATGGTTTGGAAATGTGATGGTTATGAGCAGAGCCGATCCTATCAATTTTTTGGTCTGAGTCGAACTTCTGAAATTGGGCCCCCATTTTTCTTACAAATTAAAAGACAACATAAAACAATAAAAAGAAGAATAATATGCAATATATAGAACAATTCTAATATAATTAATATGACATCTATATTCAAGAATCCAAACAGTTAAATATAATCTGCCTTACAGTTTTGGCGGCAAACGTATTAATCAAATCAGTAAAATCAAGTTGTTCAATAAACCTTTCTAAATTGATAATATAACTAACTCATTTAATCTTTTTTGTGATATGGTTGATCGGAGAGAAGTTTTTCTTTTTCACCGACGAACAACCTGCTTCTTTTATGTTTTGTTCCCGCCTTTCCAATTCTTTTAAGCATTGTTTTTTGATTCTTTTATCTTTTAAACTTTAAATCGAGAAAATTTAATGTTGGGCCATTAAGGAAAATTAAAATTGATGATTTTGTTAGAACCTAGCAAGGCTTAAGGTTACAAGGCCCAAGAAAAAATGAGACTTTCATTCTTGGTGGAGAGCTTCTAATTTTTTTTTTTATCTAAATCACAAAATACAAAATCATCATCATCATCAACTGCACCTTATCCCACTATGTGGGGTCGGTGGTGTGAAGTTTATAGTGTCAATTAATTGTCTAAAATTAATTAACACTACAAATTCACACAAAAAGCAAAGTGGCAAAGTTTTACGCCGGATGCCCTTCCTGACGCAACCTTCATACGAAGGAGAAATGAGATGAAATTCCAAAAACCATCATCATCATAGGCCTTTCCTCTTGCATGGAAAATACGATGAGACGGCGATGAGTTGAGATAGTTGCTCTAGTCATGTCCCATTACATGATTGATATTGTAAAATCAACATGTACATCATGGAACATGACCACAAATCACAAAATACAAAATACAAAAAATAAAAAAAATTGTATCCAAGGCAATTCGAACCCAGGCTGCTGGAAATGCAAAGTTCCAGCATTAACCACAATGCTACAACAAACATTTGTTAAATAATGTACTTATATATATATATATATATATATATATAAAACAGGTATACAAAAAATTTGGGACTCTATATTTTGTAATTTTTTCGGGGATGAGTCGATCGACTCACTCGACTAATGGTAGGAGCGGCCATGGTTATGAGTCTAGAGTCCACAAGAAGTTATTGGGAGTTTTTGGATTGTAGAGAAAAAATAGGATTTTTATTTTTTAGGTTTCTATGATGTGTTATTGTATGGTCCACCAAAATGTAAGGTTTTGTAGGTTTTAAAAATTAAGGCATTGGAGATGCCCTTATAGTTGACTAGATCATGATAAAACACACTTTTGCATGTATTATCCTTATTAATTATTTGGAACATTAAATAAGTATATCTACAATTATGCTAAACGAATATAATTGATAAAATATTAAGAGATGCTCAAAGTTGTATATTAATGATATATATTAATTAAATAAGAATGTTTTTTCCTACAAAAAAATAATTTCCGAAAACATAATTAGGGAAAATTATTACAACAAATTTCAACTTTGTCACCAAAATCACTATTTGCAACTAAAATATCAATTTTTTGGCTAAACGTTGAGAGGAACTGACCCATATCATTGCTAAAATCCTCCTGATTTTTTTCTTTAAAATAAAGAAAATTGGCAACGAATATTTGGTAATCATTTCGTCTCTAAAACTCTTCCCCAACAAAAAACTTGGCATTTTGTGGCAAAATTTTAGCGCAAGATTAGTCTACGCGTGAAATATTTCTCACTTCTCTCCCCCATCGAATTCCTTTAGCTCCCAAAATTCCCACAAACCCTATCCCAATCGAAGTCACGCCTCTCAGATCAACTTCTTTACTTTTTGATTTGAAAAATCCGACAATGGTGCAATAAGATGGTGTTGTGGTTGAGTGGCACTGGAATTACCTTTACTAATTTCACACTTCCTGGAATCAGACGATTGGTGGTGCTGTACTTTTGAGGTGAGTACAACTTTAAATCAATGTGTTTGTGTGTGTGTGTGTTTATGTAAATCAGTGAGGAAATTACTGCTCCAATTTAGCCTCCAATTTTTCAATCATAGAGATAGAAAATCTAATATAGGCATCTCTTACATATTAAACATAGTGATCGAAAATTCTCTCTAGGAATCCATTTTCTCTAGTTTCACAGGCTTCTTGTCTTTCTAGTGATAAAAAAACTTGTGTTATTGAAATTTTTGTGTCATTAACATAGTCATTAGTGAAGTATCTTTAGATAACAACATGTGACTGGACATAATATTTTTTTCTTCATTTTGGCAAGCAACATATAGTATTAAAACGTTTAACCATTTTATATAATTAACAACACAGGAGACACATTTTCTCTTGGATGTGCCTTTGATTAATCCATTCTTTCGCCACAAGGTAATAAATCCTGTTAGGAAATTTATTTGTACAAATTTTGATGATGCATAGAAAAGTTTGATTAGAAAGTTGACACCCCATTTTCTATATGTATTTCAATTTTGTAATAGTTAGAAAGATAGTTGAATTATCAAGTAGCCAAGTTGAAGGGAGAAAACTTGCTGAAGAAGTGCAGACAAGATTCAGCTGTGTCGCAGCTAAGTATCGAAGAAGACCTTCAGTCAAGTAAAGAAGTTGTGTCTTTCAGTAGACTTGCAGCAGAGTCGTCCAAAAATCAAGAAGAAGACTCAACTAAATGGGGAAAGCAGTTGAAGGACTTAAAAAAAGCTGAAAAAGTCTGTTGCAAAGAAAAGTCAAGACTTACCCAAAAACAGTAAGAGATAGGCCTGCAACCTTTAAAGTTGTCCTGCTGAAAGAGAGCAAGTAGCAGGAGCCAATGGGATGTTTGCAGAAACCTGGTACGATTCAGGCACCTGCAAAGCATTAATATTAAGGTTAGGTCAATATCAAAAGTTGCACAACAAGTGAAGCCAACGAACAAAAAGTGAAGTTTGAAAGCTTCAATGGATATATTTTCAAACTCTCACTATAAAAGGCTGAGGAATTTTATGAGATATGTATATGACACAAAAGAGATATCTGAGCATTCAAGCAAGCATCTGCAATAATCTGTCTAACCGAAAATTCCAATATCCTCATGCCTAAATATTCAAAGTGATTATAACCAACACAACTCAACGAAGGAAGTGCAGTAAGGTTCAAGTTAGAACATGGTTCGAATCTATCGGAGGGCTACGTGAACAAGTGCGAAGGGTTTGGAGAGCTGAAGTAGTGAGGCAGCTGCCTTACGAAGCGCTGAGTCCCAAGAGTGAAGCCATTTGTGTGATCAAGTCTTGCTCAGACTGTATTTTGTACTTTTGTAACAGCTAAGTTACACTAGATTCATGCAGGAGTTAGAGAAGAATGGAGTAGATGAATTACCCCATCCTCAAACCACTATAAAATTATCTATGTCATTTACTTTCTACATTTTACTTTTTGCATATTTATTACTTGGTGATATATTTGCTCAACCAACTAATAATAACTAAGTTTAAAATAAGTGCTGAAAACCATATCTTAAAAAGGGTGTAAAACTTCCGCTGTTAAAAACCAAGAAAACTGAATCTATGAAAAGCTAACTTCACTCAGCTGAGTTACTCTATCAACAGCTCTCTCGAGTCTGTTGAGTGGTTAACTCTTCTGTTGAGGTTTGAGCCAACTGTCTACTAAGAGACCTAGCTGTTTTCTTGAAAAACACTCTGATTTGATTTACAATCGAAAAATTGGTTAACTCTATTCAACCTCCCTCTTTCTAGACTTAACTGACACCCCTTGGGACCTACAAGTGGTATCAGAGTGGTTGGTTCAAAGAACATTCCGCACTGGTTACTGAACTAGATCTCAATCTTTTAAAAAACATCAATACTTGAAGCTTTTCAAAATTTATTCCGAAGTTATTATCATAGAAGCAAATCTATTCTGTATTCCCACGCTTATTATTGAAGAGTTTGATGACTGGAAAATTTGTATGCAGACATGTCTCTCAACTTTTCATGATTAAATGTGGTTTGTCATTGAAGATAGACCTATTAAAATCACCAATGTAAAAATATAGCTGTAAGAGCTACTAGAGATGTTGCTGCTGAAAGACCTGCTGAGGTGGAGAAGCCACGCAGCGAATGGACCAATGAAGATGGAAAAAGATATAACTTGGACAATATGGCCAAGGATATCTTATATAAAACTCTTGATAAAGCAATGTTTAACAAGGTTAAATCTTGCAGGAATGCGAAAGAAATATGGGAAAAGCTAACTCTCATCTGTGATTGCTCAGAGCAGATTAAAGAGAATAAATTTATAGTTGCAATACAAAAGTTTGAGAACTTCAAGATGATGGCTGGTGAATTATTGGATCAGCTGAATGCTAGATTTACAGAGATCACAAATGAGTTGTCTGCTCTAGGAAAAGAATATAACCAGAAGAAAATGTGTATGAAGATTCTAAGATCTCTCCCAATTGAGTGGGAAATGAAGGTGATGACTCTCAGACATTCAATGGACTTAACAAAGATTTCTAACCATGAGTTGTTCTCATATCTTAAACCATATGAATTCGAGCTCAAAAGGAAAGAGCAAGATGAGATAGATGTACCAAAGACACTGCTCTGGTGGCAAGAGAATCTAAGAATGCCGAATCCAAGGACAACATTGATAAAAAGAAGATTGCCCTAATAGTTAAGAGGTTGAACATGTTTTTCAATAAGAACTACAAGAGCAATAGGGGTGAATCCTCCAGATGGCACTCAGTTTCTTCCAAAGGAAAGGAACATAGAACCCCCAAGAGAGCTGAGAACAAGAAAGCTGAAGATATGCGGTAGAATTGTAGACAACCAGGTCACTTTGCAGTTGACTGCCCTTATTCACCAGTCAACAAGTACAGGAATGAAGAGGATACGAAGGTCTTCAGGGAAAGAAGACTAGAAAGAAAGAAAATCATGATGGCTGCAGAAACAGATACAACCAAGTGTAAGGAGATATTTGAATCAGATAGCAGTGAAGCTGAATACTCCTCAGACACTGAAGAAGAGGCATTAATATGTCTCATGGCTAAGGAACATGAAGATGAGGTAAATTCTAACTCATCTAGCTCTAATTGTGATGATAGTGATCATGACACACACACTTCATCACCCACAGATCTTTATGATTCATTAGGAAAAATCATAAAATATTTTGAGCACATAAAATCCTCCCACACTCCTAAATGAGGAAAACAGCCAACTCAAGTGCAAAACCTCGCAGTTGACTGAAGAGCTGAGTACTCTTAGTCACATAGCTGATGAGAATAAAGAATTAAATGTTGAGATATCTAAGGTTAAAAAGATCCTAACTGAGAAAGAAAAGAGAGAACAAGAGCTAAAAAATGTGATTGCATCACTCAGCAAGTCATCTAAATTATTGGATTAATTGATGATGATACAAAAAGAGATTGGAGACAAAGTAGGCTTAGGTTTCAATTCTTTTGTCAATGCACAAACTCCAAGAGTGGAGATGAAAAAAGGATCCTCAATCAATTTGGGAATCCAAAAGCACCATATGTTTAACCCACACACAATCACAAACACTCACATGCTGACCTTGGTTATAAAGGTAAAGAAAATAAGCCAGCTGAGTTTGTTGAGAGAGTTGCTTAAACTAAATTTAGAAAAGCTCAATGCACAAACATATACACAGGCATACAGGTAAAAGCGACAGTTGTATATTCCTAAAGCTCCAAAGCAATTTGTTAAGATTCATTATGATTATGGAACTGATATGTGGCAACATCTTAGAGTTAAATCATTTGGCTATATGTTGGTTGGATCACCTTATAGTGCTAACCCCTCAGGACCCAGACAAATTTGGTTACCTAAAACTTGATTTCCTTGATTGCAAGTTCAGGGAATAGCAGAGTGCCAAGGAACCTGGTACATGGATAGTGGTTGTTCCAGATATATGACAGGAAATAAAAAGAATCTATCAAATTTCAAGGAATCAAGAGGAGCCAAAGTTATATTTAGAGGAAATGATGGTCCAAGGGAAATCAAAGGCATTAGATCCATCAAGAAAAATGGACTAGAGATCACATATGTTGTTTATGTTGAAGGGATGAATTTTAATCTGCTGAGTATCAGCCAACTATGTGATAAAGGCTAAAATGTTGGATTCAACATGGGTGTTTGCTAGATCAAAGATGCAGAAACCAACGAAGTAGTGATATCTGGACTAAGAAAGAATAATATGTATGTAGTGGATTGGTCCACTGCTACACCAAGCACATGTCTATTGGCCAAAAGCATAGCTGAATCAAGCTGGCTGTGGCACAAGAAGTTGAGTCATCGAAATTTCAAGATAATCAACAATCTTGCAAGGAGTCACTTGGTTGAAGGATTGCCAGACTCAGTCTACAAGAGGAAAACCATCTGTGATGCATTCCAAAAAGGAAAGCAGGTCAAGTCATCTTTCAAGAATAAGCCAAGTCCTTCTTCAACACAGATCTTGCATTTATTGCACATGGACCAATTTGGACCACTTAAGCCAGCTAGCATAAATGGAAAGAAATACACCCTAGTAGTGGTAGATTATTTCTCAAGATACACATGGACCATTTTTATGTGTAAGAAAAAAAAACCTTTTCCTCAACTGATGAAGAGAGTTCAAAATGAAAAGAGTCAAACCATCATCAAGATAAGGTCTGATAGAGGAACTGAGTTTGTCAATGGGATTATAACTCAATATTGCATGGAAAATGGTATTGCTCATGAATTATCAGCTGCAAGAACTCCACACCAGAATTGAGTGGCTGAAAGAAGGAACAGAACCCTCAAGAAAGCTGCAAGGACCATGTTAGCCGAAGTTGTATTGCCTAAGAGATTTTGGGCTGAAGCCATTCACACTGCTTGATACACTCAGAATAGGTGTATGATCAATAGGCAGCTGTCAAAACCCCTATGAAATTTGGACATGAAGAAAGCCTAATGTGGGATATTTTCACATTTTTGGAAACAAGTGTTATATTCATAACATTGGCAAGGACAATTTGAATGCTTTTGATACTAAAACTGATGAAGATATCTTTCTTGGATATTCAGCTGAGAGTAAAGCTTTTAGAGAGCTAAACAAAAGGACTATGGTAATAGAAAAGTCTATGCATGTGGTTTTTTATGAACCTAATGTGAATGGAGAAGACATTGAAGAGTTAGCTTAGAAGATGAATCAGCCAACTATCCAGAAGAGTCCTTATGCAGAAGCAAATCTCTGAAGACTCGATCCTGATGAGGATGAGTTAGCTAAATCTCAAAGAAAACTAGAAGGTTTGCAGCTGAATTGTTGGGAAATTTATTGTTTAGATTTTGATGAATGCCATGTAAAACTTAGACTAGAAAGTTGGTACCCCATTTTCCTTGTAATTTGCATTGTAATAGATAGGGTTGTACAAGCTGAGTCAAGTCAGCTATGCCTGGATATACAAGAAGTCAACTGAAGACTGAAATGAAGACTCTGCTGTGAAACAGCTGAGTATGGTAAGGAGGAGAAGTCAAGAACTCGATGAAGGAGTATCGGTTGGGATACGGTGTGTGAAGTGAAGTGTCAGTCTAGTCAACTCAAGAAGCCAAGTCTCAAGTTGAAGTGACAGATGAGTCATCCATTGATTGGAAGCTAACTCGAAGTCACCTGGGAAAGTTAGAGAACTGCAATCAAGTCAAGACAACTGAAAAGAATCCGTTTCACAGAAGTCAAGAAGCTTACTTTAATAAGTAATACTTCCATGCTGCTATCTCTGAAAGTGTTCAGTCCCAGAAGCGTGCAAAAGGAATAAACCAATAGGAAGCACTGCACCTCGTGTCAGACTCTGAAAAGCTGAACATTCATTTAATACGAGGAAATGTCAACATCAAGGACTGCAACAAGACAAGCCAACGAACACAAGTGACTTTTGAAAATTAGCCTATCTCTTCAACGGGCAAATTTTTGAAAGTTTACTATAAAATGTTGAGGAATCACTTTGAGAAAATGTTACCTTGAATACCTGAACCACGAACTATCAAGAAATTATTCGAACTGTAACCTATAATTTATTCTCAAGTTATTCAAGCAAATCCTCAAGCCTAAATTTCAAAGGAAATCGATCCAACACCAAGCTGTGAAGGAACGACAACTTCAAACTGTTGAAAAGGAAACTTTTGAAGAATCAAAAGGGGTCTACATTCCAAGGAGGATTGTAGAAAGGTTCAAGGTCGAACCAGTCTCAAGTTATTGGAGGGCTTCGTGATTAAATCCAAGAAGCTTGAACAAGTGAGCTGAAGTAGCAAGCTGTGTGACCAAGGCATCTCCAGACTGAGTCCCAAAGGATCAAGTCAGCTGTGTGATCAAGACTTGTATCTGGACTGATAACCACTTTGTACTCTGATCAATACTTAGTGGATTCCTCCAGGAGTTGGAGAAGAGAGGAGTAGAAGAATTACCCCATCTTCAAACCTCTATAAAAATTATTGTGTCATTTACATTTCAGCATTTTATTTCTGCATATTATTTTATATCCGCTGATAATTTTCCATCCAACTGATAATTTACAAAGTGTTAAAATCAAGTGTTAAAACAAACTTAAACCAAATTCAAGGGTGTTAAGTGTTCCGCTGAAAATCTCATTACAGTCAAGTTAAGGTTTAGACTAAACAACTGAGTTATTCTATCAACAGCTCAATTGAATCTGTTGAGTGGCTAACTCTGCTGGTTAACTAACTTAGCTGTCCCTCAAGGACTTAGCTGTGTATTTAACTCTGTAATATTTTAAAAGGACTAAAACGAAAAGTTGGTAAGGTTTATTCAACCCCCCCTTCTAAACCTTACTCACACCCCTTGGGACCTACATGAATGAAGATGATCAAGAAGAATTTGTTCAAGACAACCTAGTTGCACGAAGAACAAATCCAGAAGCCTTACTCAAACCAGATGTGAGATGGCTGAGAGACCATCTACTTGAGTTAGTCATTGGTAATGTAAAAGGAAGACTAAGGATAAGATCCAGGACTCAAGATGAATGAGAAAGGATCTATTATGAGAAAAAAAAATAAGATTGGTTGCCAAAGGGTATTGCCAAGATGAAGGTAGAGATTTTGATGAAACCTTTGCACCTGTTGTTAGATTGGAAGCAATAAGGATGTTTCTTGCTTATGCTGCACACAAGAATTTCGCAGTCTATGAAATGGATGTGAAGAGTGCATTCCTCAATGGACTTTTTGAAGAAGAAGTCTATGTGGAACAACCTCCAGGTTTCGAGCAGAAAACTATTGGAGATAAAGTCTACAAGCTCAAGAAAACATTGTATAGTTTGAAATAAGTACCAAGGGCATGGTATGATACATTGTCTCAATTCCTAATAGACAATGGATTTACCAAAGGAAAGGTTGACAAAACACTCTTCAGAATTCAAGATGGAGAGAGTATTTTTCTTGTGCAAATATATGTGGATGATATCATATTTGGATCCACAAACAAAGAGTTATATGATAAATTCTCAAATCTTATGCAAGGAGAGTCTGAGATGAGTATGATGGGAGAGCTGACTTTTCTCCTTGGTCTTTAAGTCAAGCAAATGAAGGATGGGACTTTCATAAGTCAAACCAAGTATACCAGAGATTTAATGTAAAAATTTGGAATGGAAGAAAAGTCATATGTGAAGATTCCTATGAATACTTCTGTCATAATGGATATGGATGCAGAAAGAAAGCCAGTGGATCAGACAAGATATAGGGCAATTGTTGGATCATTGCTCTACTTGACGGCTAGCATACCTGACATCACCTTTGCAGTAGGTGTATGTGAATGATTCCAGTCTGCTCCCAAAGAAAGTCATATGACTGCAGCTAAGAAGATTCTGAGATACTTAAAGGGGAGCTAAGAAGTTGGCTTATGGTATCCCAAAGAATGTGGATTCAATTTGATTGGATACTCAGATTTAGACTATGTCGGATGTAGGGTTGACAGAAAGAGTACATCTGGTACTTGTCAAATGTTTGGAAATAGATTAGTTTCTTGTTTCAGCAAGAAGCAAAACTCAATGGCTACATCTACAGCTGAGGCATAATACATTGTTGCAGGTAGCTGTTGTGCCCAAGTCTTATGGATGAGGGAACAACTGAGAGATTATGACGTTGAAGAGAAGGAAATTCCAATTATGTGTAATAACACAAGTGCTATTGCAATTACTAAAAATCCAGTATTGCACTCAAGAACAAAGCACATTGATGTCAGATATCATTTTATAAGAGATCATGTTGAAAAGAAAGACATCACATTGGAATATGTATCAATTGAAAATCAGTTAGTTGATATATTCGCAAAGCCCTTATGTGAATCAAGGTTTGAAGAACTTAAGAATGAGTTTGGATTGATTGAGTTCTGTTAATATGCTCAGAGGACTTATTCAGCAGAGTTAAATGTGGGAGAATTGAATTTCAGAAGAGTTTTGCTCAATCAGCAGAGTGAAAAACCTATTTAGTCGTTTAGCAGAATTGAGTTAGCTGAAAAGTTGAGTCTCCATCAGAAAATTAGAGGAAGAGAGAATCAGAGTTAAGTCATAAATGAAGAAAGCTGACTTATTTATGAGATAAGAGACAAACGAGGTCGTTTGTATTAAAGCGGGAATATTTGACGATGATGTCAGCATCATTAAATGCGGTACAGTGAAAGGATGCGACAGTAACCTATGATTGGCTATAAATGTTGCTCTCATTAAATGCGACGTGATCAATGCTTTTTGCATGTTTTAATACCGTTGATCACATTTCAAATTCTAAGGTCCCAAAATTGTCTCTTCGTATCTCATATATATTCAAATTCATTTCTCTCTCAAGCAATTGAAAACTTTCAGAATTCTTTGTGCAAAAACCTTTCGAGTTCTTCAAGTTATTTCAGTAAATCATCAATAGCACCCAAGAAATCCGCTATTGACTTTGCTAAAATCACTGAGAAAGTGTACTCCGGTGCACTAGTGGTCGCTGAAGGTCAAGCAATCTGCTGACAAGGATAGAGCTAGAAAAATTGTTGGGCACCTTGAAGAGTCTGGTTTGATGAAGTTTCTTTATAAGAAGATGTCCCAGACCTTTCAAGAGGAAGTATCTATGTTCTATGTGAACGTTGGTGTTCACAATGATGACATTCACTCTTCACTGAATGGGAAAGATGTCATGTTGGGTGCAAACAACTTGACAGAGCTGCTATCGCTCCCCAGCAGGGACTCACAGAGTTAAAGGATTATGAGTTTGATTACATGAAAATCTAGAAGGAGATAGCCAAGAATGAGGTAGCTGACAAGCTGAATCCATCAGCTACCAAGACAACTATTAAGGAGGAGTACCACAAACTAATGGACATGGTGGCGAAGTGCGTCGATATCAAGTTTGGGTCTTACAATCAATTATCCCAGACTAAGCTGACGGTGATGGTTGTATTTATGGAAGAGTTGGAGGTGAACTGGAGTGAGTTCATCTTTGACAAATTATGCCAGAATGTCTAGAACGCCAAGCTTGAGGACGGAAAAATTCAAGAACACCCTGGGGTATTTGCTGGAGAAGACGGATGTGCCCCTTCGCAAAGGGAAACCCTTCCATGTAAACAAGAGGTTGTTTAAGGCGAACTTATCAGCTGCTCAAAAAAGGCGTATGCAAAAACGAAAGGGGCATCTGAGGGAGAATCAACTGAGAATGTTCCCGAGGAGACAACTGCCCCTGTCTCAGTCCCCTCTCTCGAACTCCGCCATTGCCCCCAAGGTAACGAAAAAACAAAGGACCCGGAAGGTAGAAGACTCAAAGGCCACTGCTGGTTTGAGAGATAAACAGGAGTCAGTTGCCAAGGCTGCTGATAAGACTACAACTAAATCTCCTGCAGCCTAATTAGCCATTCGTGTCATGGATGAGGTTCTGACAAGGAGGAGAAAGAGGCGTTCCAAGAGATGGCTTGTGAAGAAGTTTATTGCAATGACCCCCATTGAAACGGTTGCGGTGACACAACCGATGTTGTGACCCCAGTAGTTTAGAAAGTTGAACAAGAAGTTGTCGATGACACAGCTGCACCTGAAATTGAAGAAGCAGTTGTTGAGACAGTTTTTGGAGGTGGTGAGTCCATCTTGCCCCGTGCTGAGGAGGAGCAAGTTGCCCAAGACCCTTCTGCCTCAGATGAACCAGGATCCTCAGCATATCTTGAGATTGAGGCCAGGCTGAACTTATGGTAACTCTTTAAAAACTTCAAAAAACTAACAGTGTTGATATTTCTGGAAAAAAAAAAGAAGATCTAGTTCATAACAAGTGTGAAAGATGAACCAACTGCTCTGATACCACTTGTAGGTCGCAAGGGGTGTCAGGTAAAGTCTAGAAGGTGGAGTTGAATAGATTTTACAATTTTTCGATTTGCAAATCAAAGTTTTAAAAAAATAGTTAAGTCCTCAGATAGTTGGGTTGAGATTCAACAGGAGAGTTAACCGCTCAACAGTTCTCTTGAAAGGGTTGTTGATAGATTAACTCAGCTGAAGAATAGCAACATCTTATAAAATTAGTTTTCTTTTAAATCAGCGGTAGACTTACACACTTTTGAGTCTTGTTAATCAATATTTAGTGTTGTTAGAGAGTTATAATGAAATTTTGGATAGCAAACAAATAACCGAATAGAAATGCCAAAAATATAAGTACAAGAAAGTAATGGCACAATTATAGTGGTTCGAGGATAGGGTAGTTCCTCTACTCCACTCTAGGAGTCCACTGAGTAACAACCCTTGTAGACTTGATAACACAACCAGCTACAATATGGACTCAGCTCTTCACCAGGAAGTTGCCTAGTTACTTCATCTCTCTAAATTTGCATAATTTGTCCACGCAACCCTCCTACAGCTTGGAATCTTGGCTCGTCAGGAACCTTACTATAGTCATTCAATCCAAGGCAGTGCCCCAATTTTGTATTTACAAGTTTCATCTTCAAATGAATTACAGCTTTAATCTTTCACTAAAAGTGTTGGACGAAGTGTTCTTGATGAATCTTGAAGATTGCAGATAAATTTGAGAGAGATTTTTGATTCTTGCTTGTTCGCATTATTGTGTCTCTTGTGTCTTATATCTTGTATCTTGCATTCTCTCTGAAAAATCCTCAACTTTTATAGTGATGATTTGAATTTTATCCATCGAAGAGATAGACAAAAATCAATTTTGTAACACCCTAATTTTATAAAGAGTGCAACCATCGATAAATTTTTCGCTAAATAAAAAGGGTTATAAATATCTCATTGTTAAAGAAAAGGACGACTCAAATTTTTCTTCACTAAGAATTAAATAACTCGTACTAATGAAAACATTAACTATCATCCATGTGCGCAAAGGGAAATTTAAAAAAAAAATAAACATTGTCTGAAAACTCTAAATAATTATAAAATAAATTCAAAAGAAAACTTTGCATGACTCCGATCACATCCATCCACCACGTGCCACGTTGGACTCCTAACCTGAAAAAAATTGTTAAATGAAAGGGGTGAGCTATCAACAACTCAATGGGGATGCATTGTCTAAATTAAATACGCAAGCATAATCATAACTGTATACACACCTATGATTTCCATGGTTTGATCAAACAATCCCGTAGGCCAACTGTGGGTGTACAATTAAGTACGTTTATGTTTGTACAATTAAGTACTTTCGTATTGTACAATTAAGTACCTTCGTGTCATGTCATATTTAATGTGCCCATACATATAACAATTAACAAGACATTTAAAATAGACAATAACAGTAAAACCCACATTAATATGCAGTCGTGACTTGGAAAAAGTATATGAAATTGCTTGAGCTTGAAAATCCTAGACCTCGAAAGTATTGTTTCCTACACATGAAAAATAATAAACTTAACTTAATACATGGTTTTTCGGGAAATCGGACTGTAATTTATACATGAAAGAAAGAATGGGAATAATTGAATTTAGGATCAAAAATAGAATTTCGGTCAAAAATCTGGGCAACTTCTTCCAATAATGGAGTTAATGGGCTGACTTGTAAACAAATAAAATTCTTGGTGGGTCTTTCCGTAATTCTGGTAAAATAGGTAGGCTAAAATTTCAAAACCAATGAAAAAGCCAACAACCAACAAGATTCCTAATTCCTAATTCTTTAGTGTACCCATTCTGCAACATACCCTCTGCTCGTCTCTCTCTCAATCTCAACTCTCATAATATCCTTTTTTTCTAATTCCTATACTATTGTCAAAACCAGCCCCAAATCAATCTTTTAAAACTACCTAACTTACAAATCCAAATCCCCAGTTTAATAAAATGGAACATGGCAGCTCCCCCCTCAATCCTATTTCTCGCCCTATACACCCGTATGTCCTCTCTCCCAATCCTTTCGCCCTCTCTCTTTTTTTCTTTTTTCTGTTTTCAGTTCTTCTCCATAAAAAAAACTCTCTCTCGGTACTTTCACTAGTGGCAGCGATAAGGCGGTGTTTCGACTTATGGTTTGAGTTTCCTACAGCTGGGTTTGAGGTTTCAAGTTAGTTTCTCGGAGTTGCTGGGTTTAGATGGAAACAATGGCTTAGGGGCTGTGGGTTATGATTGCATTCGAGCTTCGATTTGGCATTTTGAAGGTAGAACAATGCAGTTTGGTGGCTTCTATACTGGACAGAAGCTAATATGAGAATATGAGTTTACCTTGTTTGTGAAGAAGTGAGATTATAGAGAAGTATCGAGAGGTTGCTGGAGATATGAGACGACTGAAAATATATGTGTATTTAGGCTTGAGTGTCCTTATTGTGTTAGGCCATGCATTAGGTTAAGTCTATTGGATATGTACAAATAAAATTCTATTCTATCTGATATAGATTTTATAAAATATTAGGACTCCTTTTTGCTAATAAAATTCTGCAGATTTTCATATAAAATAAAATACACATATGGGCTTTAATAAAGTGGGCTTATAAAACAGGCCTATCAATGTCATAATCACTGGGCTTACAATAATAAAAGAGTATTTCTATGTGTTAGTCCAAGTGGCTACGATAATCTAGAGGGGGGTGAATAGATTATGCCAATTTTTCGCAAATCGCCCTCTTTTTCGAATGAACAATTAATTGACAAGAATGTAAATGCCGAAATTAAACAACACTCGATGATTTATAGTAGTTCAACCCACCTAGGGCCTAATCTACTACCACCCCAGTATATCCGAAATGGATTTCAAAAAGAAAAAAAGAATTTATTAATTACCACAATTAATACAACACCACCTTTGAAGATTACCACAATCTTCTTACAAAACCTTCAAGGAGATTACCACAATCTTCCTTCAACACCTATGAAGAGTACCACACTCTTCAACGCCTAAGATCACCCAAGTGTGTTCTTACCACAAGAACACTAACAAGGATATCTTGTTTTGGATGATAAAAAAATTCAAGATTACAACTCAATAAATGAAGTACACAAACTTTGAGTGCAAGTGTAATCAAGAACAAAAAGCCTAGACCTCAAGATTGTGCAAGTGCAAGAACTTAGGCTTATTACAACAAGAATGTTAAATATAAAAGCTTGGAGAATTTGCAGATTTTTCTTGTTGTGTGTTTGCTTGTATGTATTGTGTCTTGTGTCTTCAAATCATCCTCTATTTATAGAAGAGTCTTTACAAACATAGGCTCCTCCTTTTTCACTTTTGTCTACAAAAAGAGGATAACAAGATGTAGAAATATTGTACAAAAATCAAACGCAAATCTTGCTGATAAAGGTTCCAACGGTAGAAATTTTGCTGTCAAAACAATACACAGGGCGACCGGTCACCCTATAGAAAATTTTGAACATTAGACAGAATTAGTGCGATCCAGGTACCGTTCAGAGGGGGGGTCGACCGGTCAAGGGGGGTGCGACCGGTCGCCCCCTTCCCTGGACCGGTCCCCCTCCCTCATTTTTCAACTCCAGTACGTTCTGTTTCAAGTTTATCATTCTTCAGGTATCGGTTGACCTTTTGCTCGACCGGTCGACCTCAAAATTAAAATGTTGTCCGATTTTTGTCAAAAATAAACTTCAAGAAATACTCCAAAAAATTAGTAAAAATATTTTAAATCAATTGGGAGTATTTGGACAACATTTAAAACATTGTTTTGGTGTAAAAACCAATTAACACAAAATCATCAAAAGTATTGTCCAATTTTTATTGAATAATAAACTCTAAGAAATACTCCAAAAATTAGTAAAAACATTTTAAATCATTTAGGAGTATTTGGACAACATTTATAAACATTGTTTTGGTATAAAAACTCATTTAAACAAAATCATCAAAATCTTGATAAAAACATTTATCTAACACTATGTTGGACCAAAAATTAAAATCCTAAAAGGCCAAAATCACTACCCCAAAGATCAAATAATTTATGGGGTGTTACAATTGTACCCCCCTCAAACAAATTTCGTCCTCAAAATTCAGTACCTTCATTATGAGTCATAGCATAAACTCGGGCATGTCCTCCAGAGCCTTGGCCTTTCCACCCCTGTTCTTTGTTCAAAGTAACACATTCCCATGTTACATGTCTGGCTTCTTACGCCTAAAGCAACCATCTTTACCCAACAAACAATCTTCATTATGATTTTTCCCACACTTGGCACACAACGGTTTACTAGTCTGGATGTTTGGTCCAGATTTTACTTCGGTTCTTGCCTATTTATTTTGATCTTCCCTCTCGTCTTGATTCCCCCTCCAGTTTCATTTCCCCAAATTCCCTGTTTGTTGTCAGTTTAACTCCTCATTAGCGGTTATCTCTTGTGCACGAAACACTATCTCTGCATATATTAGGACTCCATGTCTAGCCATAATATGACGTATCCCAGGGCGTAAGCCCGCTCAAAACCCCGATGCTCTCTTACGATCAGTGTCTACCATGTGCTCCATGAAGAAACTCATCTGGTTGAATTTACTTTCATATTCTGTAACCGACATTCCTCCTTGCTTCAAATCCCAAAACTCGTGTTCCATTTTATCCCGATAGTGTTGAGGACAATATTTTTCCATTACTATCTTCTTAAACCCTTCCCATGTTAAGGTTGCTCATTCCTCGGCAGACATCAATCTCCAATAACTCATCCATTATCAACCAGCATCCTGTACCAGATGATACTGAGCACAGAGGATTCATTGTGCTTTAGTACACCCGATCAGTTCAAATGTGTGCTCCATTGATATGAACCATTCGTCTACATAAGTGGGTCCTTCTTGCCCATTAAAGGTTGGGAATGAGAAGCGGCAAAACTGCTCCACCATTTGGGATAGGGTTAACGCGGGTGCTTGGTTGAATGCATGTCCATTCTCTACATTCCTTTGGTTCCTCGTTGGTACTAGGTTTGCCTCGTTATTTTGGTTCATGTTGTTGTTAGTAGCAGTAGCAGCAGCTCGGGCTCCAGATCTACGTCCTCGAATCATTTTCCTATAGTCATATATATAGTGCTTCTTAGTACTCTAAGTAGATGATGTGTGTAAAATATACGTGCATTTTAGGGCTAAAAATGATATATATTTAATGCATTTGTAGGCATATTTAATATGTTTTTACTTGGTTTCCTTAAAAGGGCATGATACTGCGTATTCTTGTAATTTCTACAAAAAACGAAGCTTAAAACGAAGAAATATCAGTTGGAATGCCCAGCTAAGATTGACGAATGCAAAGACAAGATCAAAACGACGAAGAAAATGGACAAAAACACTTCACACGGCCGGACCGTGTGGTGTCACACGGCCGTGTGGAAATGCCGGTGTGAAACCACACAACCATGTGAAGTTGCGCAAAACATGGGACAGATCTAGGGCCACACGGCCGAACGGTGTGATCCCACACGTCCGTGTGGGAAAGGGTAGAGAGCCACACCACCTGCCCGTGTAGGATCACACAACCGTGTAAGAATGGTTTAGGCAAGACCACACGGCCCACAACCGTGTGGGAAAGGTTTAGGAAAGACCACACGGCCGTGTGGTGCCATACGGTCAGGTCGTGTGGTGCCATACGGCCAGGCCGTGTGGGACTCTGTCACGACACGTTTTTCAGAGTTATATTCCCATTCCAACTCTACAAGTGATCTCTCCAAGTATCTATAAAACGGACCCAAGACTTGCACGAAAATATATCACTTCATACACAACACAACACATCAAATTACGCAGGAACACAAGATTCGAAGTCTTCTGAGATAGGAGGGCTAGGTCGTGAATAACATCACAAGGCATTTCGCATCTACGGGAACACAAGAGCTTCGAAGGCTTGGAAGGAGAATTCATCCTGACAAGAAGGGGATTTCTTTCTATGTCTAGATCTCTTGTTTGTGCTTAAACGATGTCATAATATTGATTCAAAATTTGTCTATAAGTTTGTAATCAATGTTTGGCATATCTTTCGGATCTTAGGGCATAATTGAAACTGTGGATTCATGTTAAATATGATTATTTATTTTCTTAATTAATTCATGCTTTCTATTTTATGAATTTGAGTGTTTATCTTAATTGTTTTTTATCTGATCAATAATTAGCATGTCATATTTGTTGGTGCGAAATTCGGAAGAGGAGTTCTAACAAAGATGAAAATCGAATTCAGACATAAACGGGTGTATCGAGTCGGGAGACCTACAACTGTTTGTGGGGAGTTATTGAATTCATAGATTTTTTGGTAGTTAATAACAGTTGTATCGAGTCGGGAGACCTGCAATTGTTATTAATCTACTGTTTATGCACCGTCCGGGAGGGGGAATATACTAACTTAGGAATTGAACCCATAGAATTGCATGAATTGGTTTTTAAAACTTTACTTGCATTTAATATTGAAACATATTGAGATTATGTGCCTAAGGTTGCTCCTATTAGTTGGTGAAAATACTTGTGGGTTTCACACATTTATTTCTTTTATTTTTATTTAATTTTTTATTTTTATAATTACTCAATATTCGGTCGCTTCAATAAAATTGGAATGCGATGTTATTATACCCTAAGTGTTTCGAATATCAATCATTGAAGAATACGACCTTGCTTGCCATTATTCTATAAACTACATTGTACACTTGCAGTTGTATGATCCAAATATTTTTTGCGAACAAGTTTTTTGCGTCATTGCTGGGGATTGATTAAATTCTAAATAGATATAGTAATAAGTAGTTCAATCTTAATTGAAGCGTATTTTTATTTTTTTTTCAAAATTTTTGAAAATAGTTCAAAATTATTTTATTTTTTTATTATTTGTTTGGTTCTAACATTGTTTTTGTTAAGTGCAGATAGTGCATGATCACGCGTTCCAAATCAACCCAGCCAATACACATTGATTTGGAAATCAAAAAGACAGCGAAGCAACTAAGGAAAAGAGCCAAAGCAATGGCGGATGGGACAAATCCAAACGTAGTGGAGAATAGTAACAATGAGGAACGCCCACCAGGGGCCGGCGTCCAGGACCGAATTGTGGAAAGGCCCTTGAGAAGGGCAGTTAGGGACTACTTCCAGCCGGAGGTAAGTCAAACTTATGGGGGTGTGGCATGTCTGCCGATCAATGTAAACAATTTTGAACTAAAACCAGCATTAATCCAGATGGTGTCACAAAACTAATTTGGGGTAGAGCCATTGAGGATCCAAATGCACATCTGGCGCACTTTTTAGAAATTTGTGATATTGTTACAATGAATGGTGTTTCTGAGGATATCATTCGATGCCGCCTTTTCGCATTCTCTCTACGCGATAAGGCTAAGGGATGGTTATGCTCTCTAACACCACCAGCCGCAAATTGGGCAGAACTAAGTCAACGGTTTCTAGCCAAATACATTTCCCCCAGTAAAACGCTGCAACTAAAATCGGAGATCGCCCAGTTTAGGCAATTAGATGCTGAGCCACTATATGAAGCATGGGATAGATTCAGGGAATTGTTAAGGAAGTGCCATCAACACGGATATCCTGACTACCAACAGGTTTAGTTCTTCTATAATGGTTTAAGTGGAAACACAAGAACAATTATAGATGTTGCATGTTAGGGTGCATTACTAGGGAATTATCCTGAGGAGGCATTAAACTTGTTAGAGGAGATGGCGAACAACAGTTACCAATGGCCATCTGAGAGATCCGAGGATAGACGTATTGCGGAAATTAAGGATAACAAATATCCATGCCAAGTATGAAACTTGATGCGATGTAGCAAGTAACTCAAAGAGAGGTAGCAGTGGTTGTGGAGGAAGCAAATTTTGTAGGACAGCAAGGCTATAACAACTACATAATTAATTAGACACAACCTTACTATAATTCGGGGCTGCCAAAGGAACAGAAACCATCTCTAGAAGAGATGGTAGCTTCATTCATCGGAGAAACTCGAGCTCGACTAAACCAGGATGAAGCCAAGATAGGCATAATCGAGGATTAGGTAACTCAATTAAATACTAACATGAATGATAGATTGAAATATTTTGGAAAAACAGGTGTGATACTAACATGAATGATAGATTGAAATCTTTGGAAAAGCAGGTGTGGTAGATTACTACATCAATACATAGCCAACACCAAAAAGGCAAATTCCCAAAAGATACAAGGACAGATCGGGAGAACAGTGCCAATCCATTCGTCTAAGGAGTGGAACAGGTTATGAAGGTCCAAAGATGCCAATTGATCAAGAAATAGAAGCAATCGAGGAGTAGGACACGGCAGAGTAGGTGGCGCCACCCCCTGTGGAAAAAGAAAAGGTAAAATTTGCTCCAACTATTGCAAGAACTGAGGTACCTATCCCTTTCCTGCAAAGGTTTCAGAAAAAGAAATTAGATGATCAATTTCTAAAATTTTTGGAAATTTTTAAGAAAATTCAAATCAATATACCTTTTGCAGATGCATTAGAACAAATGCCAAACTATGCAAAATTTCTTAAAGATATCATGGCAAAGAAAAGAAAAATTTCGGAATATGAAAAGGTGAAACTGACAGAGGAGTGTAGTACAATTATTCAAAGGAAGTTACCTCAAAAACACAAGGATACCGGGAGTTTCACGATTCCATGCGTAATAGGGGGAACAACCTTTAATAAAGCACTATGCGACTTAGGTGCAAGCATTAACTTGATGTCGTTATCAATATTTTGAAAACTGGGATTAGGTGAAGTAAAGCCTACGACAATTACCCTACAATTAGCAGATTGCTCGGTAACATATCCAAAAGGGGTGATTGAAGATGTATTAGTGAAGATAGACAAATTTATCTTTCCAGCAGACTTCATTGTGTTGGAGATGGAAGAAGACGGAGAGGTTCCATTAATTCTGGGAAGACCATTCTTGGCCACAAATAGACCACTAATCAATGTGCAAAAATGTGAACTAACATTGCGAGTAAATGATGAACACATATTATTTTTTATTTACAAAGCTATGCAATTTCATGAAAACGTCGAACATTGCAACATGCTTGATATGCCAACCTCATGCATGGAAGATGAGTTTGAACATGTTATGATGAAAGATGCATTGGAATGGTGCTTAAGCCACTCAGTGTAATCCCAAGGTGATGTGTTTGGATATTACTAACATTGAGGTTATCAGTTTTGTGCTTGCCTTAGATTCAGCGGAAGAGAAAAATCCAGAAAACAGCGTTCTGAACACCCTACATGCCCGTGTGGAGCAACACGGCTCGGCCGTGCGAAGCACGCCTCCAGACGCACACGCCCGTGTGGAGCAACATGGCCAGGCCGTGCCGTACGCTATAATCGAAGACCTTCAGTCACACGGCCGTGTGACACAACACGACCGGACTGTGCGACCAAGGGATGACTTCTCACACGCATGTGTGATCTCACATGGCCAGCCCGTGCAATCAGTCTCTGACTTCCCAATTCCACACGGCAGTGTGGTTTACACAACCCGACCGTGCGAAAAGTGTTTTTAGCTAAAAATTCGAAAAGCGAACTCCCGGGCTCTCCATAACTTAAACCTCTTCCGGACCATCTCAAATATGCATTCTTAGGCGACAACGAAACTTATCTGGTAATAGTTACTTCTTCCCTTACTGAAAATCAATTGGAAAAACTACTGCATATCTTAAGGGAACATAAAACTGCGATTGGATGGTCAATTTTTGATTTAAAAGGTATAAGCCCTTCGATTTGCATGCATAAAATAAGAATGGAAGATGATTGTAAACCTTCTGTGCAACATCAACGAAGACTTAACCCAATTATACAGGAGGTCGTCAAGAAGGAAGTACTTAAATGGTTAGATAATGGAATAATTTTTGCTATATCTGACAGTAATTGGGTAAGTTCAGTACAAGTCGTACCAAAAGAGGGACGAATGACGGGAATAAAAAGCGAAAACAATGAAATTTTAGCTACTAGAGTTGTTACAGGATGGCGTATTTGCATTGATTATCGAAAGTTAAATGTCGCAACTCGCAAAGATCACTTTCCCCTCCCCTTTATGGATCAAATGTTAGATCGCCTTGCAGGTTATGAATACTATTTTTTCCTGGATGGGTACTCGGGGTATAATCAGATTGTGATTGCTCCAGAGGACCAAGAAGAGACAACATTTACATGCCCTTATGGTGTGTTCGCATTTTGTAGGTTACTATTTGGGTTATGTAATGCACCTGCAACATTTCAAAGATGTATGATGGCGATATTCCATGGAATGATTGAAAACATCATGCAAGTTTTCATGGATGACTTCTCAGTTTTTGGTAGTTCGTTTGATCATTGCTTGCATAATCTAACGCTTATTTTGCAGAGATGCGAGGAGATGAACTTAGTACTAAATTGGGAAAAATGTCATTTTATGGTAAAAGATGGTATTATACTCGGTCATCGTATTTCTTCCGCAGGTTTAGAAGTTGACCAAGCAAAGGTGGTGGCAATCGAAAAACTTCCACCTCCAAAGAACGAGAAAGCAATAAGGAGCTTTTTGCAACATACAGGTTTTTATAGACGCTTTATTCGAGATTTTTAAAAAATAACCAAACCTCTTTCCCACTTACTTGAAAAAGATGTACCTTTTGCTTTCACCCCTGATTGTCTACAGTCATTTTGAAACACTGAAGAAGACTCTGGTAACTGCACCAATTTTGATCACACCAGACTGGAGTCAATCTTTCGAGATAATGTGCGACGCAAGCGACTATGCAGTAGGGTCCACACTAGGACAAAAACACGAAAAGCTGTTTCTTGTTATTTACTATGAAATTGGAACATTGGATCCGACACAACAAAATTACACCACAACTGAAAAAGAATTGCTAGCAGTGGTGTTTGCGTTTGACAAGTTTCGGGTTTACTTGATTGGAACAAAGACAATAGTCCATATGGACCACGCTGCGGTTAAATACCTATTCGCAAAGAAAGATGCCAAACCTAGGCTCATTCGATGGATACTCTTGCTACAAGAGTTTGATATCGAAATTCGGGATAGAAAAGGGTGTGAGAACGTGGTAGCTGGTCATCTCTCACGACTTGAGCAAACAACTGAGGAAAACACACAGGGCACAACAATCAAAGAAATATTTGCGGAAGAATTAATCCTGATGGCCGAAATGACCATCCCCTGGTACGTT
Organism: Rehmannia glutinosa; assembly: GCA_016081115.2. Classification (NCBI taxonomy): domain Eukaryota; kingdom Viridiplantae; phylum Streptophyta; class Magnoliopsida; order Lamiales; family Orobanchaceae; genus Rehmannia; species Rehmannia glutinosa. The sequence continues at coordinate 63,574,904 of CM071927.1, forward strand.
GATATTGTAAATTACTTAGTAAGCTGGGTTTTCTACCACCAGATATCACATATCATGCTAAATGAAATTTCTTCATGATGTGAGATATTTTCTGTGGGATGAACCGCTATTATTTAAAAGATGTGCAGATTCAGTCATTAGGAGATGTGTACCTCAAGAAGAATGGGCAAGCATTCTGGAGCAATGCCATTCATCACCATGTGGGGGGCCACTTTGGACCAACACGCACTGCGGCTAAGGTATTACAGTCCAGTTTCTTTTGACCTTCTGTTTTCAAAGATTGCTATAAGTTTGTTTTGCAGTGCGATAGGTGTCAACATATGGAAAATATTTCTAGGCGACAGGAGATGCCATTAACTCCAATAATGGAAGTTGAATTATTCGACGTTTGGGGTATAGACTTCATGGGACCATTTCCAGCATCAAATGGATACTTATACATTCTTCTTGCAGTAGATTATGTATCCAGGGTACAAGTTATCCCTACTAAAACAAGTGATGCTAGAATAGTGTTAAATTTTTTGCAAAAGAATATTTTCACTAGGTCTGGCACACCACGGGCCCTAATTTGTGATGGAGGGTCGCACTTCTGCAATAAATTGTTCAATAATATGATGGAGAAATATGGAGTAAAACATCGAGTGGCCGCCGCTTACCACCCACAGTCAAATGGGCTAGCCGAGGTATCCAATAAGGAAATTAAGCAGATCTTAGAAAAATGGTTAGCATAAATCGAAAAGATTAGGCTTTAAAGTTCGATGATGCTTTATGGGCTTATCGTACGGCATACAAAACACCTCTGCATATGTCTCTGTATCGATTAGTTTTTGGGAAATCATGCCACCTTCTGGTGGAATTAGAACATAAAGTATTTTGGGCAGTGAAAAAGCTTAACTTCGACATGACTGCAGTAGGCGAAAAGAGAGAACTGCAAATAAGAAGAATTTCGTCAAGATGCATACAAAAATGCCCAAATCTACAAAGATCGCACAAAGAGATGGTATGACAAAAAGATTCTGAGACGAGAATTCCTACGCGGGCAAGTAGTACTGCTATACAACTCGAGATTGAGACTATTCCCGGGTAAGCTTAAATCAAGGTGGTCTGGTTCTTTCGTAATCAAAAATGTGCTATCACCAGGAGGAGCCATTGAATTACTAGCAAAGAATGGTCGAACTTTCATCATAAATGGGCAAAGAATTAAACACTACTATGGGCCAGAAACTCCGCAAGATATTTTGACCATCTTCTTGATGTGAACAATCCATGTAAGTACTTATTACGCATTCCTCTTTCTTTTTATAATTTCCTCATATGTTCGGGATGAAGCATATTTTAAGTTTGGGGGTTTGTCAAGAATGCGTAATTTAGTACTTTCTTGTATTTTGCATTGCATTTAGGGTTGCATGTAGAGCATTTTCCATTAATATTTTCGAAAAAAAATATTTCGATTTTTAGTTTATTTTTTTTCGAATTTTAGTTTATTGTTTTAGCACGTTTACTGCTTTAATTAGCACGTTTAATTACTATTGTGTGTGATTTTAATTAAGTTTTTGAATGCTCAGCTCCCGTATGATTTTACTATGAGCATTTTATGGAATGAGATAACATACTTGTGGGAATAATGTGATAAATTATTGGGAAGATGTTATTTATTTGCTTGGCATTAGTTAAGAAAATTGGTTATTTGAGCATGTTGCGAAAAATAAGCCTGTGAGCTTTTGTGCCTTAAACTGCTTTATATTATGCAGACTTATTTTTTCTTGAGTGTGTCATTCATGATTGATAGAACTCTAGAACTTGCTCTGGTATCTTCATTTAATCCATGTGTGTGTGCAATTTTTAAAAATGATCTAAGGCCATCTTTGTTTAGCCTACTTAGGCTAAAAAAAAGCCTACCTATGAACTCATGATTCCCTAGTTAGCCAATTTTGAGCCAAACTTTTATTCTGAGCCTTATTGATCTTTAAAATTTAAACATGTTTTTATCCCAGAAATTTCTTGAGCTTATAAAAAATAAATAAGTTTGGGGGGGAAGTGGTGAAAATTTATGAAAAAAGAGAGGAAGCTGGCAAAAGAAAGAGGGATGAGCAATATCTGGGTAAATAAGAATATACATGAAGCTCGGAAAAAAAAGAAAACCTCAAAAAAAAATTACATAGAGAAAATCGAGCAAAGCAAAAGAAAAAATTTCTGAAAGCTTAAAGGTTAGAAAAAATAAAAGAAGGCAAAAAGGCCTAAGTATGAAAAAGGAGAAATAAGGGTGGAATCAAGTTGAAAAAAAAGAAAAGAAAATGAGTATTATTTGAGTTGGTGAATTGCAAGTCTGTATGCTTAAATTCTATTTGCTCAAGTCAAGTCACTTAATCTAAATTTTCTTACCCTTACCAAAGAGCCTAAATTACAACCTAATAAAAATCCTTTTTGATTCTTAAGTTGTGCACACAAAAATGGTAAAGATGTTAGACGATTTGCAAGCCTATGGTAGTTCTACTTTCATTGAATTGAATTGGAGCGTAAACACTACCCATACACTTCTGAGAGTCGAGTGATACACTATCTACTTGTGAGTCGCGATGTCAAGTACCCAAGAGAGTATTAATTATGGCGAGTTTATGAATGAGACTTCTTGATATTGAATTACATGGTTTCCTTGAGTATGGAGTCAAGTGTTATTTAATGTTCATAGTGTTCTTGGGTGTTCGTTCGTTTTTACCCCTTATATTATTTTTCTTAATTTACTCGAGGACGAGCAATGCTTTAAGTTTGGGGAATTTTGATGTGTGTAAAATATACGTGCATTTTGGGCTTAAAATGATATATATTTAATGCATTTGCACGCATATTTAATATATTTTTACTTGGTTTTCTTAAAAAGGTATGATACTGCGTATTCTTGTAATTTCTACAGGAAACAGAGCTTAAAATGAAGAAATATCAGTAGGAATACCCGGCTAAGATTGGCGAATGCGAAGAAAAGATCAAAACAACGAAGAAAATGGACAAAAACACTTCACACGGCCGGATCGTGTGGTGTCACACGGCCGTGTGGAAATGCCGGTGTGAAACCACACAACTGTGTGAAGTTGGAAAAATAGGGGACAGAACCAGAGCCACACGGTCGGACCGTGTGATCCCACACGGCCGTGTGGGAAAGGGTAGAGAGCCGCACCACCTGCTCGTGTAGGATCACACAACCGTGTGGGAAAGGTTTAGCCAAGACCACACGGCTGTGTGGTGCCACACGGCCAGGCCATGTGGGACTCTGTCATGACACGTTTTTCAGAGTTCTCTTCTCATTTCAACTCTACAAGTGATCTCTCCAAGCATCTATAAAAGGGACCCAAGGCTTGCACGAAAATATATCACTTCATACACAACACAACACATCAAATTACGTAGGAACACAAGATTCGAAGTCTTCTAAGAGAGGAGGGCTAGGCCGCGAAGAACACCACAAGGCATTTCGCATCTACGGGAGCACAAGAGCCTCGAAGGCTTGGAAGGATAATCCATTAATGGAGCACAAGAGCTTCGAAGGCTTGAAAGGAGAATCCATCCTGACAAGAAGGGATTTTCTTTCTATGTCTAAGATCTCTTGTTTATGCTTAAACGATGTCATAATATTGATTTGAATTTATCTATGAGTTTGTAATCAATGTTTGGCATATCTTTCGGATCTTAGGGGCATAATCGAAATTGTGGATTCATGTTAAATATGATTATTTTATTTTCTTAATTAATTCATGCTTTCTATTTTATGAATTCGAGTGCTTATTCTTAATTGCTTTTTATCTGATCAATAATTAGCATGTCATATTTGTTAGTACGAAATTCGCAAGAGGAGTTCTAACAAAGACGGAAATTGAATTTAGACATAAACGGGTGTATCGAGTCGGGAGACCTACAACTGTTTGTGGGGAGTTATTCAATTCATAGATCTTTTGGGAGTTAATAATAGTTGTATCGAGTCGAGAGACCTACAATTGTTATTAATCTACTGTTTATGCACCGCCTGGGAGGGGGAATAGACTAACTTAGGAATTGAACCCATAGAATTGCATGAATTGGTGTTTAAAACTTTACTTGTATTTAATATTGAAGAAACATATTGAGATTATGTGCCTAAGGTTGCTCCTATAGTTGGTGAAAATACTTGTAGGGTTCACACATTTATTTCTTTTATTTTTATCTAATTTTTGATTTTTATAATTACTCAATATTCGGTCGCTTCAATAAATTGGAATGCGATGTTATTATAGCCCAAGTGTTTCAAATATCAATTCTTGAGGAATACAACCTTGTTTGCCATTATTCTATAAACTACACTGTACACTTGCAGTTGTATGATCCAAATATTTTTGGCGAACAATAGGTCATCTTATATCATAGGTTCAAATACTGTCTAATTAGTGGTGCGAACACTAATACTATCATACTCATGCAATTAGTAACTTATATAAGCCATCAGTAACACAATTAATATATCGTTCCAATCATCTTCCTAACAGTTCGAGTCTAATAAGTATTGGCCATCTAGGTTCATGTAATTAAAGTCCATATGATTTTATCATGAAATTTTCTTTGATATAAAACAAAGTAAACATGAAGATATATATGGCATGAGTAACACCCTAATTTGATGTTGACATGTTGGTATGTCCTTTCTTGCATCTTTGATTTTGACATTTCCTTGTATTCTTACGCCTTCTGCAACTTTCTGAATATGGCAGTCTGCAGGTGAATTCTAATAAGTTGGAACTCTTTCCCTTCATAAATGTCTTGCACATTTATGGTCAAACATCGTCCTTCATTAATTTCGAAATATATCTTTCTTGGACGTAGTGCAACGGAGCTCTTCAGTTGACTTTGTATGATAATATACTTGATGTAAGTCTTCTAAAAGACTTAGCTGACATATTCTGCTGAGACTCTTGTGACAACTTACTCAGCTGCATCCCCTGAAATGAAAAAAAAAAGGAAAAATGGACATTTAAACTCAAAATAGCTAAAAATATGTTTTTGAAGAATATGGCTAAAAATATTTTTGCTCTAGAGAAAAAGCCAAAAATTCGAAAGACTGTTATATAAACTTATTGCGTTTGATAAAATATACTATAAGTCAAAATATTCAAATCCAATGGCATAATAGTATAACAAGAAAAATCAAATGGAAACATAACGTCAAACATGAGAGAGCATGCACATAGCAGTAGCGCACTTGAAGAAATGTGCCCAAGAGTAAGAACAGACGGAGTGTATAAGTGTAAGCATTCACGAGACTGAGGAATCTGTCTTTATCTTTTTAAGGACACGTCGCTCCAGAAAGTAATTTTTGACTTGTTTCTTTTCAGAAACCTCTCTATTCTATTCCAGTTTCTGATTGGAGTCCTCAAAATTCAACCTTTTTTCATCTTCTCTTTATATATATGTAATGTAGATTTCAAGAATATATCTGATTCCCGTAATCAAAAGATGATTAAAGTAGTGATGTACTCTTAATTGGATGAGGAGTATTAAATAGCAATCGTCATTTTCCGGGAAATACTAGTGCACGCATTTGTAAATTTGGATAGCAATTTCATAATTCTGTTTTTATTTTTATTTTTATTTTTTGAAGAGAGACGCTTATTATTCATTTAACTGTTTAATTGATAACATATTTTGGAGAACTATTCTAACACAATAAATAATGGAAAAATATTCAAAGTATGTTTAGTAATACTACGACCTTGTAATTCAAGTGATATTGCTCACCCTTCATAAGAGTGTTGAACGGTCGGAGTTCCAACCCAGTATCTTTTAGTTTCATTGAAATTTATCTCATCCCCTCCAATCAGTACTCCCAATTTATTCAAAAAAATATGTTTAATAATATTTTGGATAATATATCTTTATTATAAATTACTCAGAGACAGTATATATCATTTCTTAGGTACGTACTTAATCATTCATCATATAATCTCATCCATTTGTCATTTGTGTTAAGAAATTAACTGCTGAAAATGCACTGATGGGTTTCAAACTTCTTAATTAGTTGTTAAACTAAATAATGACTCATGAGATCTCACCCTCTTAAAAGCTATCCAAAATGAGATTACGGACTAACGAATAATTTTTATATGAATATATATATATGTATAAATATATTCTTTTATAATATCATTATATATATATATAAAAGAATATATTTATATATATATATAATCAACGGGATTTACAAACTTACTTAAATGGTATAAGTTTTCTACAAAATAAATGGAACAGTCACCTATTATGTAAAGCAAGAAAAAAATATTGAAGAGTTTAAAAAATGATCAATTCCATTTATAATGAATTGATGTAATAATAACTGTTCCATTTATGATATAAGTTGATTTCCCGTTGATTATATATATATATAAATATATTCTTTTAATTTATTTTTTCGATTACAGGATTTTGTTTGTAATCTCATTTTGGTACTTTTAAGAGGGTGGATCTCATGAGTCATTATTTAGTTTAATATAGTTTACATAATATAATATACGAGTATATATATAGTACAATTTTGTTAGAAATTGTGTTGTTGGATTTCCTAACATGCTTATGCCAGTTCTCAGCCGCACAGTTTTGTCTCCTCATGCAGGTACTCACGAGGTCTATCCAGGTATTTTTCTTGGAATTGAAAATAAAAAACGTCCTCCACATACTTAAATCTTGACAATTTTCTTATTTGAATTTTGAAATTCTGATCTCCAACGCGGGGGAATTTGTATTTACACAATATATAATTTTAAAGAATCATATGGTACTATCACTAAATTGAGTGTTTAAATTTTTCATTTATTTTTATAATATCATTGTCCTTTAGTACATATTATATGACCAATAAAACTTATATATGGGACTCAAATTGCTATCTTTTTACTAAGGGCACAATAGTAAAATATGGAAACTGTCACATCTAGAAGTTATAGGACAAAAAAATTATCAACACATAAGGAGGGGGGACAATTTGTGACACGACACGATAACTCGACACGAACCTAACTCGAATTTAACAGGTACAGGTACAACCCTTAGCAGGTTGGGGTTAATATCGGGTCGGACATGGTTAACACGGGAAATAAAAAGGCCAGGTCAGGTCGACCGCTGTGGCGACACGATTGACCAATTTAACACATTTATTTTATAGTGATATTATTTTAATATTATGTGATGATTTAGTTGGTTATATGATAATGGACATACTATTTAATGCATTTTCTAATAATTTAATGTATTTTTTATTTGTAATTTTATTTGTCTATTTTTTTTCCGTGTCAACTTTAAATTATATATATATAGGCATTTCGTATTGGATCTGGTTACCCATGTCATAGACGGGTCGCATTCGTGTCTGTAAATCTTGATACAAATAATTAAACGGGTCGTATTCGTGTTCATGTTAGACCTGTAATACCCGTGTCAGAACACGACCCGCGAACACGAAACATAACACAATTAACAACCCTACTCAGAAGAGTTACAAGATAAAATTAAAATTAAACATATGTGACATCGTATTTCCTTTTGATGTTAAAAATCGCAAATATTTTCCAATTAGGAGTTCAAAGGAAACAAAGAAACAAGCAGTGACTAGGGATGGCAATATGGACTGGCCGGCCTGACCGGCGACCCGTGGTGTTTGGGGGCGGGCGGACGGCCCCTCGAGGACGGGCGGGCGGACCCCGCAGACGAGGCGAGCGGGCATGTCAGGTATTGTAATTGCTGCCCCGCCCGCCCCTTGAGAAGATATATATACATTAATATTATTATTATATGATATTATAATAATAAAAAAATACATTTAGCTTTCACAAAAAAATACATTTACAATAATACATTATAGAATATTATAAAAATATAAAAATATATTTAAATTTCACAAAAAAATAAAAAAAATACACTTTGTTAAATTAATTTTTTCAAAAATTCAAAAAGGCGGGGGAGTTCAAAGAGGGGGCGGGCAGCCATTTGGGACCCGTGGCGGGGCACGGGGGGGGCGGGGCGCAGTCCATTACCCGCCCCGCCCCGCCCCATTGCCATCCCTAGAAACAGCAGCCAGCTATATCCGATGTAACTCTTTTTAATTTAACTGACTCCCATTTGGTGCTTCTGGTTCTAGCTTCCTCAAATGACTGCTACACAAATTATACCTCTCTTCTTTTTTGGTCTAACCTGTCCATATTTATTCAGCAAATTAACCTTTAATTTCATCCCAATAAACAATGGTTTTGCCTCAACTTTTTTGATGTTGCTTCGTACCTTCAGTTTTCAGCTTACAATCAACCAAGTCTTTTTCCTGAATCAGTAACACACCCAGTATTTTTGCTAGCTGTAACCTTGTCTTCGCTTTTAACTTTAACCCCAAAATAATATAATAAAAATAAATTATCTCTCTCTCTCTCTCTCTCTCTCTCTCTCTCTCTCTCTCCTGTGTCTGTGTTGGTGGTGGTGCTTCAATATTTGTAAAATCCGAGATTTATTACTTTTGGAATCCCAGTTTTTCTTCTTTTAACAGTGTTCTTTTGAGGCAGCTTTTCCATGAAATGGAAGCAGCCTAGATTCTGCACTCTACCACCTCAAAACCAGCGTACCTCTTACAAATAATTTTAACTGAAGAAAATATGGGACGAACGACGAGGTGGTTGAAGGGCCTGTTCGGTATCAAAATTAAAGATAAGGAGAAAAACGAATATTCCGTTGAAAGAAACGAAAAGGGCGGCGCGTGGAGGGACGCCGCCGCGGGTTTGTGCCATAATCCCACAACCATACCGCCCAACATCACGGCCGCCGAGGCTGCGTGGCTGAGATCTTTCTACAGCGAGAGTAAGGAGCAGAGCAAGCACGCCATAGCGGTGGCTGCCGCCACGGCCGCCGCCGCAGATGCCGCCGTGGCAGCTGCGCAGGCGGCGGTCGCGGTGGTCAGGCTCACCAGTCAGGGGCGTGGTGGGAGCCGGGAAAAGTGGGCTGCTGTCAAGATTCAAACAGTGTTTCGTGGATACCTGGTATGTTAATTTATTAATTAATTCACAGTTTAGTTAAGAAGATGTCATTTCAAAAGTCACTCATATATTGTTTATGGGTATTCGATTTGGGTGTTGTTATTTTTAGTAATTTAGAATTGGTCTTGTGTGTGCTGAATTATTGGTAAATAAAAAAAACAGGCCCGAAAAGCCCTTCGGGCTCTGAAAGGACTGGTGAAGATTCAAGCGCTTGTGAGGGGATATTTGGTGCGTAAACAAGCAGCCGCCACGCTTTATAGCATGCAAGCTCTTATTAGAGCACAAGCTAGTGTTCGGGCCCAGAAAACCCGACGCCGCATCAACAATGAAGAAAGTTTTCCCCCTCAATTTCAACCCCGAACGTCCCTGGTAAGCCCATATCTCAATTCATCCCCTGAAAAAATAATTCTCCAACTTCTCTGGCAACTATTTTGGTTTAATTCCAATTTTAGTCTTGTGATTTTTAGAGATTGGCGATTATAGTCCTGTAAATTCTTAATATAACAGATTCGGTCCTTGAAAAGTTTACTCTTCAACCAAAATAGTAATTTGATTCCCGTAGCTTTTAACAGTATTTTGGTTAGTTTGGAAAAAAAGTATTGTGATTAAACCCTTATACTTACGAGACCAATTTTGTTTAGCAATTAAACCAACTACTTTCCTGGTTGATTCTAATTTGCAGGAAAAGTACGATGAAGAAAAAAGCGAGCATCCAACAACATTGCATAGCAGGCGGCTTTCTGCGTCATCTGAGAATGCCATGAATCCATTCGATGAGAGCCCGAAAATTGTGGAGGTGGATACGGGCTGCAGGCCCAAATCAAGATCAAGGAGGACCAACTCATGGATGTCGGCTTCCGGCGAGGACTACTCATTTGGGAAACCCATTTCGACCCCATTCCAATGTCGAATTCCGGCCCTGCCCGATGGCCGAAATTTCCCAGACCAAGATTGGGGCCTGACAGGGGACGAATGCCATTTCTCTACGGCCCAAAGCACTCCGAGATTCACCACTTCCTGCGGGTGCAACGAGCCCGTCACACCGGCGAAGAGTGTGTGTACGGAGAGCTATTTAAGGAGCTACGGCGGTGACCACCCGAATTACATGGCCAAAACACAGTCGTTTAAGGCAAAACTGAGGTCCCAAAGCGCTCCGAAACAGAGGCCTGAACCCGGCCCGAAGAGGAGGCTTACGCTCCACGAAATGATGGAGTCCAGAAATAGCCTGAGTGGGGTGAGAATGCAGAGGTCATGCTCGCAAGCTCAACAAGCCATAAGTTTCAAGAATGCTGTCATGGGAAAGCTTGGTAGCTCTTCTGATATGGTTAGAGAAAATAACTTGTATCCCAATTGAGAAATCTTGTAAGGACAAAATACTTGTGTAGATTTTCACAGGCAATGTGTTAGATTTGAAGAAGCATAAGTTTCCCATGTAGATTTTATTAGCTCTAAAGAAGTTTATTTTTCTGTAATATTACGTACGATGAAGTTAATGCTTTATTCTTGTTTTAATAATTCTGGGTTTCAGTTCAAAGCACCCATAATTAAGGAAAAGGAAAATTAAATGTGAGAGACCAACTTTAACTGCTTAATTTAGTTGTGGAGGAATAATGATATATAATAATATAATGACTGACATATATATTCTTTTTCATGCTTGGTGTTTAAATTGGTTCTATTTTACTTAGATTTCAATTCTATGATTGGTATTTGAAATTGAAATATAAGTAGGAATGACAAGATCCCTAGAGGAAAACATTCTAATTGATATATGGGAAAAAAATTTAAGTAGCCACATAGGATATGGAAGCTTCTTTTCTACCCATAATTTTAAAAAACCTACTTTTTTTTTTATACCTAAAATGACTAAAACACTCCCAAAACATTTCATTTTCATTTTCTACTTCACCAAAACCTTAACATGAGAAAGAGAGATACCTTGAGAAGCCATGGAGGGTCAAAGTGAACTCCTCGCCGCTGCCTAAGTCGAAGACCTCCCTCTGTCGAAGATCCCCCCTCTGCCGAAGATCCCCCCTGTTCTCCCCGCCGTGACGATGCCCCTGCCTCCGCCGCCCCCAATGCCGCCATTGATGCCACCACTGTTGTGCCCATATATGATTCTCAAGAGGTTAGATTTTAGTGGCTTTATGTTGAATTTTGATTTGGGGATTTAGGTTCGAAGTAACATTAGAGTTTGATTTAGGGATTTATTTCCGATTCCCGTTGATTGTGTTGATTGGTTTCGATTTAGGTGACTGGTATTGATGGGGGTGATTGGGGAAGACGATGGGTTTTGGGGAAGAAGAACAATCATCACGTTATAAAGACATAATATATAGCGTGATAAGCTATATCACGTTATAAAGACATAATATATAGCGTCATAAGCTATATCACGTTATAAAGACATAATATATAACGTGATAAGCTATATCACGTTATATAGCGTGATAAGCTATATATATAACATGATAAGATATATCACATTATATAACGTGGAGCAATTTTCTGGACAGTTTTTTGTGTAGTTTTTCATCTTATATCTTATAACGGAGTAAAATATGTTATATTTGTGGATGTTTTTTCATCTTCTTTGTGTTTTAACTAATGAAATTTATGTTGAATATATTAGGTTGGACCTTCGTGGAGGAGGGAGGCTTATCGTGCTTCCTGAGCTCATATCAGTGGACACGTAAGAGCCAAAGTCATTCATGATATCGTCACAGAGTTACAGACGGTGCTCGGGAGAGTATGATGTATATACGGAGTTAAAAAACTCCTATTTCTGACACTTCTGGATTTCGACTTTTTGGGATTCAGTTGTAATGCAGCCGTCCATGCTGTTTTATCCCATGAGATATGTAGACAGGGGGCCTCAGATGACGAGTGTTGGTTCCATATAGGAGAGCACGACATCAGGATATCCCATCGCGAGTACGCTCTCGCGACTGGTCTACACTTTGCCCGGACGTCATTTGATATTACTGTGGACCACGACATACCATAGTCGGGCGTGTATCGGACATATTTGACTAGTGAGGGTCGCATCACTGGAGATCGTCTGCATCATCTTTTTGTCAAGGGTAGATTCCGTGAGTCACTGGCTGATACGCTGAAAATGGCGAAGATTTTGGTTGTTTATTTTCTGCTTGTCGATCTAGATCAGTGGACGACAGTAGTGGATCGGTGGATTTGGGTCCTAGTCGAGGACACCTTGTAGTGGAAGAGCTTCCCATGGGGGTAGGGATGGCCACGATTCTGGAACCGCCAGTTCCAGTTCCAAAATCGCCGGTTCTGGTTCCTCATATTGGAGGAACCAAAACTGGAACCGGAACTGTTGCCTCACGGTTCTGGTCCAATTCGAGACCCGATTCCTCCACGGTTCCGGTTTCGATTTTAACCGGAACCGTTTGTTTATCTTTTGATAATTTTATGATTTCTTAAAATAGTTTATCAATTTCTGTTAAAATAAAGAAAATAAAGAAAAAAGACTTGGACTTAATATCCAATAAAGTTTTATACTTAATATTAATAATAATAATATTAAACTATCTATATATACTATTAGAGTATAGAAGAATCAAAGTTCACGTAGTTCACTTACAATATTTGGCCTAAAATGTGTCTCATGTAGTTACGGAAATAAAACATCATAATAAACATTTAACATTTCTTCTAACACGTATTTACCAAAACAAGATTGTTGGTTTTAACATTAAAAAAAATGTTCCATCACGGTTCCATCATGGTTTCACTGACGGTTCTAACCAATGGTTCTAACCAACGGTTAAAATCGCCGGGTCTATGGTGTTTGAGACCTAGGAACCACAACCGGTCTACACGATTCCGGTTGTAGTTTTGGAACTGTTTGTTTGATACATATTTTTATCTTAATTTTGATGATTTTATTTTTACACCAAAATAATGTTTTTAATTGTTGTCCAAATACTCCTAAATGATTTAAAATGGTTTTAATATTTTCCGGAGTATTTCTTCAAGTTTACTTTAGATAAAATTGGACAACACTTCTAATGATTTTATGTTTATATGTTTTTACTTCAAAACAAGGTTTTTAAATGTTGTCTAAATACTTCCGATTGGTTTAAAATATTTTTACTAAATTTTCGGAGTATTTCTTGAGTTTTATTTTCGACAAAAATTGGACAACATTTCTGTCTCTTGGTCGACCGGTCGCCGAATAGGGCAACCCGTACCTGAAGATGATTTTGGAACAAAAAATGAGACGGAATTGAAAAAAAAGGTCGGTCGGCCAGGTCGAGGCGTCGGCGTCGCCGTCGATCGGCGTCAGGGCGTCGGCCGTGGCGTCGACCTGTCGACTCGTCGGCATTACTGAACGTTCATCTTGAAACAGAACATTTTCTTTCTTCCAAACCCATGAGGGGGACCGGTTGGAGTCAGGGTCGACCGGTCGAACCCTACGTCTACCGGTCGCCCTGTGTAAAATTCATGTGTTTCGTTTCAAACTTCTATTTCTGTGCGACCGGTCGCCCTGTGCTTTGACAAAGAAAAATATGACCGTTTTGAATGAGACAAATTTCCTTAAAATGTGGGATTGATTTCTAACAGCTATATTCTTGATTTTAATTGTATTTTTCTGTAGATTTTCAATCCCCAAGAGGAGCCTATGCTTGATCAATCATCTCCTATAAATAGAAGAAGTTTTGGAGCAACCAAAACAACAATTGAGATACAACACAACAAGATACACTTCAAGCAAACATTTGTTCTTCATTGTTATTATTCTTGTTGTATATTTGCCTAGCTTATCACTTTCACATCTTTGAGGTCTAGGCTATTCTTGATTACACATTGCACTCAAATTGTAATATTCCTTATTGAGTTGTAATCTTGATTTTTGGTTATCATTCAAACACAAGATATCCTTGTGAGTGTTCTTGTGGTAAGAACACACTTGGATGATCTAGGTGATAGGTGCAAGAAGATTGTGGTGATCCTCTTATTGAGGTGTTGAGAAATTTGGTATTCTTCAAGATTGAAGATTGTGGTAATCTTCACAAGGTGCCGTTGAAGGAAGATTGTGGTAATCTTAAAAGGGAGATTGTGGTAATCTCCAAAGGTGGTGTTAAAGAAGAGTGTGGTGCTCTTCAAGGTGTTGTAAGTTGAATTTGTATTAATTTTGGTAATTAATAAAATTCTTTTTCTTTTTGAAATCCATCCCGGATATACTGGGGTGGTAGAGGATTAGGCCCTAGGTAGGTTGAACCTCTTTAAATCGACGTGTGTTGTTTACATTCCGCACCTTTATTATTGTCTTTGAGCATTCGGTTCTAAAAAGAGGGTAAAATCGAAAAGATGGAGATAATCTATTCATCCCCCCTCTAGATTATCGTAGCCGCTTGGACTCACACTGTTGACCACGGTTACGGTTTAGAAACCATTGACCACGGTTCCAGTTCCGGTTTGGAACCCAGTTTTGATTTCATTTGTCCACCCCTACATGGGGGAAGTATACTTTTCAGATCTTGATGCACTATATATGGAGTTAGCCTCCTACCTTGTCGACTCCTAGTGATGAGGATCATTTACCTTCATATCAATTCTATGGCCCCACATTTGGTTATTGTTATGTACTCGTTTTATGATTGATTTATGTATTTCTATAGACATGACACTCTTGTTATTTGTTTATTAATTAGTTAATTGTTTTCTGACGAACATAGGCATTCGAGGCTATATCTTCTTTGGGTGAGGTTTCTGGTACGAGAGTCTAATCTGTTCGGGTACATAGATGCCTTCGTTGGAGGTTCAAGAAGACGCTCTCAAACAAGACAAATTTTTTATTTGATGGGGTATATAACTTATATAATTGTTTGTTTATAAATATTTATTTGACTTGTCATTTATTTATTAAGTTTAAATTGTTATGCTATCAGGTGTCCATTCTGTGCCACGAGGCATTAGTACCGAGTGAGGAGAAGGAGCGTCGGCTATATTGGACAGACATCGTTGACGATATCCTCTCGGTTCTTCTTTGATTTGTCCCGAAAAGAAAACAGATATAAGGGGACAACAGCAGCACCGGTTGGCTCAGGGAGTGGGGGTACCCGGGGTGCGAGTTGGGGCACCCGAGGTACAAGTAGAGGTAGTTGGGGGGCGAGTAAGGGCAGTCGGGGGCCGAACAGGGGCACCCGGGGTGCGAGTAGGGGCACCCGAGGTACGAGTAGGGGCACCTAAGGTGCGAGTAGGGGTAGTGCAAGCACCCCTGGAAGGGGTTGAGACACGGATGTCGCCACCACATCCATGCAGAGGCCTCAGAAGAGGCTTAGGATAGATCCGCCAGCCCGCAAGCTCGCTAGCCCGATAACTCTGCCATCCAACAACACGATGATCCTACTATTCGATAGCCAGACAGTCATTTTGAGCAGTATGATATATTGGGCTGCATGAGGATGGGGATGATGGTGTCGGGGCATCGTTGAGGACATGGATAAAGGATCATATTGGACATGTCCAGAGGATTATGGAGGATCATGTCGCTAGGATAGAGAGGCGGGTTTACGAGCACATGACTCGCTTAGGGGGGCATCTAGCCTGGTTTGGTGACCATCTTACTTAGTTGGAGAGCCGTGTTGACCAGCACCTTGCTGGACTGGGGCAACGTTTAGACGATGTTGACGAGCACCTTACTCAATTGGATGACCATGTGGCCGAGGAGCTTGGTCAGGTACCGCAACTTATTCAGTCTGAGATTAGAGACAGTTCCCATTCATGGGCCAGTACGATGACTTCATGCACGCCAGTCAGGCCACCAGTTTGTTCTGCACGACACTGTATTTTTCAGGTACATACCTGAGATTAGGGCCTCGAGGATCGCCATGACACGACCACTATGTCGCATCCTCCCTGCATTGCTGGAGCATGCTGGGTTCTATAGTCGTGGACATACTGTTTATCCCGAGTAGGAGTTGATTGAGCCCCCCTAAAGGATTGTTTTGAGCAACAGATAACATCAGTTGTGGGCCACTGGCGCATGTTACGATTGAGTCCTTGATCACACGGAAAATGCAAAAGGCAGTTGTTCAAAGTCATTTGAAAGGATTTTCCAAAAGATTATATTTTTCATATTTAAGTATAGTACCGATAGTAGTACACTTGTAGTAGAGGATTTTCAAAACTAGGACTTATTTTGTACAATATGAGTTATTTGTATATAATTAGCAAAATTGATTTTGGAAAATTCAGTGGGATTTTGTATACAGTATGAGTTATTTGTATATATAACGTGAAATATTGTAACACGTTATATTATATAACGTGTTACAATATAACACGTAACACGTTATATATTATATCGTGTTATATATTATAACGTGTAATTGTTTTTCACGTTATAATATATAATGTATTATGTTATTGCACGTTATACTATATATAACGTGTTATATTTATACACGTTATATACTATAACGTGTTATATTTACTTGTTATAATATATAACGTGTGACTGTGTTATTACACGTTATACTTTATAACATTATATATAACGTGTGACGTGTAACACTTTCACGTTATAATATGTAACATACAACAAATATAGTTATTACAGAAGAACATAATGTGACAGAAATTACAACACGTTCTAATAAGACATACAAGTGACATCTCTTATAATTTTCAGGCGTCTGGGACATTTTCTACGAGTATGATTAGTAGCTCGACATATTCTATATTTCTTTTTAATACAAATCTTTCCGGAAGTACCCTATTGTGTTACTGGGGCACTACCGTCTTCGAGCGGAATCGACATACTGCATTTGATGGAATTGTGGCCTGCAGCCCAACATCTTGAGCATACTTGACTCTTACGTGAACAATTGCTTGATGATTCAACAATGGATTGTACTCTATTTTGTCTTGGTTGTCCGACTTGTCTAGGATCATTTGGGGGATTGTATTCTAATTCTCTCCCACCTTTAGGTAGAACCCACTCACCTGGGTCAGGAACTGGTAGCACTTCACCCGCCCATATTTGTTTAAGGTTTTCGATTTTATAATAATGTGAAATAAATGAATAAATATTAAGGTTCACCTTCCTAATTGCTGAAGATGCATGAGAGCAAGGCATCAACTCATATTCAAACTCTCGACAACTGCACGTTCTTAGAGACAAGTTGACCAAATAATTCTTCGTTCCATCTTTCACCTTGTACTTCACACTGCTAAGACGTTGGACATCCATCCTACGACCTGCCTCAACTGCTTTACCTAATCTTTTGGTTTATTCTTGTGTTAACTCTTCATCTCTTTCATTAGCAGCAGTGCATCGCTCAAAAAACCATTTTTCCATAATACCGTGCGCACTCAAGCACTGAACAAACTGGCAACTTTCTGGCCCATAATAATCGACTATTAAAGCTCTTAGCCGAATTGGATGTCATGAACCCATATCTCCGGACACAAAACTTACATCGAGACCATCTTTCCTCCGCTGCATGTTCTTATTTCTTAAACGCACCATTCTCACTAGCAACTTTGATATTTCCAAGATAGTTTTTATATTCTTCCTGGCGGTAAGAATATGCTGTATTTCTGAACATTGCTACTACATGCTGACTGTATTGAGCAAAATAGTTTTGCAAATGATAAGTGCAAAGACCATGCACTACTTCTGGATATACTACTTTATTGCATTACCGATACTCTTATGTTGATCAGAAACAATCAAAAGATCACGAGGGCAAGCATAAGCTTCTCACAACTGTCTCAAAAACCATGTCCAGGACTCGTCATTCTCCACATCACCAATTCCAACTGTGAGGGAGAATATTTGTGCATTACAATCTTTTGTTACAACAATGAACAATATTCCTCTATACTTGCCTTTAAGGTGTGTTCCATTAATAATAAATGCAGGCCTGCCATGATTCAGCTATCCAGTAATCGATGTATGCAAAGCAAAAAAAAACATACTAAAATCAATTAGCATGATCTACCTTCCACCTTGCTACCGATCCAGGATTCGTTAAAGTCAACATGTGTGCGTAAGATGGAAACATGTTAAATGATTTGTTGTTATCTCCAAATATCATGGCAAAATCATGATGTTTTGCACTTAATGCAACATTATAACTCACTTTTAGTCCATGTTGAGATTCCAGCTCTGCCATCATATCTCTTGGAACGAGACTAGAATGCTCCACTAGCAATCTAGATGCAAAATAGTGTCCGATTGCTTTAGAATGCACCTGTCTAGATGCATTTTCATTCAAATTCACCCCACATCCCATGTGCTTGTCAAATTTTCCTACTGTCCACATATCATTTTTTCCATATCCACGCATTCTAAAAGGACAACGTTCATATCTACAAATCGCATTATAATGAGACCTATCTGAGCGTTCAACTCGGCACTCAACTTGATTTTCAAGGTGATACATGCCAACTGCCATCTCCAAATCAGCTTTGTTCATGTATGTTGCACATTGCCGCAGTGTATCAATTGATGCTTCCAATCTTCGAGGTTCATCACGCTGGGGTGACAAGTGTGATGGTACAACTGGAATACCCAACCTCGTGCTGCATGAGTTGTTGTGTTTCCCTATTATAATCCCATTCAGTATCCTCACCCCGGATATTTGTGTGGATATTTGGAATTTGACTTTGATTCTCTATTTATACGGTGTTGTTGTGAACAACTCTTTCTTCATTTAGAATCTGATTTTGATTCTCTGCAAATATTTATCTTTGTCTATGTTTTCGCTCACAAAATTCTTCAAAATCAGCACGTTGGTGGCCATCTTCAAAATGATTATTACCCTCATTATCATCACCACCATCGCCATCCAGTGGCGACATTATCATATGCAAGATGATTATTACCTTAATCATTAGTACTAATATTATTATCGCCCTCCTAATCTGTTTCTATAAATCTTGGTCTATCTTCATCACAATCACAACCAAAATCAGGATAACAATCTTATATACTGTTGGGGACTATGCCCTCTCCAGGTTGATAAATATTATGTTCTGGACATCTTTCTCTGTGTTGTTCAGTAAATGTATGTGAGCTTGGGCCGGGATGGTCAACATTCGGTGTATGCACAGAAGGGACACAATAAGGTTGGATCCCAAGTTGATCCTGCATGACAGGAATTGAGTATTGTATATTGTTGGAAGGTCCAACTGGGAACATTTGGCTACAAAATATATTTTGCGAAGCCATAAGCTGCATAAAACCTCCCCCCGCACCTTGCTCATTCACAACTTGATTACTCCAGACTGACTACCCAACACATCATGTGAGGTTGTCTCAGTATTTTTTCTTTTTACGGTAAAGAAAACAATGAGTAAATCGGTGTTTGCAAAAGCATGATCAATGTCACGATCATTTTTCAACTTTAACTTTCCAATTTTATTCCCGGGAATAATCACGAAAGAGTACATTACAAAGTTGTATATGGTCTATCAGTTTCAACGACTCTCTATATATAGTCCAATAAATCATCATAATGAATTTTACCCGATTCAACACATATGGCCTCTTCTTCGTCTTTTTTATAATCCAAATCATCCCAATATCCCCCAAATCGAAAAATAATATATCCAAAATTCATCTGTAGAAAGTACAAATAAATTTTCATTAAAAACCACAATCCATGTTATGTATATTATTATAACGTGATATATACATATATAATGTGTATAGTATATCACGTTGCATAAGGTATAACGTGTATAATATATCACATTATATTATATAACGTGTAAATTATAACACGTTATACCATATCTAACGTGTTATATTATGCATGTTATACCTTATATAACGTGTATAATATAACACACTATATAAAATTATACACGTTGCAAGGTATAACACGTTATACCTTATATAACGTGTTATATTATAAAACACTATATAATATAACGTGTTATAATTCACACGTTATATTATAACACACTATATAGTATAACATGTTATAATATAACACGTTATACCCTATATAATATAATGTGTTATAATATAACACGTTATACCTTATATAGCGTGTTATAACACGCTAAATAATATAACGTGTAATACCTTATATAACGTGTTATATTATAACACGCTATATAATATAACGTGTAAATTATATAACGTGTTATAATATAACACGTTATATAAGGTATAACGTGTTAAAAGAATTTTCCCTAAAATTTGCATACAATGTACTGTCTAATTCTCAAAACCAAAAAAAATGTTCTACTGTCAAAGAGCAGCAGCGAGCGAAAGAAGATACGTTACCTGCATAAGTTATTCTCTTCGTCTAATTTATGAGAAGAGAGCATTAGAGAGAGAGCGAAAGAAGAATAAAGAGATGAAAGTGGGAGAAAGAAGAAAGAGAGGGAGCTTTAGATCTAAAATTTTTGTCTGCAAAGAAGGGAGAAGAAAGAGAGGAGAATAAAGGAACCCATCAACTTTTAGAGGATTTAAGGGCATTTGGGTAAAAGACCACCAAAAGTGGGTAGAAAAGATAGTTTGTTATCTTTTAGGTCAAAAAAGAGTTTGTCTTATCGAATGTGGGTAATTCCAACAATTTCCTCTTGATATATACCTGAATAAGATTGGACGGTGAATTTTCGATTAATTCGAGGATGGGATGGGGATGAAGAAACTCCATTTCTCTAGAATCGAGGATGAGACATGGATGATATTTATATCCCCGACTCGTCACCATCCCCATCCCCACCCCCAACCTGAACAGATAAAATGGGGATTTTTCGCCTGCATCTAAAGATATATATATATATATATTGTATTTATCTATTATTAATATTAATTTTGTTTATAATGTTTTATTTTATTAATTCAAAAAACTAAACCCTAAGGTCTTTCAAATTCTACTTGTTTTCATTCTTTCTTATTTACGTTATTTTGTTTTATTTTAACTATTGGTGGTTTTAAGTAATTTGTTTAGTTTTTACAGATTTGTTTTATAGATAAACACAAAATGGGGATTGCTTACAATCCTAGGTCTTGTATGGGCGTATTTCCAGACATTACAAGAAAAAATTAAAATTTCAACAGAAAAAATCAGTTGGAATTTAGCCAATTTCATTTGAAATTTTCGATTCCAACCAAAATGTGCCATTAGAATAATAGCCGTTGGAATGGCAAAATTCCAATACTATTTCCAATGGTATTTTATCCATTTGAACATTCAATCGTCTGAAAAAACTCATCCGGTTTATCCTAAATAGTAATTCGGATAGAGTTATATCTTTTGTATTTCTGTTGGAATTTAAAAATCCAACTGATATTCCAACAATTTATTCAAATAGTTTTATTTACCAATGGAATTACTGTTGGAATATTCCAACGATTTGTTGTGGTGTTGGAATTTTTATTGGATTATTAAGTCTTGTATGGATATATTTCCAATTCCAATTTCCAGTTTCTAACATTGGAAAGTGAATTTTCAAACTTTATTGATTTTTGTATGAGAATTGAGAAATTTTTGTTTGTTATCTGAATTTCTGTTATGGTTATATTTGAAAATAAAAATATGTCTAAATATTGTTTTTTGAATGCATTTTTGATATAGATTTTCATGATTGTAGTGTATTTTCACATATATTTGCGTGATTGTGGTGAAAAAATATTTGGTTGTGTTTAAAAAAAAAACATTTCCATAAAAAGTGAAATTTGAAAATGATTTCTTTTCTATTGAGAATTTCTCAAACCTATCCTTTTTTGGAAATGTTGCCTCCGTCGTCCTTGCCGCAAATGGATGGTCTTATGCTTCCTCCAACAATCTAGTTATCCTCCATGATATCCATCATCTCAAGTCGTCTCTCTCCCTTCTTAGCATATTTTGGTCTAGACGTCCTTTTAATATTGTTGCTTATGGACTAGTTACTTATGCCAAAAGTATGTTAATAAACAATCATTTCTGGGATCACCTTTGTTGGATGTTTTCCAGCCCTCTAAATTTTATGAAAGTTTTCTCTCTCTGAGAAAAAAACGTTTTTAAGAGAGAGGAAGGGGTGGTTCACTAATGGCTCACAAGCTACTCCTAAAAACGGCTAGGCAAGTGCACCCACCATTTATAGTTTAGCTAAAGGGGTACTGAGTGTCATTTCCATTAGTGTTGGGATATTAATTTTTAGATTTTGATGAATGCCATGTAAAACTTAGAATAGAAAGTTGGCACCCCATTTTTGTTGTAAATTGCATTGTAATAGATAGGGCTGGTCGAGCTGAGTTAAGTCAGCTATGCCTGAACATGCAAGGAGATAACTGGAGACTAAAAGGAAGACTCCGCTGTGAGGCAGCTGAGTGTGGCAAGAAGAGAAGATAGGAACTCGACTGAAGGTGCAGCTGAGATGCAACTGAGTAAAGTGTGAGTCAAGTCAACTCAAGATAGCCAAGTCTCAAGTTGAAGTGACAGATGAGTCATCCAATGATTGGAAGCTGACTCGAAGTCACCTGGGGAAGTCAAGGAAATGCAGTCAAGTCGAGGCAACTGAAAGAGATCCGTTGCTGTACGTAAGTCAAGAGAATTACTTAAACAAGTAATACTTCCATATCGCTTTCTTAAAGTGCTCGATCCCCGAAGCGTGCAAAAGGAATAAACCAATGGGAAGCATCGCACTGTGTCGATCTACGAAAAGTCAAGAATCATTCATACGAGGAAATGTCAATTCCAAGAACTGCAACAAGACAAGCCAACGACCACAAGTGTCTTTTGAAAATTAGCCTATCTCTTCAATGGGCAAATTTTCAAAAGAACACTATAAAAGGCTGAGGAATCTATTTGAGAGGTTGTTGGTTACCTTGACAATCAGAAAACAAATACGAGCAAGAAAAGCAATATCTGTAACCTGAAATACTCTCAAATCATTCAAGTTCAATCCTCAAGCCTACATTACGAAGGAAATCAATCCAACACTCACCTGTGAAGGAAAGACGACTTCAATCAGTTGAAGAGGAAACATTTGAAGAATCAAGGGGTCTACATTCCAAGGAGGATTGTAGAAAGGTTCAAGGTCGAACCAGTTTCAAGTTTTTGGAGGGCTTCGTGATCAAATCCAAGAACCTTGAGCAAGTGGGTCAGAGTAGCAAGCAAGCGCCCTGTGAAGAAGAAGTTTCGAGTCGCACGAGAAGCCGGTTTGTGTGACCAAGGCATCTCAGATCGAGTCCCAAATGATCAAGTTAGGTGTGTGATCAAGACTTGCATCCGGGGTGATTACCACTTTGTATCGATCAATACTTAGTGGATTCCTCCAGGAGTTGGAGAAGAGAGGATTAGAAGAATTACCCCATCTTCGAACCTCTATAAAAATTTATTGTGTCATTTACATTTCAAAGACTTTAATTTTCGCACATTATTTTAATATCTCACGATAAATTTGTTATCCAATTTATAATCAACAAAGTGCTAAAACCAAGTATTAAAACAAACTTAAACCAAATTCAAGGGTGTTAAGTCTTTCTTTTGAAAACATATCACGGTCAAGTTAAGTTTTAGTCAAAACAATGAGTTATTCTGTCATCACTGACTACCAAGTGCATTTTGAGTGGCTAACTCTCTTGATTAACTAACTTAGTCCATCAAGGACTCAGTTGTGAAGTATTAACTCTGAACGTTTTAAAAAGGACTAAATCGAAAAGTTGATAAGGTTTATTCAACCCCCCTTCTAAACCTTACACTCACACCCCTTGGGACCTACAAGTGGTATCAGAGCGGTTGGTTCATTGAGCCTTCCAAGACCAGTTCTTGAACTAGATATCCAAATTTTTCAAAGCTTGCTTTAGCACTTGATCTTTCAAAACTCTTTTATTCAGCAAAGTTATTATCATGGAAGCAAATTTGACACGCATCCCTATGTTCACTATTGAGGAATTTGATGACTGGGAAATTCGTATGCAGGCTCATTTATCAGCATTACACGATGAAATGTGGATAGTGATAGAAGATGGGCCACTCCAAATCTTAAAAGTGAACACAACTGCAAGGAGAGCTACAACAGAAGGAGAAGAGGATGCTGCTCCCAGACTAGCTATGGTTGAAAACCAAGAGCTGAATGGACAAATGATGACAGGAAAAGATATAACATGGACAACGTGGCCAAGGACATTCTTTACAAAACCTTGGACAAAGCCATGTTCAACAAAGTCATATCATGCAAAACGGCAAAAGAAAACTGGGACAAGCTAACCTTGATTTGTGAAGGCTCAGAGCAAATCAAGGAAAATAAACTATCTGTTGCTGTACAGAAATTTGAAAATTTCAAGATGCTTGTAGGAGAAACCTTGGATCAACTGGATGCTCGGTTCACAGAAATTACCAATGAGCTATATGCACTTGGAAAAGAATATACACATAAGGAAATGTGCATGAAGATTCTAAGATGTCTCCCATCTGAGTGGGAAATGAAAGTCATGGCCCTGAGACACTCCATGGACCTATCAAAGACATCCAACCATGAGCTATTCTCAGATCTCAAAGCCTACGAATTTGAGCTGAGAAGAAAAGACCAAGAGGAGACAGTTGTGCCCAAAACAGCTGCTCTAATAGTTAAGGATGGTAAAAGAGCTGAGGTCAAGGAAGTCATTGACCAAGAGGAGATTGCCCTGATGGTTAAAAGGTTTAACAAATTCTTCAACAAGAATTACAAAAGAGGCAAAGGTGAATCCTCCAGAAGACACTCAGCTCCCTCTAAGTCAAGGGAAGATAGGCCACCCAAAAGAACAGAGCATCAAAGGATTGAGTATCAAAGAGCTGACAATCCAAGGATGGAAAGAACTGATCAAAAGGTTGAAAATTTATCGAACCGCAGCAACCCGGTCACTATGCCATTGAATGCCCATATCCGATGAGTCAACAAATACAGGAATGAAGAGGAAAGAAAAGTCTTCAGAGAAAGAAGACAAGAGAAGAAAAAGGCAATGTTGGCTGCAGAGACTGCTGAGACAGTCAAGTCAAAAGACACAACAGACTCGGAGAGTAGTGAAGATGACTATTCAAGTTACTTTGAAGAAGAAGCCTTGATTTGTCGAATGGCCAAAGAACAAGACCAACCTGACCAAGAAGATGAGGTACACTCTAACTCATCACACTCAGATTCTAGTGACAGTGATTGTGACACACACACTTCATCACCCACTGATCTTTATGATTCATTAGGCAAAATGATGAAAGACTTTGAACACATTAAATCCACACACACACTACTAAATGAGGAGAACAACCTATTCAAAAGCCAAAACTCACAGCTGACTAAGGAGCTGAGTACTCTAAGTCACATTGCTGATGAAAATAAAAGTCTAAAGGATGCAAATGCTAAGTTAATAGCAGAGATAGCTGCTATAGAAAAGAGGGAGAATGACCTCAAAAATGTGATTGCCTCATTCACTAAGGCATCTAAATCTTTGGATGATCTTATTATAAGTCAAAGAGAATGTGGAGATAAGACAAGCTTAGGATTTAATCCCTCTGAGCTATGTCAAGCTCCAAAAGTGATTTTGAAAAAGGATCTTCAAGTAATGAAGCATCTAAAAAATCCAAAACTCCAAATGGTGCACACACATTTATTCCAAAGCACAATCACAAGCAAACTGGCCTTGGTTATAAAGGAAAAGGAAAACAACCTTGAGTTGAGTGTCTTTGAGAGGACAACTGAGAAGAAATCCAGCCGAGTTCCTCAGCAAACTCCAAACAGGAAATACTCTGTAAAGAAGAAACAAAGCTACCAAAAGCCCCAGAAGTTCTATAAAAGGAACACATATAATGAGAATGGTAGAAAGTACCCAAGCCAAGCTGATTGGAATAATGTGAACTATCAGCAAGGACCTATGGAATATAAACCTAAAGGGCAAAGGCCTAGAACTCAGCAATGGCCATTCCAAAGGCATAAGAGCTATCATCAGCACACATATGCACCTAGGCACTACACTCAGAGATATCACAACTACCCAAGGAAGGCAATTGCTAAAACACATGCACAGGCATACAGACAAAAGAGACAGTTGTATGAACCTAGAACCCCCAAGCAATTTGCCAAAGTTAATTATGATTATGGCACTGATAGATGGCGACCTCTTAGAGTCAAATCATTTGGCTATGGGTTGGTTGGATCATCTTACAATACTAACCCCTCATGACCCAGGCAAGTATGGGTACCTAAAACCTAATTTCCTTGATTGCAGGTTCAAGGAACAACTGAGTGCCAAGGCACCTGGTACATAGATAGTGGCTGTTCCAGACACATGACAGGAAACAAGAAAAATCTGTCAAAATTTAAGGAAGTTAGAGGTGCAAAAGTCATATTTGGAGGAAATGAAGCTCCAGGAGAAATAAGAGGCATTGGATCCATCAAGAAAAATGGATTAGAAATTACAGATGTTGCATATGTTGAAGGCCTCAATTTCAACTTACTAAGCATAAGTCAACTCTGTGACAAGGGCTATAATGTTGGATTCAATATGGGAGTGTGTCAAATCAAGAACACTGAATCTAATGAAGTAGTGTTGCAAGGATGCAGACAAAAGAACATGTATGTGGTAGATTGGTCAATTGCAACACCAAGCACTTGTCTGCTAGCAAAAAGCACAGCAGAATCAAGTTGGCTGTGGCACAAGAAGCTGAGTCACCTAAACTTCAAAACAATTAACAAGCTTGCAAGGAGCAATCTTGTGGAAGGACTTCCAGACTCAGTATACAAGAAGGAAAGTGTATGTGATGCATGCCAGATGGTAAAACAGATCAAATCATCATTCAAAGAAAAGACATGTCTATCTTCAACAAGAATATTGCACCTGCTACATATGGATCTATTTGGTCCAGTTGAACCAGCTAGCATAAGTGGGAAGAAATACACCTTGGTGGTATAGATGACTACTCAAGATATACATGGACAATATTCATGTGTAAGAAGAAAGAAATTGTGCAGAAACTACCACAGCTGATGAAGAGAATCCAAAATGAGAAGAGTCAAACCATTATCAAAATAAGATCGACAGAGGAACCGAGTTTGTCAATGGTATAATAACTCGATTGTGTTGAAAATGGTATTGGTCATGAATTATCAAGAAGAATGACTCCACAGCAAAATGGAGTTGCGAGAAAGAAGGAACATGACTCTCAAAGAAGCAAAGAAGGACCATGTTAGTCAAGTAGGGTCGCTAAAATATTTTGGGCTGAAGCAATAAACACAACATGCTACACTCAAAATAGATGCATGATAAACAGGCAGCTGACAAAGACTCCCTATGAAATTTGGACAGGGAGAAAGCCAAATGTTGCATACTTTAGAATATTTGGATGCAAATGCTTCATTCACAATAATGGCAAAGATAATTTAAAGGCTTTTGATGCTAAAGCTGATGAAGGTATCTTCTTAGGATACTCAGCTGAAAGTAAAGCCTACAAAGTGCTCAACAAGAGGACAATGGTTACAGAAGAATCCATTCATGTGGTGTTTGATGAACCCAATGTAAATAGAGAATACATTGAAGAGTCGGCTGATAAGCTGAATCAGCCAACCATGCAGAAGAGTCCCTATGTTGAAGCTGAAGCCGAAATTATAAACCTAGAAGAAGATAAGATAGTTGAGTCTCAAAGATAGCTGGGAAATATGCAGCTAAGTGATGATGAGAGAGCTCATAAAAATAACACAGCTGCAAGACGACTGAATCCAGCTAACTTACTCCAACCTGATGTAAGATGGCTGAGAGACCATCCACCAGAACTAATCATTGGAGATGTAAGAGAAGGTGTAAAAACTAGATCCAGAACCCAACAAGAAGCTATGTTCACTTGTTTCATCTCACAAATAAAGCCAAAAGATGTGTCACAAGCATTGGATGACACACATTGGATTCAAGCCATGCAAGAAGAGCTGAATCAGTTTAAAAGAAACAAAGTGTGGGAATTGGTTCAAAGACCTACC
Organism: Rehmannia glutinosa; assembly: GCA_016081115.2. NCBI lineage: Eukaryota > Viridiplantae > Streptophyta > Magnoliopsida > Lamiales > Orobanchaceae > Rehmannia > Rehmannia glutinosa. The sequence continues at coordinate 63,602,854 of CM071927.1, forward strand.
CATCAAAATGTTATTGGCACTAAATGGGTGTTCAGAAACAAGATGAATGAGAAAGGTTCTGTGGTAAGAAACAAAGCAAGATTGGTAGCCAAAGGGTATTGCCAAGAAGAATGAATAGATTTTGATGAAACTTTTGCTCCTGTGGCAAGATTGGAAGCCATAAAGATGTTTCTTGCCTATGCTGCTCACAAGAACTTCACTGTATATCAAATGGATGTAAAGAGTGCATTCCTTAATGGGTTATTGGAGGAAGAAGTATATGTTGAACAACCTCCAGGATTTGAGCAGAAGACTCTTGGAGATAAATTATACAAACACAAGAAAGCTTTATATGGATTGAAACAGGCACCAAGAGCATGGTATGATACCTTATCACAATTCCTGATTTAGAACGGATTTACAAAAGGCAAAGTGGATAGAACACTTTTAAGAATCCAAGATGGGAAGAGTATACTGCTTATTCAAATATATGTGGATGACATCATCTTTGGATCCACAAACAAAGAGCTGTGTGATAAATTCTCAAATCTTATGCAAAGCAAATTTGAAATGAGCATGATGGGAGAGCGACATTCTTCCTTGGACTCAAGTAAAAAATTTGAAGGATGGAACCTTCATAAGTCCGACAAAATACACCGAGAGATTTAATGAAGAAATTTGGCATGGAAGAGAAGTCTTCTCGTGAAAATACCAATGAATACGTATCAAAATGGATATGGATGCGGATGGCAAGCAAGCCTGTGGATCAAACAAGATCTGAGCACTTATTGGATCATTGCTCTATCTCACAAAGAAGCGGGCCGGACATCACCTTTGTTGTAGGTGTATGTGCAAGATTTCAATCTGCTCCAAAAGAAAGCCACATGATCATGACCAAGAGAATCTTGAGTTATTTGAAAGGAAGCCAAGAAGTTGGCTTATGGTATCCTAAGGAAGGTGGATTCAAGCTAATTGGTTACTAGACTCGACTATCTTTGGATGTAGAGTTGATGGGAGAAGAGTACCTCGTGTACATGTCAAATGCTTGGAAATAGGCTAATTTCCTGGTTTAGCAAGAAGCAAAATTCAATAGCCCCTCCACACAGTGAAGCAGAATACATAGTCATGGCAACAGTTGTTGTGCCAAGTCTTATGGATGAGACAAAGAAATGGTGAGAGACTATGAAGTTGAAGAAAAAAAAATTCCAATTATGTGTGATAACACAAGTGCAATTGCAATCACTCAAAATCCAGTGTTGCACTCAAGAACAAAGCACATTGATGTCAGATATCACTTCATAAGAGATCATGTAAAAAGGAAGGACATCACCTTGGAATATATCTCAATTGATAAGCAGTGAGCTGATATATTCACAAAACCATTATGTGAATCAAGATTAGAAGAATTCATACATGAATTAGGGTTAATTGAGCTGAGTTGACACTCAGAAGAGTCAAAGAAAAGAGATGAAACACAAAAAGATGAAAAAGAGCTGAACTCCTAAATCAGCTAAGTGAATCAGCCGTATCGGAGAATCAACTACGTCAAGTTAACTGACAGCTGAGTACCTATGTGCAAAGAGAGAAGAGTTAAATCAGCTAAGGAATAAACTGAGTCATTTATGAACAAAGTGACAAAAACGCAATCATTTTTACCAAGCGGGAATGTTTTTAAGAATGACGTCAGCATAATTATGACGTGTACAGTCAAAAGTTGCATACCAAGCTTATGATTGGATATAAATGCTGCCGCATTAAATGCGAGAAATTAAAAGTTAATCAACGTGCAAAATCTGAGCCGTTGATCTTGATCAAATTTCAAAAACCACCCACACGTCCTTTCATAACCCATACATATACCGTTTCGTCCAATTTTCTCTCACTTTACCAAAACTGTTCATCTCTCTTGAAAGTAAAGAAAGAAATTTTCTCTCAAAACCCTACAAATCTTAAAAGTTCATTTTCAAAGTTTCGTTTGGTAAAACATCGAGAAATGGCATCTACTCATGATTTTGTCAAGTTGGGAAAGCAAATCCACACTAGGTCTACTGTGGATTTCGACGGCATGATCAAACAGGGGTCTGACGACACCCTTGTGAAGAAGATAGCAGAGAAGCTGGAAAAGTCTGGACTGAAACCATTTTGACGATGGAGTTTACGATGACCTACGTGGAAGAGGTCGCACAGTTCTATGTGAACGCTGAAGTTCACGATGAGAGCATCAAGTCCTCTGTTCACGGAAAAGATTTCACCATCACTGCCAAGGATCGCGAGAACATTTCATTCGTTGTCGCGGAAGGAGTGCCAAGATTTATGAAGTCGATGTTAACCTGGCCGCCGCTTGGAAGCAAGTAGCCAAACCGACTATCTTTGCGAAGGTTGTCTACTCAATCGAGAAGAAGTCTGTTGAAGGAAGACTACCACAAGTGATATTGGATATTGTTGCCAAGTGCGTTGATATCAAATTTGGAAGCTTTAATCGTTGTCCAAAACTAAGCTGATCGTGATGGCTGCGATCATAGAAGAAAAGAAGGTGAACTGGGCTGAGTTTGTATACAGCAGACTCTGCCAAAATATTGGGAATAAATCCTTCAAGAAGGATGGTTCGTTTGGAGGATCCCTGGGGTATGGACTGGTGATTGGCAGAATGATGGAAGTTAAAGGAGTCCCTCTTCGACATGGAAAGGCGTTCCATGTTAACAAGAAAATGTTCCGGTCTAACCTTTCCTGAGCATAGAAGCGAGCATATGCCAAGAGAGCTGATACGAGTGAGGGAGAATCGGTGACCAAGAAAGAGGTTGTTGTCTCCTCCTCTCCTCAGAAGAAGGCTGCCCCTGCAGCTACAAAGAAGACTGCTGCCCCTGCAGCAAAGAAAAAGAAAACAAAAGATGCACGTGCCCCTGCAGCCGAGTCACCTGCCCCTACAGCCGCAACGGAGAAGGAGCCTAAAATACCTTCTCCGGTTGTCAAGAAAAGGAGGACTGATAAGCCGAGACGGCCATCTCCTCAGAAAAAGACAACAGCACCGGCCCCTGTCGCCCAGGACTTAGAAGAAACCGTATCCGAGCCAGAAATCCCTCTGGTAAGGACTAAAAGAAGAAGAATCTTCAAGCGTTCCGAGCTTGAGAAACCGGGCCGAGTCAGCCCACTCAATGAAACAGACACGGAGACTTTGGAGAAGTTGAGTCTCAGAAATTGTAGATGAAATAAATGACCCAAGTCTGCATTGAAGCCAATCAACAGAGGCAAATCAAGACACGGTATTGTCATCGAACAAATTTGAGACACAAGAAGCAGCTGAGAAAGCAAACTCTCCTGGTGACAAGATTGTATCCCCTCCTGCAACAGACGTTGCTGAGGGTGTGTAGCACCAAATTTTGCTACCTTCAATCCCTGAGAACGAGGGACAACAGGGAGAAGATGATAAAGATGATGATGTAATGATCCTATACCCACCATATCCAAACATCCAAAATTGTCTGCGAGAGTGGAGGAAGTGGAAGCTGAGTCGATCCAGGGAACAGTTCCAAAGACCAGAATTTATTGAAGAAGAAGACGAACTGTTGAACTTTCTCGGATTGACCAATGTGGTCCAAGCACTGGATGAAGAAAACTGCACAGATATCTTGCAGATCTTCAAAGACAAGGAGAAGCAGAGACTGGCAGAGGAAGCTGAAGCTCTTGAAAAGGCCAGTATTTGTCCCTTCACTGGAACCACTAACCATACACATCCTCATCTTGACATTCTCTCTGGGAGTGATGAGGATCTGGACCCTGCTGCTGCTACAGAAGAATTGGAGATGCAGCAAGCCATGCGGGAATCTAGGATCCTACATGAACAACGGTTATTGGAAGGACCAAGGGAGTCCTCCACATCACAGCTGGAGATTGATCCGATGGGAGTGGTGCAAAGATATTGCCACGATTGTTCTTTGCCACCACTTCCCCTGCTCACTCAGAAGAAGGTGTTAAGGGAACTGGCGATGAAACTGGGATTGTGGGGACCTCAGTCGAGCCTACCCCTAATGAAGGTGTCTTACCACCTGCCCCAATGGCTAAACACTCAAAGGGAACAGCCGGGAGTCTGGAGACGAGTGACCCCATTCCAAGTCACTCAGCTGGTGTGCCACCTGAGGGGGAAACTCCCTCCACTGCAGCTAGGTCGGAGGTTGCTGCAGATGACTCCACAACGAATCTTGGAGGCGAAGTGGAGAAGGAACAACAAATGGATACACAGCAAGTTGTCACTGACGAGGCTCAGACAGTTAAGACTGTCTTAGCTGAAGTGCCAATCGCACCGCAGTAGCTAATGACGCGCCGATGCGATCAAGGCACGGAAGGAATCGCCCGGGAGTTAGCACTCTGGGCAATGAAAGTGCAATCCATGGGGTTGAGACTCCAGTGGATGCCACCTCAGAAGACCCCAAGACAGCTGATACTGTCGAAGGGATTGTTCAAGGCCTCACTGCAGTTGAGACTGCAGGAGGTAGTGAAGGCCAACGGGAGGTTGAGACTTCCTGGGGTAAAGAGACGGAAGCATAGAACATCCCTCCTACTATCATTGATCCATCTGAAAAGACTCAGCTGAGGATGTTCTCCCAAGCACGAGTAAGTCTGACCTTAAGGCTACTCGCCAAACCTTTAATTTTGATGATGAGCCACCCACGCAAATCTCATCATCGTCCGATGACGCTTTTGATATGGCCGAGGACCAGTCAACTCATATGGAACAACCAGCTGAGACCGACGGTGTTAAGACAAGTGAGGCTCAAGCAAGTCGGGTCAACTTCACAATGAGACCATACCAAACAGTCAATCGCGCAGGCTCCCCAAGCTACAATAGGATCGACTCCACCGGGAACTTCACGAGCACAAGTTGTCATTGAGCAGATTCCCGTTACCCGTGATGATCCATTTGAAGAATCGTTTCCCTTCTCTCTGGAAGTACCTGACCTTCCTCAAGAATCAGCTCGAGATCAAGAACGTTTCCATAAACCTGATCCCGTTATTCCAACAGACACCATCGTCCCAAAGAGACTTTGACTTTGATTTGCTTGGCCGCCACCGGTGAGACAGTATGACGGTGAGGTTTGAGAAGTTTTCAAGGCCATATTTGCAAAGATAGAGAAGATGGAGAGGCACCAGGCCTCACTGGACATGAGGCTGGATAACAGAGACGCAAATCTTACTGCCGATCTGTGAGGAATAATTGTCAGGATCCGGGAATGGTGGTAACAACAACAAACAATACGCGTAGAACAAGCTCGATATTTCAGGACATTGTTCAATAAATTGCTAGTCTGGCGGGCTGAGAATGCTGATATGAAGACAAGAATGCAAGAGAACATCGATCGAATGCATGAATCTCACAACACAGAGATGCAGCTATTGCGTGAATTTAATAAGAAAGCGCTCCTGCGTGTAGAGGAGAACATGGAGAGGAAATTCAGCCTACTCATGGCTGAAATGAAGCTGGTAATAGCTGAATCCAACGCCACCCACTCCAAATTCCGTGCAACATACTCCGAGTAGATTCGAAGCATAATTCAGCCATCAGCCGCTTAGACTTCATACTTGCTAGCTTGTTTCCAGGGGTTCATCTATCCTTTGATGATGCCAAAAAGGGGGGAAAGGAATACCTAAAGGCGTTGAAAGGATCTGAAGCTGAAAAGGTGGACGCAGCTGTGAAGGGAAAGACAGCTGAGGAACAGAGAAGAGAGAAGAAAGGAAAATCTGTTGAGGGGGAAGGTTCGAAAGATATGACCTTGATGATTGCTAAAACCCCCCAACAAGGTCTTGTCACAGCTGATATCATCAGCAAACTTCCCGTGACTCTGCCGCTCCAACATCCTGCAGTACCCATGGCTGAAAAGAGAAAGATAGTTAAAGCAGGAATGAAGGAGGTGGAAGGAAAGATGGATGCCCGAGTTGTGGATATTCTGAAACAACATGGAGGCATTCCAACAGACAGAGACACTTATGCCATTTCAGAGGTCAGAACTGAGCCAAGATCTGTTGATGAATTCAAGACGCTCGCATCCGAGGGTTACTTCGCAAATATGTCCATGGCTCAAGCTTGGGATTTGTATTGGGAAAAAGGCCTCAAGCTATGTGAAGAAGCTGGCAGTAACTCTGTTGGTCACTCTGCTAGTCACTCAGCTGGGAAAAAGAAGGCCCCAGTACAATACACGCCCAGAGGCAGAGGAAGAAGCAGTGGTGGAGGAAGAGGTTTCAGACCTAGCCTCTACCCAAAAACATTGAATATATAGATCCAGGCAAGAAAGGAGGGATCTATTGGGCTGGATTCGATGAAGTAGCCAACCTGCAAGTGGCCAAGAACAATGCTGAGTATGTGAAGAGGATCAAGGAAGAAAATAGAAGACAAAAAGAAAGGCAAGAAAGAAAAAGAAGAGATGAAGTTGCCAGGAAAGCATATGAGAAAAAGAAAGCAGCTGAAGAAGAGAAGAAGAGGAATAAATCAGAAGAAGACAGAGCTGAAGAAGAGGAAAGAAGGAGGCAGCGAAGGAGATGAAGTGTTGTTGTGCACCCCTTCATGTATTTTACTATGTAAATACATCTTTATGTAAGTCTTCTGTACATCGAATAAAATTGTATAATTTCTATACTTGCATAGATATAGAATAGCATGGTTACCTTAAGTTTTGTTTAAGCTCTGATACACTCTGTAAACAGCTGTGTAAAGGACAAGAATGTTATGATCAATAAAAGATTGATTCTATGCATACATTGATTCTACATTGTCTGTGACGTATCTTTCTTTGTTTAATTATTGTATGAATGTTTTAAGTTTTGGCATCATCAAAAAGGGGAAATTGTTGGGATATTAATTTTTAGATTTTGATGAATGCCATGTAAAACTTAGAATAGAAAGATGGCACCCCATTTTTGTTGTAAATTGCATTGTAATAGATAAATTTGGTCGAGTGAGTTAAGTCGCCTATGCTCGAACATGCAAGAAGACAACGGAGACTAAAAGGAAGACTCATTGTGAGGCGGTGAGTGTGGCAAGAAGAGAAGACAGAACTCGATCAAGGTGCGGTGAGATGCGGTGAGTAAAGTGTGAGTCAAGTCAACTCAAGATAGCCAAGTCTCAAGTTGAAATGACAGATGAGTCATCCAATGATTGGAAGCTGACTCGAAGTCACCTGGGGAAGTCAAGGAAATGCAGTCAAGTCGAGGCAACTGAAAGAGATCCGTTGCACATAAGTCGAGAGAATTACTTAAACAAGTAATACTTCCATACTGCCTTTCTTAAAGTGCTCGATCCCGAGAAGCGTGCAAAAGGAATAAACCAATGGGAAGCACCGCACCGTGTCGATCTCGAAAAAGTCAAGAATCATTCATACGAGGAAATGTCAATTCCAAGAACTGCAACAAGAAAATCCAACGACCACAAGTGTCTTTTAAAAATTAGCCTATCTCTTCAACGGGCAAATTTTCAAAAGAACACTATAAAAGGCTGAGGAATCTATTTGAGATGTTGTTGGTTACCTTGACAATCAGAAAACAAATACGAGCAAGAAAAGCAATATATGTAACCTGAAATACTCTCAAATCATCCAAGTTCAATCCTCAAGCCTACATTACGAAGGAAATCAATCCAACACTCACCTGTGAAGGAAAGACGACTTCAATCAGTTGAAGAGGAAACATTTGAAGAATCAAGGGGTCTACATTCAAAGGAGGATTGTAGAAAGGTTCAAGGTCGAACCAGTTTCAAGTTTTTTGGAGGGCTTCGTGATCAAATCCAAGAACCTTTAGCAAGTGGGCTGTAGTAGCAAGGTAGTTGTCCTGTGAAGAAGCTGAGTCGTACGAGAAGCCAGCTGTGTGACCAAGGCATCTCCAGACTGAGTCCCAAAGGATCAAGTCAGCTGTGTGATCAAAACTTGCATCTGGACTGATTACCACTTTGTATACTGATCAATACTTAGTGGATTCCTCCAGGAGTTGGAGAAGAGAGGATTAGAAGAATTACCCCATCTTCGAACCTCTATAAAAATTTATTGTGTCATTTACATTTCAGCACTTTAATTTATGCACATTACTTTAATATCTGCTGATAAATTTGCTATCCAATTGATAATCAACAAAGTGCTAAAATCAAGTATTAAAACAAACTTAAACCAAATTCAAGGGTGTTAAGTCTTCCGCTGAAAACATATCACGGTCAAGTTAAGTTTTAGTCAAACAAATTGAGTTATTTCACAATGTACTCGGTCAGTCGTTGAGTGGCTAACTCTACTGATTAACTAACTTAGCTGTCCATCAAGGACTCAGCTGTGAAGTATTAACTCTGAACGTTTTAAAAAGGACTAAATCGAAAAGTTGGTAAGGTTTATTCAACCCCCCCTTCTAAACCTTACACTCACGCCCTTTGGGACCTACAATTAGACTATAATTACTAGTGGTACCACCTTTTTATTATCTAGCCTACAAATTCACCAAGTAGTTTGTTGCAAAATAAAAATAAAACGATAGAAAATACAAGTGGAATAGTCAACTAAGTACACGAAAGATACCAGATACACTCGGATTGGAATACGATTGATAAAAATGGGCTTGAATTTGAATCCCCCTAGAACGTCTTTGTATTTTTACAATAATAAATACAACCATAAACCCTTAAGTTCTAACCATCTCTTAACATACTTTCATATTTCATGGACCGTAGAAATTCCTAAATTGAGTTAAATCCTTTCTCAAGATAAATAACTTCTAACCTTAAGTTGATTTAACCGAAATCTCTTTCTAGTTAAAACACCCAAGATTGTATTAATGATTTTTTAATTCTCATATTAGGTTTGACCCAAATACGGAAGATTTATGTTGTCCTATCTCTAGGATCGCATGCAACTCCTTTCACTTATGTTGATTCTATCCCACCATAAATCTCTCGATTATACAGTGAGGCATAAACTTCAAATCAATATTACGCATATACCAATTTGAATCAACAAGTATAACATAAGCGAATCTCACAAAACCATAAGAAAACATATTAAAATATTCATATCAATAATCACAAATGAGTTATAGGGTTCATCACATTCAAACACAAGCGATTTAGCTCATGATGGAATTGAAAATCAAAACAACAAATAAACAAGAAGTTTCTCTCGAAATCGACATGAATATTTGAAGTTAAAACTTTCAAAACTAACACAATACTCCCCTTATGGATGTATGATGATGAAGTGGTGACATTTGTCTTCCTCTCTGAGTGATCTTCAATCCTTGCTCCTTAGCGCCTGTTCAAGGCTATCCAAACCTTCTAACTCTCTTCTTCACTACAATATTTGTTTCTCTTGTCTAAAATCTGAATTCATCCTCAAACCCATCCTTAGGATTTTATTGATATTATTTTGGTGAAAGTATTCATTAATAATGTCCTTTTTTGGTAGTTTAATGATCCACTTTATTAGTTGGGTTGTTGAGTGATTTTTTTATGCAAAAATTGTTGGTGAAAAGTAGATTTTTTTCAGCAAAGTTGGGTGTCAAAAGTGTATAAGAGTTATTAAAAGTCTTGGTTGAAGTGCTTTCCCAAAATTCACTCAAAATTGCGTGCATAAACAGTCGCGAAGAACGATCGTGCTGAGAAACATGGTCTTGAGCTGAATGAAAGATACGAATTTAATAGTCATTAGAAAGGAAGATTTTTCGGCCCTTATCTCTTTTTAAAAGTGTCCTTTAGAACCTTGAGGATAAAACACAAGTTTTGAAGAACACTAATCTAGCTTTCACTCCAAGAAAAACGCTCATAGACATCGATTTTTAGCCGATGTCTATGTGAAAATCGACTGTCGTAATCGGCGATGTTAAATGTATACATATTCAACAATGGTTTTAAGCATGTAAAAAACGATGATGTTATATAAAAAAGACATCGGTTTTTAACCGATTTTGTTTCTAACAAAAATGATGTTATAGTGTTGGGTTGAACATCGATTTTGTTAGGAACAAAATCGGTTAAAAACCGATGTGTTAAACGTTTTAGATGTCAGTTCAAAACCGATGTCGAATATTCTAAACAAAGTCGGTTTTTAGTTTAAAAAATATTGTCTGGCAGTATACTAAAATGGTTTTACATCAACAATTATCTCTGTCACAAAGCAAGAAACAACCATCCCACCATCAAAGCACAAACAACTATCACACCATCAAAGCAAGTAACAACCATCAACCATCAAATATCAAAGCGAGAAACAACATTTCATCAATTTTCTAAAATTTATACATTTATCCTATACTTAAGGAAACAATTCACTTTAAATGAAACAAGACTAGTAATCCATATATCCATACTAAAATCATTTCCAAAAGAGTCCACTACAAGAAAAACATGTCATTGACAAATTCACGCTAGACTCAAAATGCATATTCAAAACACAACTATAGAACTGAAGGTGCACAGTCACTCGTCACGGATCTTCCATCAGTCCTGTAAACCAAAAGATGTTAAGGAAATAACTCCATCCAGCGCTTCAAGCATTGCTTTATATCTTTTCCATTGATTTCTAGTCAATTCAGTCACCAACCACAGCCACAATGAAAATGAAAAACATCAGAAATTTTCCTTGTATGGATAGTAGGAAGAAGATTTTAAAATTTACAGTGAATGGTACGAAGGGTATAACTAGTTGGAAGGAGAATATCTTCAACAGTAACACAAGTCATACTAAGGAATAACGTAGACAATGTGGGCATATCATGGTTGACATATTGAAGGAGCCACTCACAGGCAAAATATATTCTCAATTTTAGTTACGCCGGATAGAAGCTCGACTCGGTTGTGCAAATTCTAGCTTTAAGCCCAGAATACAAGAAGGATTGAATAGTCCAAACCATACAAGAAACCACCCTTATTACAAGTAGACAAATGAATCAATATCACTAAAGATAAAAACAACCTATCAAGAGTATAAAATGTGAATTGGTCTACAACACAACACCAACCTGCAACAAAAGAACAACTGAAAAGGTACAAAACCAAAAAGTTAATCAATGGACGACAAAACAAGAATAGCAGCAAAATCTACCGTGTCGAAATATCAATACCCTATTATAATACAATGTCAAGGAAATATCAACACTTACATCAGAGTCCAAGTGATGTGAGTATGGATTTTCTCCTTTTTTTGCTACTTCCAATAGCCAAAACACCAGGTGATTGAAGCTGTTAAGAAATAAAGAAATAAAATTTGCTGATTAATATACTCCTTAATAATACTCATTTAATTATTACTCGAAAGAATTGGTGCACCTCGTGAAAACATAGAATTTCATGATGTATGTTGAACTTGAAATGGAAAGGGAAAGGATATTTTCTTTGTTTCTTTCTAGAAAACAGAGAAACTGAATTTCATTACATTAAGTGAAACTAGCTAGAATCCTTTTGATTCTCAAGCGAGGCAATAAAAATTACGTCAACTCACGGGACCATGAACTGTAATGTTTTTCTTTTTCTCCTTTTTCCTTTCTTCTTTCGATTTAGAATCAGAGATCAAGAAATGTATCTAATAGAAAGAAAATTGAATATAAAATCACAATCTGACAGTGGAACCTTATTTCTCGAAAAAAGGAAAAGGTTTTAGGCTCTTAGCAAAGTATCATTTTGTCCGAATAGTTCATTGCATGTCAAATGGTAAGCAGGTATGTGATTGAGAGACAAAAGAAGACCAAAAATATAAAAACAACAGCATGATGTTTGTATTCATTTTGGGCATATTACAGAAGATATTGCCAAAAAGAAGAAATGATCACTCACCTGAGATAACAGAGTGGCGTCCACCTCCAATGTTTCACAAGACGAACACAACCTCTCAAGCCTGCATTTGACACCACAAAGAACATGTTAAATGTGCTTTATCCCTCTTCGAATATAAGGTTCTAACATCCATCATAAACTGCAGATGTAACTCATAACTTGTGAAAAAATGAAATAGAAAGCGAGTATATTCTTAGATAATAAGTATGACAAAATAGCACCAGCACTCCAGGCGTCTCCAGCACTATAAAAGTATGGGCTGAAAAACTTTTTAACTATTTAAACAAAGAATTTATATATATTATATATTATAGATAAAAGGGGGTATCAAAATTAGCTGATGATACACAGAGTGGTTCCTGTCTTCCTGACATGGGTAACTCAATGCAAATTTCAAGCAATTCAAAAACAATTTTTTACAACTTAATTTGATATCATGAGAAATTGATTAAAACAAGCCATAAGAAATAGTACCCTTTAAATATTTAAAAGTTCTTTTGACGACACTTAAATGAGATTCTTTGAATTGATTTGAAATTGAGCACATAGGCATATATCATGAAGAATATTGAGTCTATAAGAGTAAGATAAGTTGATGAACATACCTCGATTTATTTTTCTCAACCAACTCAAACTTGACCAATTTGATGTAGATATCCATTATCCTTTTGTCAAAGTATTTCATGTAATATCTTAAACAAATTCCTTGCACAAGAATATAGTAGTACCATATAACATAGACAATGTTGATATAAATCAATTGAGAAATAAGACAAGTAGCACATACTATGCTTTTGTAAGAGCCAACAAGAGTTTGAAAAAATATGTAAGTTCTAATGTGCTTAAATATCGGTTTCCTTTGAAATTAAAAAAAAAAATATCCTAGAATAATATAATTGAGACCTCGTTTTATAAAAAGTATTTTAAAATGAATTTAACAATAAAAACAAGAATATGCACAATAATTATTAATGACTCAAAAATATACAAAATTCAAGAAGAGGATAAGAGTTACCAATATCGTCATTGCCAAGGGTTGTGTCTTTCCCATTGTTGATTATACCTTCTTATTCAAGAGTGATTTTGTTAATAATATCTTCTCATTTGATCGTATGACGCGATTATTTGTTGTCTATTAGATGATTTAAATTTTCTTTGACTTTTGTTACGACGAGTACCTAACATGAAATTATTTTGTGGTACCCTCAAGTGTTTGGGTCCATTGGGATTAGAATTGAGACTTTTAGGTCTCCAATAATAATTTGAGCTATTTCTAACTCGACAAAATATTTGTCGTGTGTCCACATTTACCACAATAAAAACATGTAATAGTTTTGGAAGAATAATGATCGACATAAGCAAAAGTAGGTACTTGATTCTTTTTTATATCATTGATAAATTAGGCTTATAACCAAGTCCTAGTTTCAAATGATCACTACGTTGTACATCAAGAGTTTTGGTGATTTTATCGGTACTAAAGTTAAACTTCATCATATCATTTTTCATGCAATCAATATCCTTAACTAGAGATTTATTTTATTTTTCAAGAATTTTAACCTTCTCTAGTGTAGTAGTGTGAGCACAAGAAAGTGATTCATATGAGACAAGCAAACTATCATTTTCATTTTTCATAGTGTAGAATTCCTTTTTCAAATTTTTATATTTAAAAAAGCGTGCTTTGGAATTTATTTTGAAGTTCATCATAATCATCTTGCAATTCATTAATGAAAAAGATAGAAGAGTTAGGGCATACCTCATTGTCTTCTTCCATGACCATTAGACATTGCTCGGCTTCTTCATTCAGATGTTGCAAGAAGCTCATCCCATGTTTTTGCTTCGGCTTTGGTATTCAATGCTTTTAATTTTCTGTGAAAGTGTTTTTTTATTCTTTGTTATTCCTCCCCTTTTGGACAATCGGTAACACATTGTCCGGTGTTTTGCACTTGAAGCAAGACTTGCTTTTTGCTTTTCTTTCCTTGTTTTTATTTACAAATTTTGTAAATTTTCTAGCAAGTTCTTCATCTTCATCTTCATCTTCATTTTCCTCATCACTTGAATAATATTTTTTCGATCTTAAGGCAAGACCTTTGGAGTTGATCTCATATCCGGTTGAGAAGTAGATGCTTTTTAATTACTCCTTTCGGTGGTATAAACTTCATAGATGAGAAGATTGCCCTTAAGCTCATCAAAATTTAGAGTTTCCAAATTTTGAGCTTCCGCGATAGCGGTAAAGTTTTTGGACCAAGAGGCAGGAAGAGCATTTAGAACTTTGGTGACTTTATCCTCTTCGGAAATAATTTTCCCAAGCAACAAGAGAATTTACAATATTGTCAAGCCTTTAAACCATTTTGGATATATTTTCTCCATCATTCATAGTGAAATTTTGAAATCTTTGACCAACATGGTCTTTCAAGCTTGTTTCACTTTATTTGTGTCTTCATAAATAACTTCTAATGTTTTTCATGAGTGAATCGAATTCCTCTAATACGATTATATTCCGTAGCAGTAAGAGAACAATGAAGAATGTTAAGAGCTTTATCATTTAAAGAGAATATTTTCTTGTCTTTATCATCGAAGTCCTTGAGAGCTTTAGGAATTTGAGTTTCATCTTTATGTTTCTTCATTGGGATGGATACTCCGTTTATGACCGTGTTCCAACTATTGGACCCTCAACCTCGTAAAAAGCGCTCCATTCTAACTTTCCAAAAAGCGTAATTGTTGGAGTCGAAGAGAGGTGACCTATTGAATAAAGCACCAGTTGGAAGATAGTTCTCTTTCGTGGCAATGGATCTTTCCTCTTTACTCTTAAAGATTAAACGAGATTGCCAAATATTTTGACTTTGATACCACTTGTTAGTCCAAGTGGCTACGAAAATTTAGAAAGGGTGAATAAATTTTCTTGATTTTCTGATTTATGCCCTTTTTCGAATATATGAAAAAACTCTTCAAGAATGAGATAGAGCAAGAAGAATGAACACAATGATTTAAAGTGATTTAACTCACCTAGAGTCTAATCCACTATAACCCGAGATGTTCGAGCGGATTTTGAAAATGAAAAAGTTTATTAATTGAAACCAAAACAATTACAACCTTTACATTGAAGAGCACCAAACTCTTGTTACAACAACACCTATAAAGAGCACCAAACTCTTCTAACTCGAAGAGTACCAAACTTTTCTACACCTCGAAGAGCACCAAACTCTTCCAATACCTCAAAGAGCACCAAACTCTTCAACACGAAAAGCACCAAGCTTTTCAATCAACCGACTCTAATCAACCAAACATGCTCTTGCTAAAAGAATATTAACAAGGATTTCTTATTTTGGATGATGTTACAATAACAATCAAGATTACACATCAAATGAAACATTACAACTCCAAAGTGCAAGTGTAATTAAGAAGGAAAGCCTAACAAGCAAAATGTAAAAGTGATAATCTTAGCCTAATACAACAAGATTGTTGAAAGTGAAGAACAATAGATTTTGCTGAGATTTTTCTTGTTGTGTTGTATGTTTGTGTGTTATATTGATTCTTCAATTTCTTCATCTATTTGTAGGAGAGCTTCAAGATTGGAGGAGTTATTAGGGACTGTAAGTCCAAGCGGCTACGATAATCTAGAGGGGGGGTGAATAGATTATCTCCATCTTTTCAATTATGCCCTCTTTTTCGAACAAAACAAGCCAAGATAATGATAAAGGTGCGGAATGTAAATAACACGCGTCGATTTATAGAGCTTCACCCCACCTAGGGACAACGTGCTCTACCACCCCAGTATATCCGGGATGGGTTTCGAAAAGACAAAAGATTTTATTAATTACCAAAATTAATACAACACCAACTTACAACAACACCTTAAAGAGCACCACACTCTTCTTCAACACCACCTTTGAGATTACCACAATCTCCAACGGCACCTTGTGAAGATTACCACAATCTTCAACCTTGAAGAATACCAAATTCTTCAACACCTCAACAAGAAGATTACCACAATCTTCTTACACCTAACACCTAGATCACCCAAGTGTGTTCTTACCACAAGAACACTCATAAGGATATCTTGTGTTGAATGATAACCCAAAAATTCAAGATTACAACTCGATAATGAATAATACAATTGAGTGCAAGTGTAATCAAGAATAGCCTAGACCTCAAGGATGTGAAAGTGATAAGCTAGGCAAATTACAACAAGAATAATAACAATGGAAAACTAAGTGTTTGCTTGAGTATTTCTTGTTGTGTTGTATTGTTCTTTCTTGTTGTGTTGCTTCAATTCCTCATCTATTTATAGAAGATGTCTTGGACATGATAGGCTCCTCCTAGGAGATTGAAATCTGTAAAAAATTGCAAGACAAATGAAGAATATAGCTGTTAGAAATCAATCCCACAATTTAGCGAAAAGTTGTCTGCTGCACAACGGTTAGAATTTTGCTGTCAAACATTAGGGCGACCGGTCGCGCACAAATAGACGTTTGAAAATAAGAATACACATTTAAACAGGCGGCCAGGTCGATGGGGGTTCGATGGTCGACCCATGCATGCCCAAATGGCCGAGCAAGACCAAAAACGAGTCCAGGAGGTTCTGTTTCAAAAATTGCTCCCGTGCACCGGCCGACACCGGCCTCGGCCGACGCCACGGCCGCCGACCGTCGACCATACCGGTCTACCACCCCGTTGACCGGTCAACATTTTTTTTCAAAGAAATAGCTTATTCACTGCTTTTTCACAACTTTCAGTACGGATGCCCTATGGGGCGACCGATTGGCCTCAAAACAAAAGTGTTGTCCAATTTTATATCGAAAATAAACTTCAAGAAATACTCCGAAAAATAGTAAAAATATTGTAGACTGATCGGGAGTATTAGGACAACATTTAGAAACATAGTTTCAATGTAAGAAACCCATTGACACAAAATCATTAAATGTGTTGTCCAATTTTATCGAAAATAAACTTGAAGAAATACTCCGAAAAATATTAAAACCATTTTAAATCATTTAGGAGTATTTGGACAACCTTTAAAAACATTGTTTTGGTATAAAAACAAAATCATCAAAAACATGGTAAAACCATTTATCAAACAGGGACCACCTGGGAGACATCAAATGGGCTTTCGCTTCTAAATCATAAGCCTGTGATCATATGCAAGTTGAATGTGCAGCTCTGACTATGGCCATATCTTTTATCCATGTCCAACAATTTGAATATCTTTGGATTGAAACGGATTCATTGAACCTATGTACTATCATCTACAATGACTTCCTGGGCCTTGGAACTATAGATATCACCTGGTATACATCAAAAACTATTTGTATAGAATTTCTTCTAGGATTTCTCATACTCTTAGGGAAAGCAATAAAGTGGCATACCACCTTGCTAATGTGGGATGTAATATGTGTAAGTCCAAGTCGGCTACGATAATCTAGAGGGGGTGAATAGATTATCTCCATCTTTTCGATTTCGCCCTCTTTTTCGAACCGAATGCTCAAACAAAATAATGAAGGTGCGGAATGTAAACAACACAAGTCGATTTAAAGAGGTTCAACCCACCTAGGGCCTAATCCTCTACCACCCCAAAGATATCCGGATGGATTTCGAAAAAGAAAAAGAATTTTATTAATTACCAAAATTAATACAAATTCAACTTACAACACCTTGAAGAGCACCACACTCTTCTTCAACAACACCTTCAAGATTATCACAATCTCTTTTGAAGATCACCACAATCCTCAACGGCACCTTGCGAAGATCACCACAATCTTCCGACTTGAAGAGCACCGAACTCTCCAACACCACCTTTGAGATTACCACAATCTCCTTTGAAGATTACCACAATCTTCCTTCAACGGCACCTTTGAAGATCACCACAATCTTCAATCTTGAAGAATACCAAATTCTTCAACACCTCAAGAGCACCACACTCTTGAAACACCTATCACCTAGATTTAGTGTATTCTTACCACAAGAATACTCACAAGGATATCTTGTGTTTGGTTGATGAATTACAATCAAGATTACACTTTGAAAAATATTACAACTCAAAAGTGCAAGTGTAATCAAGAATGAAAGCCTAGACCTCAAGATTTGAAAGTGATAGTACTAGGCAATTTTACAACAAGAATAATGACAATGAAAGACCAAGTGTTTGCTTGAAGTGTATCTTGTTGTGTTGTATCTCAATTGTTGTTTTTGTTGCTCCAAAACTTCCTCTATAATAGGAGATGATTGATCACATAGGCTCCTTTGGGGATTGAAAATCTCGAAAAATACAATTAAAATCAAGAATATAGCCGTTAGAAATCAATCCCACAATTTAAGGAAATAGAAATTCTTTCATCAAAACATAGGCACCGGTCGCACGTAAATAGACGTTTACACAAAGAAAATGCCGGTCGACGAGTCTACCTCGGTCGACCATCACCCCAACGGTCCCCTCATGGAATGGAAACATTAAACGTTTCAAACCCAGCCAATTTGGCCGACCGCTGCTTTTTTCCTTCCGTCTCATTTTCTGCTTTCTAAAAACATCATAAATGCAAGACCACGAGACAGTAAATTTTGTCCAATTTTTTTCGAAAATAAAACTCAAGAAATACTCCAAAAATATAGTAAAAACATTTTAAACCGATCGGAAGTATTAGACAACATTTAGAAACATCGTTTGAGAGTTAACGTAAAATCATTAAAAGCGTTGTCCAATTTAGACGAAAATAAACTTTGAGAAAATATAGGAAAATATTAAAAACATTTTAAATCATTTAGGAGTATTTGGACAACCTTTAAAAACATTGTTTTGGTGATAAAATAAAATCATCAAAATCATGATAAAACCATTTATCAAACAATCTCCCCCTTTTTGATGATTACAAACCAAAACAATTTTAACGAGGTCGTTTTTTAAAACAAAACAATTTTCTAGGTTAAAAAAGCTATCCTTGTGACGACAACATGCAAAATAAATACAAGGATGGGAGTAGAGATATTCAAGCACATATAGCAAATGCTCCCCTATCAACATACACAACAAGAGTTATATAGAAGCAATTTAAACATAAGCTAAAATATTAGCTTTTCGATATTGAGCTTAAGTATCAAAACTTAAAAGCTCCCCTGTCAAAGATACATCATTAGAACGTATATAAGTCCATACTACAACCAATGGACCATGATTCATACATAACCAAAATGCACCAAGTGGACTAAATATGATCCACAAATGGCTTTATGAAGCCATAACTTATAGCTTCTTTTGTTAAGTTTATCTTAGCTTTTATGAGCTAATGAGCTTATAACCTGTTTCTCCCCTTTGGAATCATCTTACGATAAATACATCATATATTCTTATCAAAGCTAAAAGTAAACCGATGAATCGAGCCATTTGAACATTGAAGCTATTTAAACCAAATAGAAGAGTCGAATCATACGACTTGTAGAAGCTTATGAAAAATCATTTGATTTGCAAAAACATGATCTCTATAAATATATGAGACTTTTGAAATCGAGAGAGTCATGTAGGTGATGAATTTTTCATTGAAACGTTTTATCGAAGGCAAGGCCAAAAGTAGAAAAAGTTATATATAGCCCTTGTAAATGAAATCAAGCCAAGTTTTTCATCACCAAATACAATATAACAAATATCATTCATCAACAATCAATAAGCTCATCACAAACATATATGAATTACATCAAGAAAAATGCATATAAGCCACAAACTTGGTTCAACCCAATTGAGCTAAAGATAGTGAAATTCTTACCATTCAATCGGTAAAGTCGAGCAATGATGATGATAACCGAGCTAGATAATCCCCAAAATATAAAATGTATGCAATAAAACAAATTTGGAGCGAAATTTGTGTGCAATTTCTTAAATTGGGACGAAAAATGGACAAAATAAGCCAAAAAAAAACTATTTTTAGCCAAAAAAAAATCATCGGCGACCGGTCCAGGGCATGGGCGTCCAAAGAGTTGCTGTTATGTTTGTTTGAAAAATCAAGTTTTATCCAAAAATCCGATTTTTCGCCCCTAAGTTTTAAAACAAAATGCAAACGTAGACCTCATTCAATATACATTATGTCATAATCAAGCTCGAAATGAGGTAAAATACTTAGCGGTTAAATCAAAAGTCCGCTAGTTATCCTTGAGACTAATTAAACACATCTCAAGTTTTTGTTAAAAATCACAATCCCTTAAAAATATATCGAATCTCAATATGTTTAGTTCGATTATGACGAACCAAATTTTGAATACGAATAACCGTATAATAGATACCGAACTTGTTATCCCGAAAAATAAGAATGTTTTAAAGCTTTGATACAACAAGTCATAAGAAGAAGTGCTTTTCAAATATTTGAAAATTTCTTTTAATGGCACTTTAATGAGATTCGTTGGGATAATTTTTGAAGTCGAGCATATAGACATAAGGTATATGGAATGTCGAGTCTATAGGAATAATACAAGAAAACATACCTTGAATTTGTTTGTCAACCGACATGCCTTTCTCAACCTTTGTCAATCTTTAGCCATAGAGGTTGAGATAGTTTTTCTTTCTTCAATGCCTAACTTCTTCAAGAGTTCTTTTGAAATATAACCATCTTCTTGGCATTGAATAATTTGAAGTCCGAGCGATAAATTGAGCTCCCTCATCATGCTCATCTCGAGTTCACCTAGTATCAACTTAGAAAAATATCTTGCACAAATATTCATTAGTAGGACCAAAAATATTCTCATAAATATGCACAAGTTTAAACAACCATTCTTTTTCACAAACAAAGAGAGTAATATCAACTTTACCTTTTGTAAAATTATTTAGCAAAAATAGCTAAGTCTATCATACCATACACGGGGTACTTGTTTTAAACCATACAAGGCCTTAAAAACAATCATTTGGCCTAGAAAAATTTTAAACCCCGGAGGTTGTTTTACATAGACTTCTTCTTGAATAAAACCATTGAGAAAATTGGATTTAACATCCATTTGGTAAAGTTTGAAATTTCTTTAGAACAAGAATGGGCAAGTAAAATGCAAATAGCTACTAAATGTGCTATGAGTGCAAATGTTACATCAAAATCAATTACCTTCTTCTTGAAAATACCTTCGAGCTACTAACCTCGCTTTAGTTCGACCAATGTTGCCTTGGTCATCGAAAGTTTGTTAAGGAATACCCTTTTTGTCTTCTTCATCATAGGGCATCCAATTGATCTAAGGTGTTCATAATAGAACATTTACATCCAAATATTTTGAGGTAACTAATATTTGGAGTACTTCATTTCTCATCTACACAACTTAACAAACTCATTAATGGCATCGCTTATATAAGCAAGAAAAAAAATAGCCCAAGTGTAAAAACATGCCTCAATCACAAAATATCTTGCATAGTAGAAATAGACACTATACATAGACCAAGAAACACATACTATGCATTTAGAATATCATCAAGAATCTAATAAATCATGCAAGTTCAAATAAGCTTAAGAAAGCTATAAAAGGTCTCTTTTGAAATTTGAGAATCCGATAGCATATAATTGAGACCAAAAAAAAATATTTGAACAAAAGTTTACAAAGCAAATATGTGCAATCAAATATCAAATAGTGCCTTTCAAAAAATCTAAAAATCCTCTTAATGGCATTTGTGAAAATACTATGAAAAACAAGCACATAGGCACATGGCAATACATATATCGATCTATAAGAGTAAGAATAATACAAGTAAACATACCTCGATAATTTATGCCTTTCTTGACAAATAATGACGTAAATGACCATTTGAAAATATGTAAATCCTACACAATTCTTAAAACAAATCTAAAGACAAATCATAATGATAGAAGTGTAGGCTAAGAGATATCACAAGTAAGCTCAAAAAAAAAAAAAATCCATAGGAGATGATAACACACTCTAGTCTACAAAAATGCACAAGAGTTTTAAAAACATCATATGAGGTCTTCTTTTTCAAAAACAATTTTAAAAGCACAAATATATATTGAAGACCTTAATTAACAAAATAAATACTAGAAAACTCATTTTGCAATAGGCACAAATAAAAACATACATATTAACTAGATAAAATGCATATTTTAAATGGGGAGATACGGTTTACCAATTACGCCATTTCCATGGGTTGTGCCGTTCCCATTGTTGATGATATCTTCCCTGATAAGTCACTTTGTTGATGATGACTTCTTTGATTACTCCATTTCCAAAGTTTGTTGCCTTCCCATTGTTGATAGTCTCTTCTTCTTTGAAAATCATCTTGTTGATGATGTCTTTGCCATTTCCAAGGATTGTGTTCTTCCCATTTTTGATTATATCCTCTTCTTGGAAATTGGCTTTGTCGAAAATAGTTTCTCCTTCTTTGATCAAATGAAACGGTCATTTGATGTCTTCTCGCGGTATAAATTTTCTTCGATCATTATTTAGCGGGTACCTAATATGACATTGTTTTGTGGTACCCTCATGTGTTTGGGTCCTTTGGGATTAGTCTTGAGACTTTTAGGTCTCCAACAATATTTAGAGCTATTTCTAGCCCGACAAGAATTAGCCGTATGACCCTTTTTGCCACAATAAAAACAAGTAGTAATTTAGGAGCATAATGACCAATATGCATAGTGACTTGATCCTTTTTCATATGATTAACAACTTTAGGCTTATGATCAAGTCCTTTATCACAATTATGAATATCAACAATATTGGACATTTTATTGGTACTCAGTTGGATTTTAATAAATCCTTTTCATGCAATCAATATTCTCAACAAGAGTACTATTTTCTATTTCAAGATTTCTAACCTTATCAAGAGTGGTGGTGTGAGCACATGATAGTGATTCATAGGAAGTAAATAAACTATCCTTATCATTTTTCAAAATATTGAATTCCTTTTTCAAATTTTTATACTTAACAAGCAAGCTTTGGAATTCATCTTGAAGATCATCAAAATCATTTTGCAAATCACTATAATCATTTTGAATAACAATATCATAAAAGTAGAGGGCTTAAGACATACCTCATTTTCTTCATTGATGCCCATAAAACAATATTCAACTTCTTCATAATTGGAAGTTGTAGGAGGCTTATTCCTTAGATTTGAGCTTGTATGATCTTGAGAAGTAGATGCTTTTGTTTGACTCCTTTCATTTGCAAATACTCCATAGATGGCTTCTAATTTTTGCCATACTCCATGTGCCGACTTTATTCCTACAATATGTTCATATTCTAAGTTAGTAAATGAACAATATAAAATATTTAAAGCCTTACCGTTTAAGGAGATGATTTTCTTTTCTTCATCATTGAGCTTTTGAAGCCTTTTGAGGTGTATGGTGTATCACGGAATGGATTCTCCATTAATGACGGTGTTCAAATGTCGAACCCGCAACCTTGTAGATAGCATTCCATTCTTTCTTTCCAAAAATTAAAATTCTTGGAATCAAATAGTGGTGGCTTGGTGGAAGTTGAGCTCGTTCGTAACGATCGTTTCTCTTTACTCGCGATGTGAAACGAGCCCAAAGAGTTTGGTTCGATACCACTTTAAGTCCACTTCGCTACGATAATCAAGGGGGTGAATAGATTATCTCCATCTTTCAGCCTCTTTTTCGAACCGAATGCTCAAACAAAATAATGAAGGTGCGGAATGTAAACAACACAAGTCGATTTAAAGAGGTTCAACCCAAGGGCCTAATCCTCTACCACCCCAAGAATCCAGGGATGGATTTCGAAAAGAAAAAGAATTTTATTAATTACCAAAATTAATACAAATTCAACTTACAACACCTTGAAGAGCACCACACTCTTCTTCAACAACACCTTCAAGATTATCACAATCTCTTTTGAAGATCACCACAATCCTCAGCACCTTGCGAAGATCACCACAATCTTCCGACTTGAAGAGCACCGAACTTCCAACACCACCTTTGGAGATTACCACAATCCCTTTGAAGATTACCACAATCTTCCTTCAACGGCACCTTTGAAGATCACCACAATCTTCAAGAAGAATACCAAATTCTTCAACACCTCAAGAGCACCACTCTTGAAACACCTATCATGATCACCCTAAATATTCTTACCAAGAATACTCACAGGATATCTTGTGTTTGGTTGATGAATTACAATCAAGATTACACTTTGAAAAATATTACAACTCAAAAGTGCAAGTGTAATCAAGAATGAAAGCCTAGACCTCAAGATGTGAAAGTGATAGTACTAGGCAATTTTACAACAAGAATAATGAAAGAAATGAAGTGTATCTTGTTGTGTTGTATCTCAATTGTTGTTTTTTTGTTGCTCCAAAAATATAGGAGATGATTGATCATTCTTGGGGCTGAGAAAAATACAATTAAAATCAAGAATATAATTTAAATCAATCCCACAATTTAAGGAAACAGAATTTTTGTCAAAACAGAGTTGGTAAATAGACGTTTATGCAGAAGGTGCCATCACCCCTGTCCCCCCTCATGGATTTTGACGCTAAACACGGATAGAAAGGACTACGGTCGGCGGCTTGTTTTTCCTTCCGTCTCATTTTCCGTTTCTAAGGGACGGGTTGCCCTATGGAATGATAGGCCGATCACCGATGAAAATTTTTGGAAAATAAAACTCAAGAAATACTCCAAAATATAGTAAAAACATTTTAAACCGATCGAAGTATTAGGACAACATTTAGAAACATCGTTTGAGAGTAAAACCCCAATAACGTAAAATCATTAAAAGCGTTGTCCAATTTAGGAAAATAAACTTTGAGAAAATACTCAGGAAAATATTAAAAACATTTTAAATCATTTAGGAGTATTTGGACAACCTTTAAAAACATTGTTTTGGTGATAAAATAAAATCATCAAAATCATGATAAAACCATTTATCAAACAATATGTAAATTATTGCAGAGTTTTCAGCTTCTCAGCTCCTTATTGAAGCTAGTAGGCTTGCTAGACTTGATCAGCTCCAAATGCCATTATTTAGGATAATTAGAAGGATATCATAAAGTTGCTTTGTAATTGTTTCTTTAATATCTTCTTGTAAAAAATATCTTGTTATAGTCAATAGGTTGGGGACGTGACCTCAATCCCCCATCCCACATTGGGATGTTAAAAAAAAAACATCAAGGTCCAAAGAAAGATGTGTTGATCCCTTCTTTAAACTGCAATTTGTCTTACCCCATGGATCCAAAAGTAGGACTATTTCTTAATATGGTTAGTGCTTCTATTTTCAAGGAAGGAAGATCAGGTTTGGGAGGGGTCTTTTAGTGCGATCAAGGCAAGGTTCAATTTGCTTGGAGATCTTCTAAGGAGCATGAATATACTCCTGTGGAAGCCATTCTCTTAGTTGTCCGTCATGCCTTGGTGAAAGCTCATTTTTTTGGTTGGAAGATAGTTCAAATTCAGATAGATGTGAAGGATATTGTATGAAGCTTAACAATCGCGCCTCATTTCTGTCTCCTTCTTTTGCAATAGCTGAAGACATTTATTTGTTTTGTCATTTATTTGAAGTTTGTTTTTTTTCGTTTGCTGAAAATGGATGTAATAGACCTTGTAGGAATCTTGCCATTATGGCTGCTTGGGGTGACCCTAGTCTTGAATGGGTTACTGATTTCCCGGATTCGATCTGTTGATTTGATCAGGGCTGAACTTGTTGTCAGTTGGCATCATGATGTTTGTATTTGGATTTTGATGAGCTATAAAATCTCTTCCGTTTCGAAAAAAAATAGTTGCAAGTTCAGCTTTGGGGTTCAAAATATTGAACATGGTTCAACATCAATTCATGTTCAATATATTTGACACACTATTGTGATAGTAGGAGAGAGTTTAGTTCAAGTTGATGTAGCTTTGCAGCCGTAGGACTAAAAAAAAAAAAACTCACAACTACCATTGTAGATGCTCTAAGCCCGCCTTTATCTACACCTCTTTCCTTTTTCTGGTATAGTAAACGAGGATTAAAAAAACTACAAGTTGGAATACCTACACAGCCATCAACGCAACACCACTGGGGCCTTGATCGGCCAACAAAACTTATCAGTCAGCAAAAATCAATTTTCTTTGAAAACCCTTCTTCCAAATCACAACTTCAAAGAACCAAAACCAGGACTTGTGCTTTTCTTTTCCAAAACAGAGTCCCCATGTTTAAGGCAGCAATTTCAAGCTTAATAATCATATCCACTTCCATTTCTTTCCTCTTCGTATCACTCCCTCAAAAATCTTACTACCACTCTCTCTACATATCCAATTCTTTATCAGACAATGAATCCATCTCAAACCATCTTTACATCCTCACTCGGCGGCCACATATCGCCGGCTCCGAAGCCAACGCCGAAGCCGCCGCCTATGTTCTCTCAACCCTCACTTCCTTCAACATCCCATCACACATAGCTTCTTACCACACAGCGTTGACTTACCCAGAATCGCGTTCTTTACTACTAATTCGCCCTCCTCCAGACCCACCAATTAATTTCAGTCTCCAACAGGAAACTTACGAGGGTGACCCATATGCAGATGTGGCTAGTCAAGTCCAACCCACATTCCATGGATACGCTAAATCAGGCACCGCAGTTGGTCCTGTCGTATACGTGAATTATGGGCGGGTAGAAGATTATTTGACCTTGAAAGAAATGGGAGTGAATGTATCAGGTAATGTTGCATTGGCGAGATATGGAAAGATTTACAGAGGGGACATAGTTGAGAATGCTTATGCAGAAGGTGCCACTGGAGTTTTGATTTTCACGGATAGAAAGGACTATGGCGGCGGCGGAGGGGATGCGAAATGGTTTCCCGATGAGAAATGGATGCCTCCGAGTGGTGTTCAGGTGGGTTCAGTATATAATGGAGCCGGTGATCCTACCACACCTGGGTGGCCGAGCACTGAAGACTGTGAGAGGCTTTCTGACGAACAGGTGGTGGACATGGGAGATGTTCCGCTCATACCTTCTTTACCGATTTCATGGGCTGATGGTGATGCCATTATAAGGTCAATTGATGGAAAAGTTGCTGGGGATGATTGGCAAGGTGGAAAAGGTGCCCCTGTTTACAGAGTCGGACCAGGACCAGGAATTGTGAATTTGACTTACAAGGTAAGTGTGTCTGTAGTAAAGATTAATAATAGTATTTTTATCTGCAAAAGCTGAATTCATGGGTGGTTTGCTCATGGAGGAATGCATGTTGCTATGTTTACAGGGAAAACAAGTGATTAGCAGAATCGAGAATGTTATCGGTATAATTGAAGGAGCAGAAGAACCTGATAGGTATTTTTATAACTTTTTGCAGAGAAGATGATATCTATGTACAAAACATTAACTCAGTAGAATTGGTTTAAAGGCTTAGAGAGGGAGTGTTTGCAAAAATTCGTTTAGAAGAAAGTGATTTATCATGAAAGTAAAAGTAGTTGAGAATCATAGGTAGTGTTTGCAAATAGAATCAGAGGATAAAAGTGCTTGTTTATTTATAAAAGTCAAACCAGAAGTAGAATCATAAATCTAGAGCACCCATCTACCTGCTTTTAGATTCTGATTAAATAGAGCAGAATCAGGATGGCATTTCCAAACACTAAAAAGTGATTTTTTTTCAGCCAAAGGACTAGCTAGAAGTAAATTTGGGGATTTTCAAGATATGCACAGAAACATGTATACTCTATTAAAGGTATTTTTTACTCACTATAAATTTGAAACCATTGCTAGATTTGTCATTCTGGGTAATCATCGGGACGCATGGACATTTGGAGCTGCTGATCCCAATAGTGGCACGGCGTGCCTGCTTGAGGTTATTACAACGACATACAATTTCATGCATGATCTTTTGAAAAGTGAGTAATTTTGTTTTTCTTAAAGCATAATGATACAACCTTACGTGATATGAAAATATAGGTTGCAGAAAGATTGTATAAGCTTCAGAAAAAGGGGTGGAAGCCTAGACGAACAATCATACTTTGCAATTGGGATGCTGAGGAGTACGGCCTGGTCTCTCTCAAACTCGACTTATCTTAACAGAGAACCTGTCATAAGTACAAATTATGTTAATTTCTGTTCTTCAGATAGGATCAACAGAATGGGTTGAAGAGAACAGACAAATGTTGGCCTCTAGGGTGGTTGCTTACTTGAATGTCGATGTTGCAGTTGCGGGAGCTGGATTCGAAGCCGCTGCAACTCCCCAGCTTGATGAACTACTTGTACAAGCTGCTAAGCAGGTAGTAAGCTGCAAGAATGTTTTTCTAAACTGGTCTCCAATAAGCTGTTACTGTGATAGATAATGAAAAACTAAGAGGTTGCTTGGCTAAGCTTATTTAGAAGATCTTATAAGCTCTTACATCTTATAAGATGTTTTTAGAGCTTATAATAAGTTAAGATTTTATTTTAAAAATAAGTTGTTAAAGTGTTTCTTTTAAGGTGTTAGTAATGACAATTTTGTAATTAGAAAACCACCCTTGAGGTTAGCTTAATTACAAAAAGCTCAAGTTATCTTCCAGAATTACAAATACCCCCTTAAACACCCCTTTGAAGTTTGTATTAACTTATTCTCAAAAAAAAAAAAATGTTTGTATTTAACTGACAAATACCCCCTTTGCAAGCCGTGATTTGTAAGAGAGAAACGAATGTCAAGGAGGTATTTCTGATATTGAAAGATAATTGGTTTTTTTTGTAACTAGGCTAAACCTGAGCCCTGAGGGATGTTTTTGTAATTATCCCATTAAAATTAAAGTAGTTGAAATAAGATATTTTTTTGGAAAAAAGGTGGAAATTTCCTTACTCTTTTAAAAACAACTTATAAGCTCCTAAAGAGCTTTTTTCAAGATCTTATAAGCTATTTCAGAAAAAAATTCCAAACAAATTTTAAGAGTTTATAAGCTTGTCACCCTCAGTCAAGTTTGTATGATCTACCAAAATACCACCAAAATGTCATATTGAGATTACACCGCTGTAATTGGGTATGCAGACCATAAAGCAGCACACCCAAAACCATAAGAAAAACTCCCAAATTCGATAGAATACTTTTCATGGCACATCTGTGTCTAGTTTCCTGGTCTACGCGGTGATTATTAATTCTTTGATCTCAAATCCTCTCTTCTTTTAAGGTTTTGGACCCAGACAACTCGTCACAATCAATCTATGATTCCTGGATTAGGTCCACAAACAATCCTCTGGTAAGCGTTCGAGCACCTAAAACAATCTGAATTTAGAGAATATGCTGGCCTGTTTAAATGTTAGCTAATTGTTGTCCATGAAGATTGAAAGACTAGGAGGTGGAGGGTCAGATTATGCAGCCTTTGTGCAACATATTGGTGTTCCAGCAGCTGATATAGCCTTTGGAGGAGGTAAAACACTCAGCACCCGTGGCAATTCAGACACACTAACATCACTGTTCGTTATGCGCATACATGGTGTCTGTAACTCTTCAAGTTGCCACTTAGCAGAGATTTGCTCAATGGTACCTTAAAATATGAAATCATCAGAAAAAAAACAAGAAATATAATTAAGCTAACCCAATTGTTGTGCTGCATTGGCAATGAGTGCAAACAACATAAAAGCCTTATGCATTTCTTCTGATTCAAGTTTTGGAATTAAAACAAGGGATGATTACAAAAACCACCCCTGAGGTTTGGGGTCATTACAAAAAAAGCCCAGAAATACTTGAAAATCACAAAAATATCCTTGAGATATGATTATGTAATAGACTTTACCCCCTTTATAAGCAAAAACATTTCAAAAACCTCCTTTACATTTGTAAATGTAAAAATATTACAGTTATCCCCTTACACTTAAGGCAGAATCAAACTTCAAAGGTTTTTTTTTTTTTTTTTTTTTTTGTAATTGGAAACTTCTTTGAGGTTTTTTTGTAATTACCCTAAACCTCAGGGGTAGTTTTTGTAATTATCCTTTACAACAATTCTAAGCAAAACAAAGATATGTTTTTTTTTTTTCTAAATTTGATTCTGAAATGAAGGAAGTTAATGCAATGTTCACAAATAAGATACTTGTGAGTCTCAGTTGTCGCAAGCTCATAGATTTTCTTGGAGTTCTAGTACAATAGACTCCGACTCGCACTTTATCAATGATCATCCTAATGCAAATTACAAAAATAAAAAAATGTAGCCCTAGATAAGAAAGAAACTTTTTCCAGGTGAAAATGTTTTTAGACTATCTATTGATAAAGCAGCAACTAATGTTCCCATTTCAATGCTTAATCAGTTATTAAACATTGGAGAAAAGTTTTGAAATTACCTTTCTTATCGATGTGTGAAATTCCAGCCACTAGTGGCTCTAGATGAACAGATCCATGAAAAGCACAATACAGTCTGCTTCGTTGAATTCGTATGACACAATGTACAACTTGCAGGTTACCCAGTCTACCACTCGATGTACGATGATTTTATCTGGATGAGCAAATTTGGTGATCCAATGTTTCAAAGGCATGTGGCAGGTTTGTTGTGCATCCCCTAATAGGAGGTTTTATTTACATAGTTTTCTATTTCTAACTCAGGCATAAACAACATAAATGAAGAGACCATTCTACTGACAAAAAATTGGATTCCTATATTCTTTTTAAGATGTGGACACTGCTCTCAATCACTCGTCATACTGACAAAATTATGTAGCAGTTTTAAATTCTTATTCTAACATAAACGAACTAAGTCCAGTCCCCAAAAATGACTAAAGAAAGTGATCTAAGGTAAATACTTAGGAAAGAACAATTTGACACAGGAAAACTTATAAAATGAAAAACACGTCACCTTATGTTTAATAACACATTATTCTTCCTCCAAAGAAAGTTGAAGAATTCGACAAAAGTACTCGTCCTGTAAACTGAAATACCCAAGAACCTCTCACTACATTTTCACAAAATTAGAATCGAAAGCTTTTTAAATGTTTGATGCAGGTACTGGAAGATAAGAACATAAAAAGGGGAATAACTATGATAGTTTTCCAATTAAGGGTAGATCAAAAAGGGTGTAAAGGCAGAAAGCCGATATGGAAAGTTTATGCATAGGTGATATGATACCAGAATGAAAGTTTACACGGATTCTGGATAAATAAGACATGGAAAAGTTTACATTGTAACCCAAATATGTATTGTTTATCCCTAGTTTCTGATACTGCGTCAAGGCAAATAATATTCTCAATTATACAAGAGTTTAAGTTTCATCATCCTCAATCTATAACATCAACATTCCTTCTCTGAAAATACCTGAAAACTAGACAGCATAGTAAATTTTCAGTTGTTAAGGAAAAGCTGAATAGGCTTTATAAACATCATAATTTGTTGGTACTTCAATATCCAGTTAATTAGACTAAGTGGTCCAACCATATTCAGCAAGACGGTCAATTAATTACTTGGGAGGTTCTTATAAAGTCAACTTGCTGCAGAGTGCAGATGACAACCAGGGGAAGAGATATATGTCGCAAGTTATCTTAGCAGTTAAGCATGTATATGACAATTGACAAGTATATATTTAGTGGTAATGGGTCAAAATGACCACTTCTATAATGAAAAAATGAAAACTAGCCATCTTTTGAAAACAAATGTTTTTTAGCCATTTTGGCATATAACAAAAGACAATCATACCCTTCTAGCATATTTCTTTAATATTTGGTCTATTTCTTTATCTATATCCTCTTACTCTCTATTTCAAACTTTTTAAAATTTTGAATCTGTATTTTTCGTTTTTGTATATGCAATATGGGTATTGAATTATGGATCTCAGAAAAAGGATTGATTTGATGTATTATTCATGCAAAACGAATTTGAAACGAAAAAGTTATGTGAATTCAAATTTTTTTGGAGAAAAACAAAATAACTGGTTATAATAAGTGAGAGTAGATTAAACATGTAACTCGATATCCAATTATGTAATTGAATATCGAGTTATTGGTTTGACCAACGCCTACTGCGCTAAAAGTTGAAAACTCGATATCTAGTTTTGTAACTCGATATCGAGTAATCATAACTCGATATCGAGTTATGTAACTGGATATCCATTTATTGGATATTGAGTTATATTTAACTCGATATATAACTGAGAACAAGATCTTAAACATAACTCGATGAGAGCAACGTTACTCAATATCGAGTTACATAACTCAATATCGAGCTACATAACTCGATATCGAGCTACAGTAACTCGATATTGAGTTATGCGATGAAAATTCTTGTCATCTTCCTCATTCACCCCAACCACCATTAATGGTGCATTAAGCTTTTCAGTCAAAACCTAAATTGTCTAAATCGTAAAAATTCTTTAAATCTAACAACAAATCATAACTCAAACAATTATAAACTAACTAAATCAACAAAAAACATGAAATTAACGGAATAAGATTTTTTGCCCGTCGATACAGTCGCCGTAGGTTCCATTTTTGCAAGTCACCGGATTAAGATTTTTTGTCCAAGTTTTGAATGTCGAGTTATGAAGTTGGTGAATGACTCGAAAAGGGGTTTACTGGGTTAAGGAGCATTTGGGAATTTCACATGTCAAAATGGCTAAAAAATATTTTGGTTTGATGGGAATGGCCAAAAAACCGACCCACTCATATATTTAATTATCGGGGAAATTATTTTTTGCAACCTGTACTATGATCATTTTGCGGGTTTGGTACCTAATTTTTTTTATTTATTGGAATTTAGTACCTAAACTTTGTGAGATTGTTAAATTGCAACCTCAGGCATCCCGACGGCGTAATATTCCGAAAAGATGCCATCACGTGCGCATCACGTGAGGGCAAAATTGTCAAATCATCTAAAATGGTAAAAGTTATTGCACTTTGCAAACCAAGCTTTACGTTATTTGTTAATTTGCAACCTCAACTTTTTACATTTGAACTTTGCCACCTCATTTCAAAATAAATAATAAAAATTATATTATTTAATATGTATTTGTATCTTTTTATTCATAAATATATATTTTTTTGGAAGATAAAAATATATATTTAATAGTAAGAATTAATATAAAAATTAAAATAAATTATGATTTTATAGATAATTATACGATAATTTTAAGTTTCATAAAATTAAAAATCTATAATAATGAATTTATAATTCTAGTATAATAAAACACAATCATTTTATTTTTCCTGTTGAATTATGAATTCTAATGGTTAATTTATTTTATAGAAGTTTTTTTTTAAAAAAAAGTGGAAATTAAAATTTAAGAAAATTAAATAATTATATGTAAATTTTATGTTTAATAAAATTTAAAATATATAGTCATAGTTTTTTATTATTTTATAATGCATTTTGAAAATTATTGTTATTATCTTTTAAAAAAGAATATTTTAAATAAAAAATAATAAATAAATAAATCTACGGGAATTTTAAATTTGAAAGTTTTAAAAATATTTAATAAGAAAACTTTGAACATTTTTATAATGCATTTTCAATTTCAAAATCTTATTATTATATATCTTTAATCTATTAACTGAAAATAGTCGTATAACTATTGAATTTTTAATAATTAACTTATCAATATATTTTTGTATTAACTACTAAAATATATATTTTGTGAATAAAAAAGATAAATATATATTTATTAATATTAATTATTATTATTTATTGTGAAGTGAGGTGGCAAAAGTTCAAATGTAAAAAGTTTAGGTTGCAAATTAGCAAATAACGTAAAGTTTGGGTTGCAAAGTGCAATAACTTTATCACTTTGGATGATTTGACGATTCTGCCCTCACGTGTTGCGCACGTGATGGCATCTTTTCGGAATATCCCGCCGGCGGGATGCCTGAGGTTGCAATTTAACAATCCCACAAAGTTTAGGTACTAAATAGTAAATACCAACAAAAAAAAGTTTAGGTACCAAAACCACAAAATGGTAATAGTACAGGTTGCAAAAAAAAAAAAAATTACCTTAATTATCTAATCCCTAGTAGGTTTATCCAGCATGGAGTTACTTGACTTTAGCTCTAGAACAGGTTATTTCCTCCATGTGTTGAGCGCCCTTTCTTCAACATTTCTAGTTCCAAAGTTAATGTTATTAGCTACAATAATGATTAATATGCAAAAAGAGATGGCAAAAACTTGCGTGAGACGGTCTCACAGATTTAGATCCGTGAGACGGAGCCCTTACACAAAGTTTTAAAGTTTTTTTTTTCAGATTTTATTTTTCTTAGGGTTTGTATTTGTTTTTTTAGGGTTTATTTTGTTTCTTGGGTTTATTTTTAATTGATTTGGGTTTTTAGGAATTTTAGTTTTTTTTAGGGTTTATTTTTTATTTGTTGGGTTTATTTTTGTTTTTCGGGTTTATTCTTCATGGTTCATGTTTTTAGGGTTTATTTTTGTTTCTTCATGGTTCATTATTATTTTTAAATTTATTTTCATGGTTCATGTTCTCAAGACGGAGCCCTTAGAAGGTCCGTCTCACGGATTTAGATCCGTAAGACCGTCTCACAAGAGACTTGCTCAAAAGAGATTTAAGAAAGTGGACGGTTGAATTTGAATTTATTGATGGACACGTGGAGTTAAGTTTTTCCATGTGTATCTTAATTAATTGGATAAAATGGAATCCAGTCTCTGTTTCTAGACCTGCCATTTTTTCCATCCAATTTTGCTGCTACTTGTCAAACTGATTTGTTCTTTAACTGTAATGTGCAAGCAGTGGCAAGTCTTTGGGGTTTAGTTGCACTCAAACTAGCAGATGACGAAGTTTTACCTTTTAACTATCTCACTTATGCTCTCGAGCTTCAGGTATTTGTATGAACTGTGCAATTTCACCCACTTTCCGTGCATGAGAACCTAATGTATCAAATCGGTTGGAACAGAAAAGTGCAGAAGACTTGAAAGGTGAAGTGTTGAATGGAGGCGTAACCCTTGTTCCCCTACTCAAGTCTATTAATGATCTGGAAAAAGCAGCCATTAAGATAAACGATGAGCGAAAGGTAATGCTATACTTTTAACATCAATGAGTTGCATGATACTTTATCTAGATGCGTGTGGAGATGGAATAACAGAAATACCACTCGGTAGGCACTAATGGAAAGCAAAGGCTGGACATCTATGTGGAAAGATGACCGGAAAGTAAGAGAGTTGAATGACAGACTCATGATGGCTGAGCGTGCATTTACGGATAGAGAGGGGCTTCCAGGAAGACCGTGGTATAAGCATTTGGTAGGTTTTACTCTACAATATAAAGGAATTACTACAAAAAGAAAAACGTGAGGTTTGGACGAATTACAAAAAAAAAAAAACCAGAGATGTTTCAAATTTATCAGAAGAAAAACCTCAGGTTTGATTATATCTTAAGTTTAAGGGGTAATTGTAATATTTCTATAAATATCAGAGTCGTTTTGAAATGTTTTTTGCTTGTGAAGGGGGAAATGTAAGACGGAATCAAATTTCGAGGGGTTTTTTGCAATTTTCGAATACATCAGGGGTTTTTTCGTATTTAGCCCGAACTTCTTTTTTTTTTTTTTTTTTTTTTTTTGGTAATTATCCCTAATATAAAATACATCATTTTTGTGATAAAGCTATGCAATTAGTTTTCTCTAATGAAATCTTACTACTACTGCTTCTCCTATCTTAAGAAATGAGTACCATAACCTTTTAGGTCCCAGGGTTATGAGTTATTTTCTACCAAGTTCCATTGTCCATGCTCTGAATCTGATAGTAACTTTGCTTCATTTCAGATCTATGCACCATCAAAGCACAATGATTATGGTTCTAAGTCCTTCCCTGGGGTGGATGATGCAATTGAAAAGGCAAAGGGCCTAAATACCACTGACTCTTGGCATTCTGTGCAACATGAAATTTGGAGAGTCTCTAGAGTCATTACACAAGCTTCCCTATGCCTCAAGGGTGAATTAACATAAACATTATCATTGTATTGTATCCTACATTATGGCTGTATGTTTTTTTCTGGATTCAGATTTTAAGTTCTTAATGGTTTCACAAATCAAATTTCATTTAAGATTGAGAACATTTTGTAAGAAATTATAATTTAAATTCAATTGAGCGATTTAATTGTAACAAGAATAGGTGGGCTTATATGCAAGATCAGAAGATAGATTTTACACTTGGTGTATATGTACGTGGAGTAAATCCATCATTCAACTGTTATTTTTAATGAAATAAGACAGAGTTTACGATACACCTCACCTGGTGTAGCATGGATATTATGTTAAATATAATCTGACGGTAGCTATACATCAAGAAACAGGTAATAATCTGACTATGCCTATACATCAAGAAAAAGAATAAAATGATATCCTATGATATTAGGAATTGCCCAACTAAATTTGGAAAATATATTTGTTTTTGCTATACACTGATTTCCTTTGATTCCTGAAGATATTGGGGAGTAAGTGTTTTCCATTCCTAACTTACCAATGATCTTCTAAAATGTGTTTGGTTCCACCATCAAGTTTTTTCCTTTAGGAAGGGACTATACACTTCCACATGTTTTGTTTTGTTCGATCATGTTGCATTGGATTTTGAGCGATACTAAAATGCCTGGCCTTATGTCACAATATACAGCCCTATTGGTCCATCCAAAAGAATTCAAGGAATTCTGAGAGCTTGGATTATCTTAAGCCATAGTAGTTCACTAGTACCTTATGCCATTGATCCAAACTCGGTTTCTGCACTTGATTTAGCTATAACTAATTTTATTTTCTTTTATCATTCCATGTAACTAAATTTTCCTTGTAAAATTATGCATTAACCTAGTGAAGACCTTCTATCTTCCACCAAACCTACATAATCTGAATTAATGTATACTTCCAAGTTATTATCTGATGATTTTTTTCTTTGATAAAATCCCTTTGTGTGGCCTACTTTTGGACATTGTAATGTTGTCTTACTGGCCCATTGTTTGGCTTGGCCTATTTACTAAACAATTGTAAGCCCATTTATGCAGCCCACATAGCAACCAGGCCCACTTGATTTAACCCTTGGACTCCCGGGTCACAGGTTCGGACCACGACACCCGAGTAGCCACTCCGCTGATCCTGTAACAGTTGATCCTAACCCTACGTTTTACTCACTTGATCTAAACCATCCATTACCCCTTTAAAAGATCCTAACCCGAAACCTTAATTCATTCTATCTGTTTGAACTTCTCTCTACACTCTCAACTCTCTCTCTTGATCCTTCTCTATGAGTTTTCTAGTTGAACTCCGATCTCTCGTCGGATTTTTGTGTTAATCCTTTGTGATTTTTGTAGATCTGAGTGTTCTCTACCTTCGTTCACAATCTTAGTGTGCGAACTTAGGTTGGGTGAAATCTAGGGTTTTCTGGGGCTAGGGTTTGGTGCGATACTTTGTGTTTTTGGGTTTTCTTTATGAAGATCTAGTGTGTTCTTGAGGGGCTTGTGTTGGCATGGCTTTGTGGTGCTATTCTGGTTTTCTGGGTGCTTCGTGGTGACGTAGTGGTTTTGGTTTCCAGTCCCTGAGCCGATCTATTTCAATATCGGTTTTAGGGTTTTCTCCCAGCTATATTTTGTTATATTTTATGTTTCTGTAATCTTTTATTTTTTGAGTCATAGAGTAACTGTTTGTATTAATAGGCTATTGAGTTTGTATTCGATTTGTTCGTTGTGTATTTCTTTTTCTGAGGCGGATTGGTCGATACCCAACAGTGTTATCAGAGCACCTATCTGCCTCGTGGTGGGTTGGTGCTTCTGGTTCTTGAGCTTTCTTGGTGGTTCGTGCTCGCTAGTGAACTATATTTGTGGTGAGAAACCAATAACTTAGCTTCTGGTAGTAAGACTCTCTTAACCCTTATTTATCTTCTCAGTATATGTCTCTCAGAAACCCAAACATCCAAGCCTCTTGACCCTACATCCTGTGAGTGCACTGGAATCCTGAGGTGCTAAGGAAAATCACTTGTGGTATTGTGATCTTTCATTACTATATGCTATCTTACTTTGTGTTGTCTGTGATATCTTGCTTAGTGTTGATTCTTTGTGGCCCATCATATATAACTTCTATTGTGTTCTTGTGATAATTGTGAACTTGGTGTTTCTTGAATCTGTGTTATATCCTGAGTGATATACTTTATGTATTTTCTTGAATATGGTTGGTGTTTCTGGATATCATATGAAACTCTTTAATGGATAAACTGATTTTTCTATTTGGCAATAAAAAATGAAAGGTATCCCGATTCAACAGAAATGTTTTAAAGTTGTCGAACAAAAATATATTGATAAAGATACTGCTGAGATCAAGTTTGAACTTGATGAGTTTGCTAACTCATCCATAATCCTGAATTTATCCAATTTTGTTTTTAAGAAAGGTTGGCAAGTTGTCAAGTGCCATGGATTTGTGGAGAAAATTGGAAGAATTTTATACAGAAACTTCTTTACCTTCCAAGATTTTTCTACTTGAAAAGTTTTTCAGATTCAAAATAGACTTGACAAAGGATATGGATGAGAACTTGGATATTTTTACAAAACTTATTCAGGATATTAAACTTACTGGTGATAAAAATATTGATGATTATTCTCCCATTGTGTTACTAAATGTTATCCCTGACTCTTACTGTGATGTTAAATCTACCATTAAGTATGGTAGAGATCAAATTATCTTAGATCTATGATTAATGGTCTTAAGAGTAAAGAACTTGATCTGAAAATCTCTAAGGAGAATAAACAGGGGCCAACATAAGTGATGCATGTTAGGGGGAGAAGTTAGAACAGGAAAAATGGGAAAAACAACAACAAAAATCTCTAGTAAGAAGAGATTAAAGCAGAGCTAGGTCTAAATCTAGACACAGGAATAACAGGAAGTATTATAATTGTGTGGAACATGATCATTACATCAAAGAGTGTCCTAAACCTATAACAATCAGAATCATAACTAGAATAACAAAAATGGTAACCAATCCAATGATCATGTGAATTTGACTATTAACATTGGACATATGGGTGATGTATTTATGGTACATGAACTGCATGATTATGTGAACTCTGTGCCTTCAAACTCTTTATGTGAAACTGAATGGTTTATTAATTATGCATGCACATTCCATATGTCTTCCTTCAGAAATTTGTTTTCTACTTATACTGAAGTCAAACATGGTTCGGTTTCTATGGCAAATGAGAAAAAAGTGCCAAGTATTTGGAATTTGTGATGTTTGTTTAAAGTTTGATTACGAATATATAATGACTCTTAAAGATGCAAGGCATGTTCCTGATTTATATAATGATCTGAATTTCCTGTGTAGTGTTGGAATCTGATGGGCTAGAAGGTAGGTGGGGCAAGGGTATTATGAAAATTATGAAAGGATCCCTTGTTGTTAAAGCTGAAAAAAGAAGAAATTTGTATGTTTGATATGTTGAGTATGTTTCTGATATGCAAAACAATGTGAACTTTGTTAAAGAAAATAAGACTGAAATCTGGCATAAAAAGCTAGGACACATAAGTTTTAAGGGTCTTGAGATTAGGCATAAAGATGGATGTTTTGGCAATAACAAATTGACTTGTGTGCCATTCTGTGACTCACGTGTCTTTGGCAAACAACAAAGAGTTAGTTTTGCTACCTTTTCTTATCCTAAACAATCTGTTTGTACTGACATTCTTGAATATATTAATGCTGATGTTTGGGGTATTTCTAGTGTTCCCACTTATAGTGGGAATAGTTATTTTCTATATGTGAGTGATGGTTTCTCCATAAAAGTGTTTATATTTCTGATGAAAAATAAGTCTGATGTTTTTGAGAAATTTCAAATTGGAAAGTCTTGATAGAAAATCAAACTAGAAAAAAGATTAAATATCTTAAAACTAGTAATGGGTTGGAATTTTGTAACCAACACATTGATAAAATTTCTGAAGAATCTAGGATTGTAAGGCACAAATTAGTGCCTTACACCCCTCAGCAGAATGGTGTTGCTGAGAGAATGAACAGAACTCTTTTGGAAAGGGTGAGAAGTATGTAAACTCCTCTGGACTTTCCAAAAGGTTCTGAGGTGAAGTTGTTTATACATCAGCGTACCTTATAAATATATCCTCATCTGTACCTTTAATGGAGAAATATCCTGAACTTGTGTGGTTTGGAAAACCTATGGATTTTTCAAATTTAGAAATCTTTGGATGTTCAGCTTTTGTACACCAAAAACTTGATAAACTTGATCCCAGGACCAGTAAAATGTGCTTTTTTGGGGATACCCTGATTGGGTTAAAGGGTACAGATTGTGGTCTAAAACTAAAAATGTTTTAAAGTCATTGTTAGCATGGATGTGGTTTTTAATGAATTCCCCTGCCTTAATGTTTCTAAATCCAATACTGATTTGTGAAACCCCACTGCTCTCAATAAGATGGAGCTTTCTAACTTGTCTCCTATTGTTTCTACTGATGTTTCTGATATCAGTACAACTGATCATGATAATGAGAATGTTGGTACTGTGCATAATGATACTAAAACTGTGAATAAAGACTTGCATGCTGATGTGCATTATGATTTTCCTCCTGTTGACATGCACAAATCATGGTAATGAATATGAGTATGAGAATGAATTGGATGATTATGTGTTAACTAGGGATATAACTATGAGAAATGTTAGAATCTCTAAT
The DNA here is from genome assembly GCA_016081115.2 of Rehmannia glutinosa. NCBI lineage: Eukaryota > Viridiplantae > Streptophyta > Magnoliopsida > Lamiales > Orobanchaceae > Rehmannia > Rehmannia glutinosa. The sequence continues at coordinate 63,643,089 of CM071927.1, forward strand.
AAGTTTGCTGATTTTCACATGTCTTATGTGTTTTCTGTGTTTAATTCTATTAATAGTTCTGAGCCGAAAACATATTCTGAAGCTGTGAATTCTGAACATTATGTGAAATGGTTAAGTGTTATGCATGATGAAATGACTTCATTGTATGTTAATAATACTTGGGTTCTTGTTCCTAAACCTGCTAATTGCTCTGTTGTGGATTGTAAATGATTGTTTAAGATTAAACAAGAAAATAAGGGTGTCGAATATAAGGCTCGATTAGTCGCTAAGGGTTTTGCTCAGAAGGAAGGGATAAATTACACATAAATTTTTGCTCATGTTATTAAATTTGTTACTGCGAGGAATTTGTGATTGTGGAAATTATGATTGCATTGGTCACACAGTTTAATTGGAAACTTAAACAATTAGATGTGAAAACTGCTTTCCATCATGGGATTTGGATGGGAAAAAATTATAAAATAGCCTGAGGGCTTTGAAGACAAATCCAAAAACAATTATGTGTGCTTGCTCAAGAAATCCTTATATGGTTTGAACAGTCCCCACGGAAATGGAACAAGAAGTTTGATGAGTGCATGCTTGCTTTAAAATTCAATAGGAGTCAGTTTGATTATTGCTTGTATTTTAAACTTGATGCTGAAAAACCTGTGTTCTTGTTGCTTTTAACTGGCCCTTGTCTTAAGACTGTTGAATATGTTAGAAACTGCTTGTAAAATTTTCCATGAAATATCTTGGTGATGCCAAAAAGATCTTAGGCATGAACATTGATAGAGATATGAATAACTCAGTTATTTACCTACATCAGTCCTCTTATACTAAAAAATCTTGCAAAATTTTTCTATGGTTACTGCGAAATATGTTAATGTTCCTCTTGCATCTCACTTTGTGCTAAGTAAGAATCAGTCTTCCAAGATTGAATTGAAATGAATTCTATAAAAGACCATCCCATATTCTAATGTCATAGGTTCTGTGATGTATTTGATGGCCAGCACAAGACCAAATATTGCTTATGTTGTTTCTTACTTAGTAGATTTATGCCTAATCCTGGTATGGTACATTGGAATGTTGTGAATCGGTTATTGAGATACTTGAGGTATTTTATAGATTATAGTTTAAAATTTTCTAAAAGTGAAAATGGCATAGTCTTGAAAGGATATGTTGGCTCAAACTATGCTAATGATAAAGATAATCAAAAATCAACAAACTCTTATATTTTTCTTTGTGTGGATCTTGTATAAGATGGAAATCCTAGTTACAACACATAGTGGCTCTGTCTACAACAAAATCTGAATATATGGCTATAATTGAGGCATTGAAAGAAGCTTTGTGGCTAAAAGGTTTAATTTCTGAAATTGGTTATTTGAAATAAAAGGTTGTTTCATTTTCTGATTCTCAATCTGGTATTCAGGTTTGCAAAAATCCTATTTTTCATGACAGAGCTAAACACATTGATGTACGTTTTCACTATATAAGAGATATTGCTTCAAAAGATTTAGTATGTCTTGAAAAAATTGCATCTGAGTACAACCCTGCATATATGAGTACTAAGTGTTTATCCATATTCAAGTTAAAAATCTGTTTAAAAATTCTGAATTTTGACACTGGTGATTAGTTTGTCTGGTTACTTACCCTTTGGGAATGACAAATTACTGTGTGTTTGTTGCTAGCCTAAAAGTTGGACAAATATTTGATGTGTGCTTATATTAGTCTAACATAGACTCAACTTGCTTTGTGCTTGTTGGTGTCTTTGAGTCATAACTTGCTTAAATGCTTGTTATGACAAAGTCCTACCTAGCTTCATGTGAAGTAGGCAAAAGGCAATGATGATGACTGGAAGTCTGGAACCCATTTATGTCTAATTGAATCACAATGAGCTAAAGGTGGAGATTGTTGTGTTATTGGCCCATTGCTTGGCGTGGCCTATTTACTAAACAATTGTAAGCCCACTTATGCAGCCCACATAGCAACCAGGTCCACTGGATTTAACCCTTGGACTCCCGGGTCACGGGTTTGGACCGTGGCACTCGAGTAGCCACTTTGCGGACCTTGTAATAGTTGATCTGGGCCCTATATTTTACACACTTGATCTAAGCCATCCATTACCCCTTTAAAAGGCCCTAACCTGGAAGTCTAATTCATTCTATCTATTTGAACTTCTCTCTCTACACTCTCAACTCCCTCTCTCTTGATCCTTCTCTGTGAGTTTTCTCTCTCTAGTTGAACTCAGGTCTCTCGTCGGATTTTTGTGATAACCCTTTGTGATTTCTATAAATCTGAGTGTTCTATACCTTCATTAACAGTCTTAGTGTGCGAACTTGGGTTGGGCAAAATCTAGGGTTTTCTGGGGCTAGGGTTTGGTGCGATACTCTGTGTTTTTGAGGTTTCTTTGTGAAGATCCAGTAGGTTCTTGAGGGGCTTGTGTTAGCATGACTTTGTGGTGCCATCTTGGTTCTCTGGTGCTTCGTGGTGACGTAGTGGTTTGGGTTTCTAGTCCCCGAGCCGATATACTTCAATATCGGTTTTAGGGTTTTATCCCAACTATATTTTGTTATATTTTCAGTTTCTGTAATCTTTTATTTCTTGAGTCTTAGAGTAATTGTTTGTATTAATAGGCTATTGAGTCTGTATTTGATTTGTTTGTTGTATATTTCTTTTTCTGAGGCGGATAGATACCTAACAGTAAAATACGATATATTCTTTGAAGATGTACATTTCTGGAATTGTACATAGATTGACTAACTTGTGTAGATATTTTATTTCAAACTCATTTACAAGGCATTTCTCCACATATACTAGTAATGTGGTTACTCCTCCCAAGTCAAGTGTTTAACTAACACAGCGTGGTTAACTTGACTCTGTTTGTAGCCCATTTCTAAAATTGCTTTTATAAAGCTCACAAATCATGCTCTCGGAGATTGTTTAATCTATATGATGTTTATGTAGCTTGCATACCTTCTTTACCGAAATCCTGAGGTATTATCATATAGATTCATCCTCAAGTTCACCATGTGGGAAGGCATTTTCATGTCAAATTGATGTACAATCCAACACAAGTTTACTGTTAAATATTACAAATAGCTCAAACTTATTGTCTTACAGTTTATAGTTACACCCCTCAATTTTTTTAAATATTACAAATAGTGAGACGAAAAGTTGAGGCAATTTATAACATTTGGATAAGTCAAGCGATGTAATTGTAAAATATTTGATGACGTTGGCAAATTTCGTTAAGTCAAGTGACGGTTGTGGACCTTGTGGTAAAAACGAAATTAAACCTAAGATCAGAGTTTCTGTAATTTTAGAATTTCTCTGTGTTTTTTCTAGTTACCTCGACCCTCAGGATATTTTTGTAGTCATCTCTATTGATTATGAGCAAAATATTATCCATGATCACATTGACTGTTGGATGCATTTTTGAATAGATTATTCATTATGATTCAATATATTATTCGTGACTCACTGGTTTTTTAGAGAAGTCTTAGAAAAGCTCAGTTATTGAAAATAATACGGAATGTGTTCATGGATGGAAAATAGATTACCATACTATTGATATTATTGATGGTAAGTGGCACTTTGAGGACAATTTATTGTGGTTGTCGTTCACAATAATTAAATTATTGATCTTATAAGATTTACATTATTTGTATTAAAAGTAAATAGTGTAGCTACAACATTACCAAAAAAAGGAAAATATTATATGTCATCCAAAAAATTTGAAAATTTTGACTTTGCAATCTAGATTTTTTGGGGACACTTTACCTCCTAAAGTCCATAATTTTTTCAAATTGCCACTTCTAACTCATTTATGGTGAAAAGGTTTACCAGAATCTCATAACATGATGTGTATGCTTGATGTTTAAGGTGATTATTTGGATTCCAGTGATGTGCCTGTGATGAGATTACTATTGAATGTTCTACTAAAAGTGGGTTGGATGAGGTAATTTAAAAAACTCGTGGATTTTAAGAGGTAAAGTGTACCCTAGTTCATATGGCAAAAAATATTTTACTCAAAAAAAAATTATTAAGAAGCATTTTGCTTAGCTTTTGAGTGACAAATGGGAAAAATTGAGAGACATCAGACAAAGTTGCTTGGACGATGAGAGGTTTTTATTGAAATTTTAATTTAAATATGTTATAGGTCTAAAATATTATAATAACAATATTCTAAAATTGTGAAACGTAGAAGATGAAGCGCTAATGGCATAACTGGTATGCGAGAATGAGATGAGAATAAAATGGACATTCCTTGATTTATTCCATTTCACATGATTAACATAGTAATGGGAATATCCATTCACATGGAAATCTCTGTTACCTAAAGCGAGGAGTGGGCATTCTACCTCTCCTCCATTGGTTTAACTAGTTTCAATCATAAAGAATGACTCTAATTTTGGTTTTAATTAAATTGTCCTTTTAAAAATGGCTAAAGATATTGGGTATAATCTAAATATTTGAAAAGTAGTGTTATAAATACAAGAAATTAATAATTTATAAATTAAATATGAAATATATTCAATACTTTAATAAATCATCGTCAAATTCCATTAAATTTCAGAAGTTAACTTTAAAAACTTTGATATAAAATTTTTTGTTGATTTTTTTTAAATAAATTGTATAAAATGTTTTCGATATCATAAGTATAAACATATATTGTTTAACATAAATTAAAATAAACTTAGATCCACTTGTGCATAATATATTTGATATAATTTTGTCTAATAAATTCAATTTAATAGTAATTTGATATTTAAAGTTATTTTCCTTCATTACTATTATCTATTTATAATTACCAATCAAGATATTTAAATCAAGTAAAAAATTGTCATTACATTCCTTTTCTTGATACATACCAATTATAGGAATAAATCATCGTATCATTCATTTTCTATCGCCATTTCATTCCCTAATTCATTTTATTACTATATGATTTTATTCATGCATACCAATCATGCCATAAGGCTTTGATTGCTTGTATTTTCATTTCCATAATTCTCATCTTTGAGAGAAAAAATTATAGGAGTAGGTCTACTGTCAGATCGTCTGACGAATCTAATCCATCAGACGGATCTCCAACCCAATCCATCTTGGGTGTATGGGTTAAAACTCCTAATTAAAGAAAATAAAAAGAATTACATGTGGTTCGACCTCCCTAATAAACCGCGAGCACCTCCTCTCTATCTCCACCGTCCAGCACCCTTTGCCTCAACTCCAAACCCCAACTACTTTCTAATACTGGCGAAACAAAATCCCACAAAATCGCTAAAGTTTCTCTCGAAGTTCCATAACCTAAAAAAAGATACCAAGGAAAACGTAGCTCCAAGGCAAAGGTTAGTAACTAGACGCAAACAACCAATTCGATGACTTTGAACCCAACAAAACCAATAGCCCTGAAACCACCATTAATGGCACCATAAACCCTAAAAGCCTCCTCAATGATGACTATATTTTCCACCATGAACAGAACTTTTTCTTACACTCCTCCATTACACCCCTCAGTAAACTCAACATATATATGAGTGAATCTTCAAAATCCACAAAGATTATATGATTTCTTGAATCTTGATAACCAAAATTACTTTTGGCTAATTAGTAAAACTTTAAAGAGAACTTGTAGAAAGAATCATAAGAAAAAGGAAAAAAATTATTAATAATACTTTTTAGGAAAACACTAATTCCTTTCAATAGGACTACTAATATTTTTTTATTAGAAAAATTAATACTTTTTAAGGGAATTACTAAAACCTTTCAGGGGAAAACTAATATTTTTCAGGGACATACTAATACGTTTCACAGGGACTATTAATACTTTTGACGGAAAACTAATACTTTTTAGAGAGACTATAAAATATTTTCAAGTAAACTACGTACTAATATTTTTCAGAGGGACTACTAATATTTCTAAGATGAAAACCTATTACTTTCCAGCGCTCACTCCAATATTATAAAAACTAATACTTTCAAGTGAACTATGTAGTAATACCTTTCATAGATATTGATAATACTTTTCAGATGGACTGCTAACATTGGTCCCTAAATATTACAAACATGTCACTGCTAATAAAATAAAAACACCACCATGTCGGTTTTGAGATCCGTCTAATGAATTTTGGCTCATTAGACCATCTGACAAGAGTTTTTATCAAATTGTGGACGCGACATTGTTTGTGAAAAAAATAATTTTTTTTAGGTGGTCTTATATGAGACCGTCTCATAGACTTAAGTTTAGGAGACGGATCCAACAAAACACAAAAAATATGGGTTTTTTTATTATATGGGTTTTGGTTAAAATTGTATTTAAATACATACAACATTCATCTCATGGATAAGATCGTCTCATACGAATGCTTGCTTCTTTTGTTTTTTTTAAAGAAAAACTTATTTTTCTCCAAAACTAACTCAATTTTATTATTTTCTCTTACTTCTCAATACCCAACTATACTATTTATTTCTCTTTCTCCAAAATTTCAATAGTTCTTTAATTCTTTATCATTTTTTTTATTTTTCTCTTAATCTTGATAAGAAAATATATAAAATAAGACCCATGTTGTCTATTTTTTATTTAGTTTTTCAATTTTTGTTCATTTTTTTTCATTATATTATATATTATATTTCCACCAAGAATGAACATCTCTAAAATATTCTCAATCAAGTCATTACAATCATTATTTTTTACTACACATTCAACTTTTACTTTGAAGAAAAAAATATCGCTATTCGCTCATAGAATGAAGGTGGACCGAACGAACATAACAATCTCAACCTAATCTTCTGTACGTTTGCTCCTTCTTAAACCATTTCTCAATATCAAACTCTATGAACACAAGTAATGGATTTGCTAGTTTAGACTTTAAAGTGGAAAGAAAGCAATTCAATGAAAAATATTTGAACACAATTTCGGATTAACCCTTACGAACATAAAGAAACTGAAATCTAGCGCCATCAATGTAATCCGAAAATCAAACGAAATGACAAACTACAGATTTCAGATTTATTAACTCTACACAAACGGCGATCCACAGATTACCAGTCATCACTCATAGAGTCTAAGGAAATACATATTTACACCATCGCAAAAGCCGAAAATTTAAAGGGAAATCATTCAAGAAAATAGAAACCTATCAGAGATTCGGGCGTGGTAGATCAATTAGTCCTGGTCTCGGGCTCTTCGAAGTTTGGATCTTTGGCATCAATGGCTTCCTTCTCGGCCCATCCCATCTCGGCCCGCGAGTAGCCGTCGCCGGCCCACGTGAACTTTCCACCATGACCGCCTTTCTTGGGCGATCCGATCATTCCCGAACCCGATTTGCGGTCCTTCTTCACCTCCGGCCCGTTGGGCTTGCCGCTCATTTTGGAACCTTTGCTCTCGTTCTTCATCTTCCTTTGAATCTCACGTTCTGTTTTTCCGATTTATATGATCGATTGATGGAAAGTGGAGTTTTTATATTGTGAGAAAGGGAGTTGAAAACTAAAATGGTGCGATACGGTGGACTATTTTTTAATTTTACATGATTATTGACAAGGACTTGGACAAATGGATAAGAACGAGCTTATTTTGATTTTTGCTTTTTTTGTTTCTTGAATTATTGTAAAATAAATGTTCCTATTCCGATAACAATATTTAAAAATAATCCAACGATCATACTTCCATGTTTTTCTATATATGAAAACTTATCTAATCTCCACTTTTTTTTTTTTTTTTTTGAAACCATCTTATCTCCACTTTTCCACATAGGGTACTTTGGATCTGTATATATTAATAATGTTTCCGGTTAATTAAAAAAATCTCCTTTAGTGAGTTTTGAATATTTACAAAAATATTCAGCTAACATTAAAAATTATAAACGTATTCCTAACGTTTGAGATAGTAAAACTATCAGAATTTGTGTAAATTCGATAATAACTTTGAAATAATTCCAAAGAAAAAAAAAGAAAAAGGAAATGGATGGACAAAATTACCACATCTAGTTTGGAACTTTTCTTTGGTTTAAGAAAAATCAAAAGGGTGGAAATTATTTACTTTTCGTAACCACAGGGGTTATCTGTAAGATTTTGGGGAAGATTTTTGATGCTATATAATTTGCATGAAATTGAAACAATTTTTTTTTGTCTTTATTATTTATTCAAATTTCAATTTCTATTGGTTACTTATTGTATTATAATAGTTGGTGATATATATATATATATATATATATAAGTTATAGAATATTTGTAGTTTATGTTGAAATTGAAACAATTTTTTTGTGTCTTTATTATTTATTCAAATTTCAATTTCTATTGTTTACTTATTGTATTATAATAGTTGGTGATATATATATATATATATAAGTTATAGAATATTTGTAGTTTATGTTGAAATTGAAACAATTTTTTTGTGTCTTTATTATTTATTCAAATTTCAATTTCTATTGTTTACTTATTGTATATATGTTTATAATAGTTGGTAATATATATATATATATATATATATAAGTTATAGAATATTTGTAGTTTATGTTGAAATTGAAACAATTTTTTTGTGTCTTTATTATTTATTCAAATTTCAATTTCAATTGTTTACTTATTGTATATATGTTTATAATAGTTGGTGATATATATATATATATATATAAGTTATAGAATATTTGTAGTTTATGTTGAAATTGAATCAATTGTTTTTTGTGTCTTTATTATTTATTCAAATTTCAATTTCTATTGTTTACTTATTGTATATAGGTTTATAATAGTTGGTGATATATATATATATAGGGGGAGGGTTATATAGGACCCCCTATTATATGAGTACGTAGGACCAGATCCAAGCCACAAATATATTGATTTCAATGGCTGAGATTAATCCTGCTTAATGATGATGAATTACTCGAAAAAGTCAATAAGAGGGTAAATTAGTCCATATAATGATAAGTTGTGGTAGCTAAATCTAGTAAATCCCACTAAAATAGGATTAGTTATAATCAAAGTCCACCAAATCTGTTATTGAAATAAATCGTCCATTTCATGTCACCTTCTCCACCGTGTTCTGCAACTGAGATATTCCCCCAATTCACAGAAAACTCGTCATTTGCAGCGCTAAATCAAGAAAAAAATGGATGAAACATATGAAGAATGCTTCAACACTAGTGAAGAACAAGGTAACACCTTTTCTTGCCTTCGAAAATGTTTACATTGTCCATTTTTTACTGAATCCATTTAAAATTTGATTCGTAATTTTTCCTAAAATCAATCATTCGATCAATCATTTTCATTTTTTTTTGTAATTGTTACCCAGAAATATGCTTATGCGTGTCTGTAATATTGCTTATGTCTGGTAAATAACATGCTTACAAATATGAACTTACTTGGAAGTCCAGAAAAAATCTTATCTTCATCCCATTTTTTTTGTGTGTATATTTACCCAGTGAGTTGTTTATTCGTGATAATAAATATGCTTTTGAGTGCCTAAGAATGTGCTTATGAGTATCAACATACTTTCGAACGCCTGAAAATCAGTTCATCGTCCACGTTTTTTTTTCTTCATAGTTACCCAGAAAGTTGCTTATTCGTATCAATAATACTGCTTATAGGTGAATACTAATATGCTTATAATTATGAACATATAGCTGAAGCATGAAATTCAATTCTTCGTCCCCCATTTTTTTCTTTAAAAAACGTATATGCTATGATCGAAAATGCATTTTTTATGTGCTTAAAATGCTTGTTGTCATGAATAAAACATGTTGCTCACATTTGTTCGGTGTTATAAACGATCAAGTTAATTGATCATTATTTAGGTTGTATGAACTGAAATTATTTGATTACGAAGCCGTTTGTTCTGATCATGTACTTTGCTTATATATGAGTATACAATTACTTATAATGATTAACCGTTATGCTAATGTGTTTTCAAAACCTTGCTTAATTATTTCTTTTGTTGAGACAGTTGTAATTGCAAGTGTTCCGCAGTAACGGATTGAAATAACAACGGATTCATCTCCGAAGTGGATACCAGAATGTGATGAACATCTGACTCCAAAAGAAGGGATGAATTTTGATAGTGTCAAGAGCGGAATACAATTCTACAAGAATTATGGGCGTGCCAGTGGATTTGATATGAGAATTAGTACAACCAAACGCTTCCACAGTGGTATAATACGCATGCAATACGTAGTGTGCAGCCGCGAAGGGTTCAAAAAGGTTAGCAACTCATCTGCATCTCATGAAGAAGCGGTGCTAAATGATGACGAAGTCTCACAAGTGAGACACAAAAAACCGACAAGGGTGGGATGCAAGGCGCGATGCGTGTTCCAAGCCACCGAATCTGGTTCTTACACAGTAAAAAGTTTTGAAATCCGGCACACACATTCCTTGATGCCCGGGGTGTACAGACACTTTCTAAAGACGAATAAGAATTTAAATTTGGCTCACCAAAAATTCATCCTAAGCTGTATAAAAGCAAACATTGGGCCAGCGAAAACTTATCGACTGTATAAGGAGATGGTTGGAGGGTATTCGAATGTAGGCGCACTGCCAATCGACTTTAAAAATTTCAAGAGAGAGCTGAAAGCTTACGTCTGTGGAGCCGATGCACAGCTTATTATAGATAAGTTTTTGAAAAACACTGATGTTTGTCCAAATACAACATTCAAATATGACGTTGATGAAAACGACCAACTTACACGATTATTTTGGGCTGATCCAATGTGCAAGCAAAACTACAGGATGTTCGGGGATGCTATTGTAAGTCCAAGCGGCTACGATAATCTAGAGGGGGGGTGAATAGATTATCTCCATCTTTTCATTTTTGCCCTCTTTTTCGAAACAAATACGCCAAGACAATAATAAAGGTGCGGGAAGTAAACAACACGCGTCGATTTAAAGAGGTTCAACCCACCTAGGGCCTAATCCTCTACCACCCCAGTATATCCGGGATGGATTTCAAAAAGAAAAAGAATTTTATTAATTACCACAATTAATACAAATTCAACTTACAACACCTTGAAGAGCACCACACTCTTCTTCAACACCACCTTTGGAGATTACCACAATCTCCCTTTGAAGATTACCACAATCTTCCTTCAACGGCACCTTTGAAGATCACCACAATCTTCAATCTTGAAGAATACCAAATTCTTCAACACCTCAAGAGCACCACACTCTTGAAACACCTATCACCTAGATCACCCAAGTGTATTCTTTCCACAAGAATACTCACAAGGATGTCTTGTGTTCAATGATGACAAAAATCAAGATTACAACTCAATAATGAATATTACAATTTGAGTGCAAGTGTAATCAAGAAATAAAGCCTAGACCTCAACATGTGAGAGTGAAATCCTTAGGTTATAAATACAACAAGAGTGTTGAATATGAAAGCTTGGAAATTTGCAGATTTCTTGTTGTGAATTTGCTTGTGTTGTCCTTCTTTTGTGTCTTCAATTCATCCTCTATTTATAGGGAAGACTTCACCAACATAGGCTCCTTCTTCTTCACTTTTGTCTACAAAAAGAGGATCACAAGATTTAGAAATATTGTACAAAATAGAAAAGCAAATCTTGATGTCAATGTGTTCAACGGTACAAATTTTGTTGTCAAAAGATTACATAGCGCGACCGGTTGCCCTGTTGAAGATTTCGACCGTTTGAAAAAGATAGTGCGATCCAGGTACAGGTCGGAGGGGGGGTCGACCATATGGGCGACCGGTCGACCTCCCTTTGAAATGTTGTCCGATTTTTTCTCAAAAATAAACTTCAAGAAATACTCCAAAAAATTAGTAAAAACATTTTAAATCATTTAGGAGTATTTGAACAACATATAAAAACATTGTTTTGGTATAAAATCTTATTAAAACAAAATCATCAAAATCTTGATAAAAACATTTATCTAACAAACTCCCCCTTTTTGATGATTACAAACCAAAACAATTTTAGAAGGTCGATTTTAAAACAAAACCAATTTTCCGGTCTAAAACATCAATCCATTATAAGAAACATTCATCATAAGTACAAACACACAAGGATAGGAGCAAAGATTTTTCAAAATCATTTTGCACAAGCTCCCCCTATCAACATGCATAACAAGAAGCAAATCATTAAAAGCTAAAAGCTTGTAGCTTTTGCAACTTAAGCTTGGATTTCATGAGCTTATAAGCTCCCCCTGTCACAAGACATCATTAGTCAAGCATAAAAGTCCATAATTCATCAATTGGACTAAGAATCATTCACAACTATTGGCTTTTGAGAGCCATAGCTTTTGGCTTTTGAGAGCCATAGCTTGTAGCTTTTCTTGCAAGCTTATTTCCGCTTTTTTTTAGCGTTTAAGCATTTCTCATGTTTCTCCCCCTTTGGAATCATCAAAAAGAATGTTAGCACAATAAAAACATCATACAATTATAACAAAGTGCGCAACTTAATCGATTTATCGGCATATTGATCATTGAAGTTTAAATTCCAAATAATAAGGGAGAAGTCAATCCAGTGAGTTGCAAAAGCTTATTTGATTGACAAAACATGATCTCTATAAACTTATAAGACTTTTCAAATCAAGAGAATCATGTAGGTGATGAATTTTTCATTGAAACATTTTGTCGAACACTTGGCGTGCGTCGAATAAAACAAGAGATGTATAACGCCTTTGTAAATTTTTCAAGCCAAAAACTTTTCATCATCAATTGCAATAATACAACATTCATCCATCAACAATAATAATTCACAACACAACTTTGCAAGAATTCCAACACAAAACAATACATAAGCACTTTCTCAAGGGTTCCACCCAATTGAGATAAAGGAGTAGAATTCTTACCAATTAATCGGAGAAGTCGAGTAATAAGGATGATAAACTCGTACTAAAAACCCAAAAAATATAGAATATACAAGAAAGAGATTAATTTGGGTGAATTGTGTGTGAAAAATGCGAAGGAGTTCGATTTTGGAAGAAAAGAACCAAAATAACGTTTAAGAGGACAGAACCATTTTTAACTCGAAAAAAATGGTTGAAGGTTGAAGGGCGACCGGTCGGAGGCGAGGGCGACGGTCGGCTCTCCTCCTTCACCATCGCTTCTTTCAGTTTTGCAAATTTTGAAGTTTGATCCAAAAATCCGATTTTTCGCCCCTAAGTTTTAAAAACGTGCAACATGCAAACGTAGACCTCATTCAATATACATTATGTCATAATCAAGCTCGAAATGAGGTAAAATACTCGGCGGTTAATGATTAAAAAGTCCGCGAGTTATCCTTGAGACGGAATTAAACACATCTCAAGTTTTTGTTAAAAACTCAATCCCTTTTTAAAAGAATATCGAATCTCAATATTTTTAGTTCGATTGTGATGAACTATATTTGAATAATTTTTACCGGACTTGTTATCCCAAAAAAATAAGAACGTTTTAAAGCTTTTGGATACACAAGTCATACGAAGAAGTGCCTTTCAAATATTTGAAAATTTCTTTCAACGACACTTTAATGAGATTCGTTGGGATAGTTTTTGAGGTCGAGCAAATAGACATAAGGCATATAGAATGTCGAGTCTATTGGAATAATACAAGAAAACATACCTCGAATTTGTTTGTCAACCGTCATGCCTTTCTCAACCTTTGTCAATCTCTTCATTGGTAGCCATAGAGGTTGAGATAATTCTTCCTTCTTCAATGCCTAACTCCTTCAAGAGTTCTTTTGAAATGTAACCATCTACTTGGCATTGAATGATTTGAAGTCCAAGCAAGAAATTGAGCTCCCCCATTATGCTCATCTCAAGCTCACCTAGTATCAACTTAGAAAGACATCTTGCACAAATATTCATTAGTAGCACCATAAATATTATCAATATAAATTTGCACAAGTAAACAACCTTGCCCTTTTTCAAAACAAGAAGTGTAGTATCAACTTTACCTTTTGTAAAATCATTTTGCAAAAAATAGCTAAGTCTATCAAATCATATACGGGATACTCAACCGTACAAGACCTTTTATAAAAATCATTTGGCCTAAAATTATAAACTCCGATAGACTTCTATTTGAATGAAACCATTTAAAAAATTGGATTTAACATCCATTTGGTAAAGCTTGAAATTTTCTTAAAACAAGAATGGGCAAATATTACATCAAAATCAATACCTTCTTCTTGAAAATACCTTCGAGCTACTAACCGCCTTTAGTTCGACCAATGTTGCCTTTGGTCATCGAGTTTGTTCCGAATACCCTTTTGTGTTCTTCATTACTATCATCATAGGGCATCCAATTGATCTAAGGTGTTCATAATAGAACATTTACATCCAAATATTTTGAGGTAACAATATTTGGAGTACTTCGTTTCTCATCTACACAACTAAACAAACTTATTACCGGTATCGCTTATATAAGTAAGAAAAAATAGCCCAGGTGTAAAAATATGTCTCAGTCATCAATCACAAAATATCTTGCATAAGAGCATAGTAGAAATAGACACTATATAGATCATGAAGCAAGAAACACATACTATGCATTTAGAATATTATCAAGAGTCTAATAAATCATGCAAGTTCAAATAAGCTTAAGAAAGCTATAAAAGGTCTCTTTTGAAATTAGAAAATCGGATATCATATAGTTGAGACCTCATTTAAAAGAAGTATTTGAACAAGAGTTGACAAAGCAAATATGTGCAATCAAATATCAAATAGTGCCTTTCAAAAAATCTAAAAATCCTCTTAATGGCACTTGTATGAAATATTATGAAAAACAAGCATATAGGCATATGGCAATACATATATCGAGTTCTATAAGAATAAGAATAACACAAGTAAACGTACCTCGATAATTTATGCCTTTCTTGACAAATAATGACGTAAATGGCCATTTGTGAAAATATGTAAATCCTACACAATTCTTAAAACAAATCTAGCACAAATCATAATGATAAAAGTGTAGACTAAGAGATATCACAAGTAAGCTCATTCCATAAAAATTCATAAGAGATGATAACACATTTTAGTCTAAAAAAAATGCATAAGAGTTTTTAAAAACATCATATAAGGTCTTCTTTTTCAAAAATATTTTAAAAGCACAAATAAATATTGAAGACCTTAATTAAAAAATAAATACTCGAAAACTCATTTGCAATTAAGACACAAATAAAAACATGCATAATAACAAAATAAAATGCATATTTAAATAGGGAGATACGGGTTACCAATTACGCCATTTCCATGGGTTGTGTCGTTCCCATTGTTGATGATATCTTCCCCTTTGAAAATGTTCATCTTGATGGTGGATTCTCAGATTACTCCATCTCCAAGGATTATATCCTTTCCTTTGTTGATAATATTTCCTTCTTGGAAATTCATTTTGGTGGTGTCTTCTTCTTTGATCAAATGAGATGGTCATTTGATGTCTTCTTGGCGGTATGTATTTTCCTCGATTATTATTCCGACGGGTACCTAATATGACATTATTTGTGGTACCCTCAAGTATTTGGGTCCTTTTGAATTAGCTTTGAGACTTTTAGGTCTCCAATAATAATTAGAGCTATTTCTAGCCCGACAAGTATTAACCGTGTGACCCGTTTTACTACAATAAAAACAAGTAGTAATTTTGAGAGCATAATGACCAACATGCATAGGGACTTGATTTCTTTCCACATAATTAACAACAATAGGCTTATGATCAAGTCCTTGTTTCAAATTATCACAACTATGAACATCAATAATATCGGTCATTTTATCGGTACTCAAGTTGGATTTTGATAAATCATTTTTCATGCAATTAATATCCTTAACAAGAGTACTATTTTCTTTTTCAAGGTTTCTAACCTTGTCAAGTGTGGTGGTGTGATCACATGAAAGTGATTCATAAGAGGAAAATAAATTATCCTTATCAATTTTTAACATATTGAAATTTTTTTCAAATTTTTGTATTTAACAAGTAAGCTTTGGAATTCATTTTGAAGTTCATCAAAATCATTTTGCAAATCACTATAATCATTTTGTAATTCATTATCATAAGAAGTGGAGGGTTTAGAACTTACCTCCTTTTCTTCTTCGAAGCCCATAAGACATCGTTCGTTTTCATCAACGTTGGAAGTTGTAGGACGCTCATCCCATGTTGGGTTTGTATCCATTTGAGAAGTAGATGCTTTTGAGTGGCTCCTTTCATTTGCATATACTTCTTCTAATTTTCTCCATACTTCATGAGCCGATTTAATTCCTACAAGATGATCATATTCCAAAATGGTAAGTGAACAATAAATAATATTAAGAGCTTTACCATTTAAGGAGATGCTTTTCTTCTCTTCATCATTGAGCTCTTTGAGGCCTTTGTGTAGTGTGTCCATCATTGGAATGGATTCTTCATTTACGACCGTGTTCCAAATATCGAATCCGCAACTTTGTAGATAGCATTCCATTCTTTCTTTCCAAAATGTAAAATTTTTGGAATCGAATAGTGGTGGCTTGGTGGTGGAGGCGCCGGTAATGTAGACTTCATTCGTAGGTCGATGATCGTTCCTCTTTACTCGCGATGTGGAACGAGCTTGCCAAAGAGTTTGGCTCGATACCACTTGTAAGTCCAAGCGCTACAATAATCTAGAGGGGGTGAATAGATTATCTCCATCTTTTCGTTTTTGCCCTCTTTTTGAAACAAATACGCAAGACAATAATAAAGGTGCGGGAAGTAAACAACACGCGTCGATTTAAAGAGGTTCAACCCACCTAGGGCCTAATCCTCTACCACCCCAGTATATCCGGGATGGATTTCAAAAAGAAAAAGAATTTTATTAATTACCACAATTAATACAAATTCAACTTACAACACCTTGAAGAGCACCACACTCTTCTTCAACACCACCTTTGGAGATTACCACAATCTCCCTTTGAAGATTACCACAATCTTCCTTCAATGGCACCTTTGAAGATCACCACAATCTTCAATCTTGAAGAATACCAAATTCTTCAACACCTCAAGAGCACCACACTCTTGAAACACCTATCACCTAGATCACCCAAGTGTATTCTTTCCACAAGAATACTCACAAGGATGTCTTGTGTTGAATGATGACAAAAATCAAGATTACAACTCAATAATGAATATTACAATTTGAGTGCAAGTGTAATCAAGAAATAAAGCCTAGACCTCAAGATGTGAAAGTGAAATCCTTAGGCTATAAATACAACAAGAGTGTTGAATATGAAAGCTTGGAAATTTGCAGATTTCTTGTTGTGAATTTGCTTGTGTTGTCCTTCTTTTGTGTCTTCAATTCATCCTCTATTTATAGGAAATACTTCACCAACATAGGCTCCCAACATAGGCTCCTTCTTTTTCACTTTTGTCTACAAAAAGAGGATCACAAGATTTAGAAATATTGTACAAAATAGAAAAGCAAATCTTGCTGTCAATGTGTTCAACGGTACAAATTTTGTTGTCAAAAGATTACACAGCGCGACCGGTTGCCCTGTTGAAGATTTCGACCGTTTGAAAAAGATAGTGCGATCCAGGTACAGGTCGGAGGGGGGGTCGACCATATGGGCGACCGGTCAACCTCCCTTTGAAATGTTGTCCGATTTTTTCTCAAAAATAAACTTCAAGAAATACTCCAAAAAATTAGTAAAAATATTTTAAATCGTTTAGGAGTATTTGGACAACATATAAAAACATTGTTTTGGTATAAATCTTATTAAAACAAAATCATCAAAATCTTGATAAAAACATTTATCTAACAGATTATATCTTTTGATGCAACATACAACACTAACAGGTACGGGTGCAATAACAGCAGAATTCATGCTCCTTCCCCCTTTTTTTAATGCGTGCACAATAATGCATATCAAAACAGAAAAAGCTGCTTACGAGTTGCTTTCATACTGCATAAGAGAATATATAATTTTACGAAGAAAATGACCATTTTGTTACAACATTTATTGGGAAAAAATGAGACTGACTTGTCACAACAAACATAGGTACAAAATGGTTTTCGCGCCGTTCACTGGTGTGGACAACCATAGAAGATGTGTTACGTTCACGTCTAGGTTACTTCTGAAGGAAGATGAAGAATCGTATGTCTGGCTATTCGAAAATTTCTTAAAGGCAATGGGGCATGAGCCAACATACATAGTTACTGATCAAGATCCCGCAATGAAAAATTCTATTAAAAAGGTTTTCAAGAATAGTATTCACCGACTATGTATGTGGCACATCATGGAAAAGGTTGGTGCGAAGGTGGGGCATACTTTGCTTAAGGACGAGGAATTCATGGAAAGATTGAATCGCATTATTTGGAGTAACTACATCGAACCTCCAGAATTTGAGGAGAGATGGGCACAGTTGATGAATGTTTACCAGCTGACTTCGCATTCATGGTTCGCACATATGGTTGAATCAGAAAATCGTGGATCCCTGCTTATTTTAAAAGTGTGTAGTTGAGCGGATTACTCAGAACCACGTCAAGATCAGAAAGTGCTAACAGCTGGTTCGGGAGTTTCACCAACCCACAAGTTAGTCTAGTGGAATTTTTCATGCACTATGATAGCTCTATAGAAGCTCAGAGACATGCCGTAGACAAACTGAACAACGAGATAGAATCCAGCTTGCCCCAATGCAAAACACAGTTAGAAATTGAGAAACATGCATCAGTTGTGTATACTAGAACAGTGTTTTCTGCTGTGAGCGCCGAGATTGAATCATCTTGTTACAAGTGCGTGACAATGGAATTCAACAACGGGGCTGACACCTGCACTTATAAAATCAAGGACGTGGATATAGGAGTGTTTACAGTGGTTTTTTATATAATGACGATATGATGGAATGCAGTTGCAAAATGTTTCAGCGTATCGGGCTTCTATGTCATCATATTTTCTCGCTGCTAAAAGAGGCTGATAAAATCCCAGCAAAATATATTCACAAAAGATGGACGAAAAATGCATCCATGCTAAGATGTCAAACCAATAATTCGTTGAACAAATTTGGATCAGATATGCAGTGTGATACAACGATCCAACAGATTTGGTCTGACATTCACTGTTGTTTGGTTCTATCAAACGACGACAAGTCCAAGATTGAAGCCATGTCAAGGATCATAAAAGATCATAAAGAAAAATTGCTGAAGGATCAACAAACTGATTCCCGTTCGTTGAACAAACAAACATTGATCGAAGGATTCGTTGAGGACAAAACCCAGCTAGGCGTTGAAGTGTTGCCGCCAACACAGGCCAAAAAATGAAGAGAAAGCAATAAAGGTTGGGCAGAAAATGAAGAGACGTTGTGGGAAATGCGGAGAAATAGGTTCGCACAATAGCAGAACATACGACAAGTAGAATTCACTCTTATTGATGTTTTTTTTTTTGGAGTGCATGTTTGAGACTGCTTATTAAAGCATTTGATACTGCTTATTTATGCATATTTTATCGCTTGTTTTTTAGGTTTATTTTAGATTCTATAATTATTTGTTTCATAGTCCTAAAATTTGTTCCTTGAAAAAAAAAGGCATGAGCTCGATAATAAATATTGTGACTGCCTGTTTAATTTTTATTACCTTGCACTTTGCTTATTTACTAACAATATAAAATACCATGATATACATGCTTACAAAAACATTAAATTCTGCTTGCACAACATTTGAATCATGCTTAAACATATTTGAATACTGCTATAAGTATACGATACTTGATAAGTTATAATACTTGAAATAGTGCTAACAAGTCAATTGACTTCTGCTTGCGCAACATTTGAATTCTGCTTACGAAACATTTGTATACTTGAAAAAATAAAACATTCGAATATTGCTTACAGTGCAGTTGATTTCTGCTTACAAAGAAGAAGAACACTGCTTACAAAATATTTGAAGTAATGCTAGAAACATTATAACATACCATGAAAATGATTGCTTACATTAGAGTAAAATTCTGCATACATACCAATTGAATTATGCTTACATAAGCACTAATAAAAAAACATCCAAAACATCACTAAAAAGTACTCCAAAGACCAAACAAATTTACTGTGTCTGAAAAATCGCTAAAATGTACTTAAAACATCACTAAAAAGTTCAAAACAAATAAAACATTTTGGATTGATCTTATTTCGTTTTGGCAAACTCCTTCACTCATCCCATTACCGCCTCCCTCAGCTCATTCATTGAGTCCAGGCATATTGCAGCTGCGACTTTCTACGCATCATCAATAGTTGCGCCTCGTCATTTTTTCGGAGCCCGCTATCCCAGCTTTTGATCCCACCTCCCATATAGGTCTCCATATAGCGCATTGCAAAAATACCACAATCAACTTTGTTATCCTTGTCCCTCTAGGGCATGCACAAACGGGAGGCAGTCGATTGCTGGATCACACGAGCAATTGAAGGAAAACCTTTCGTCGATAGGTATTGCGAAAATACTTGTCGCTGACCAGAAAAAAAATATATTCGAATCACTCAGACAATAAAGATTGAAAAAATATATTCAATCATTTATAGAGACGAACTGACCAATTTATCAGGTACGCCGTCATATTTGAGGGTTTTGTTGCCGCTAACCGAGGAGTTATCTAATACGTGGCAGACCTTTTTTTTAACGTCGAAGCATACCACAAAACAATGTTCGCTCTTGAATATCGGGAAGAAGAACTACACAATGGGTAACAAAAATGTTAGGGTCACGAATTAAAAAAAATTAAGCCTCACCATATCATACATACCAATTGGATCTCCTCCATCCTGCTCGTGCTGCTATCGCTAAACTCGACGTCAAAGCTTTCGCTGAATCTCACAACCAATTCACTCGAATCCGACGCCTTGCTGGGCATTACAATTGTGAATGTCTGCAATAAAAATAGCAATACATAAGCAGTAATTAAACCAATGGAAAGCAACATTTAATGCAGACATAAGCATTGTTCATAACAGACACAAGCAACCTATCATACATAAAGATATAATGGAATGAATAGCAATAAGCATAATGCATAACATGAATACGCATAATTCAAACCAAACATAAGCATAATTATCATGCATGAATCCACTCATACATTAGCATAATGCAAAGCATTCGTAAGCATATTGTGATACATCCATAAGCATAATCCACAAAAACAGAGCATCAACATGGATACTACTTACAAAAAGCATATAAACCAATCAAACCTCATACATCACAAAATTATCTACCAAAAATTACGAGTGAAAACATACAGTAGGATATGTCGTGGCAAAGAATCTACGCGGAGAACCATCAGCCCTCAAAGATTCTTTGCGGTTCAGGATAAACGACCACGTATCCACAATAGACCCGCTGACGTACTGCCCGCCCTTCAATGTCTCCATATTTTGTCTTGTTATATTAAATTTGCCACTACCAAATATGACTTCTTCCCTGCGTGTTCATACAATTGCTCAAACAAAAAACTTCATAAAAAAAACATTTTTTGAACTAAACAAAAAAAAATAAACTTACAGTTCACTGGACGAATTTTCAAAAATCCAATTCGATACCATCATTTCAAATTTTGTACATTTAGACAACACGTCAATCCATATTGCATTCTCAATTTGCCCTCCCTCCATTTCATCGGCACTGTTAACCTCGTCTTCTTCGTCGCCACTGCCACCGCTTTCTTGTTCCAACTCGGCATCACCGGTATCCCCCTCATCATTGTCACTACTACCATCCTCATCATCGTCGCTCTTACCCTCATCCCCCTCATCCTCCCCCTTGCTGTCATCCTCATCGTCGTCCTCGCCGTCACTATCCCCGTCACCGTCCCCAATATCTACACCATCTCCGACAACATCACGTGCCCCGCTAACCCCACCCTGTTAATAAAACAAAAAAAAAGCAACAACACACATCAGTACAACACAAAAAACCAACATTCTATTCATAGTAAAGCATTTTTTTGATGATGTAAGTGGGGTATATCGGATGTTAAAGTAATAACAGAAAATAAAGCTCAGAAATCTTACATCCCTGCCCACAGTTGTATTAGTCTCTTGGGTAACACCCAAGCTAAAACTTGGCAAATCTTCCACGCCCTTTTTCGACTGCGGCTATGGTCTCGGGCTTATTCCAAAAAGCTTCGTTTAGCTGCGTCTCGCTCATATCATCAGCTTGGGGTCCGCCCGCATCTAATGTATGCTTACTAGCTGATCATATAAGCATCCTCGCCGAATCTTTGTAATTTGCAAAAGTCTGCGTCGCCTGTCATCTCTTTTGGAGCATTCTAGAACAACGCGATTATGTCGACCACATATATAGCAAGGCCTGACAACTTCTGCAATACTCTCGATTTATACTCCTTTCCAAAAGTTATCAGACCAAATGTCAGTTACAGAAGAAATATTTATAACACTCCATAACATGATTTACACTTCATCATTCTTGTAAGTATTATTAGCAACACATATAAGAATAATTGGCAAATATCATAAGCAATCCAAAAACATTAGACAAAATATAAAAAAATACAAGTAATTAATACTTCATCATTCTGTAAGCATTAGTAGCAACACAGATAAGCAGAATTGGCAAATATCATAAGCAATCCAAAAACATTAGACAAAAATATACAAAAAAATGCAAATAATAATACTTCATCGTTATGTAAGCATTATTTGCAACACATCTAAGCAGAATTGGCAAAACTCATAAACAATCCAAAAACATTAGACATAATATACAAAAAAACATCATTCTGTGAGCATTATTAGCACCACATATAAGAAGAACTGTCATATATCATAAACAATATTTCAGCATATTTGAGAGAAAATCCAAAAATTACAATAATATACACATTTGTAAGCATTTAAGCTACATATATAAGCACATTTGGGAAACATAATAAGCATTATTAACTAGACATGTATGCAAGGATTACAACAATCAAATACTCCATCATTTTATAGTATAAGCAATATTAACTACATATATTAGCATAATTTTCATCTGTCACAAGCATTAAAACAAAATGGATTCATCCAATCAAACAAAAGTAAAATTTATACCTCGTGACTCTCGATCCCGGACGACGTGTCAGCCTTCGCTGACTGACTTCCTAACAGCCCAATGTCAACTGCACCCGACCCTTCGTTCAAAATAGTTGTACGGAGCGCTTCCGCCAAATGACCCTATCCAAACCCACCTTCCTTCATCTCCTTGCGTACCCTTTTCCGGATGATCTCAGCGGTCCAACCTCTAATATTGGGGAGAGTTCTAGCCACGTCCCTAGTATAGAAAACAACCCTATCCAAATAAAAAACCTACACAAACGACAAATATTAGAAAGTATGCAAGGTAGTAATACAAAAAATGTAAAACAATAATAATTTACCACTTACCGATAAAAACAAAAGGGGCCCATTGAACATAATTTTTTTGCCTTCTCCCCAACGTGCACGGTTTGTCACCTGCGTGTTAATCGTGTACTCGCACCAGCCAAGGTTGCGAATATTCTGAATATTCTCCAGGCTATCCATCATGAGGGGGTTAACATAACCAATAGGGTTATTCCCGATAATCAAGCAGTCCACCAGGGCAACAAAGTGCCTCTTAAACCAGTCACCTCCGTCCTCAAATTTTAACATCTTGTGGCTACGTGTTTTGCCGTGATGTGGTTGTTAGGCTTGTTAAAAATCTCTAGCCATTCTTTATAAAGTTCACATCCCCCGCTTTGTTTTTCGCTCAATATTCACACTACCATTTGGGATTCCGAACCCGTTCCACATCCGTGGCGCCTATGTGAATTTTTTTCCCTTTGATATCACCAATTCACGGTGATTGGATTGAAAATTTTTAACCCGAAGAAGTTAATTGTGCCGGTATTTCCACAATCTTCATGTGCAACAGGCCACTGAACCCAATCTCGTTAACCGCAACCGTCTGTGCAGGGTTCAATTTCTTAATAACTTTGGCGAACCTCCTCAGCGTTGATCTCGTACTCAGTCTAGGATATTTGGATTCTTCATCACCCTGGCTACCGTCTAGCATTTTTTTACCTTTGTCCTTCCCCCTTTTTCTTACTCGGCTCTGCAGCAACATCAATATCTGTCGCCTTCCTCTTCTTGCTCACTTTATCCACTGTTGCCTAACTCTTCTTGCTCTCTTTAGCCATTTCCAAAAGAAACACTAGCAAAAATAAGTTGGCAAATAGTCATTTAGCTGAGTCATATTAACAGAAAAAAACCTTAAGCATGCTATATGAAATAAGTAAGCATAATATAGAATGTGAGTAAGCATAATTTTCAACATCAGTAAGCAGTACAAAGCATCATCATGCGAACTACCAGACTTAGAAAAAAAGGTGGGAAATGCTAATTACCTTTTGTATGAAAGCATTATATAAAACATGCACATGCATAACATAAAACATAAACAAGCAAAATTAGCAGCAACAAACAAGTATTTTAAAATAAACAAGCAGAATTCTCAGCAACAAAAATGAATTTTAAAATCCCATAAGAGCCACCTCTACCAGACTTTATTTTTCCAGATAATAAAGACAATTTAAAACAAAAACACAGCAAAATCATAACCATTTCGTACATACTTGGATATATATAAGCATACTATAAAACATACATAAGCGATATTGTTGCCTCATTAAAGCAGACAACCAACACTTGTGAAAAACAAAGATGTGACCATGGTTATTGACAAACAATAGGCAATTTTTGCCTCAATAAAACAATCTCCCCATAGTTCTGAAAAACTAGGAAATACTAATTTTCCCCTTATAAGCATTATTCATAACAATCATAAGCATATTTAACAAAAAAAATATGCAATGTTAAAAACAAATCCAACAATAACAAAAAAATTCTACATAAAAAATGCAATGAAAATATATAAAAAAAAAGACGAAATAAAAAGAGAAAAAATATTGCCCTACCTACACTGTAGTCGGGTCGAAAAAATACTTCACAAAACTGGGTGTATTCTTCACCGAATATGAGGGTTCCAAAAACACTTCTTCTGGGAAAATCCACAACGTCTGATTTTCGGCCAACGCGGGAGTTTGATTTTCGACCGAAGGTTTGGGGATTTTCGACCGAAGGTTTGGGGTTTTTCACAAAGGGTTGAGTTGGAGATGGATATGACTTGGGATGGTTATTTCTCACTTTAAGGATGAAACTTGGGATGATTATTTCTCACTTTAACGGTGGTATCTGTTGTTTGCAGATGATGCGATTTGCAGAGAAGAAGGGGCGATGACTGGTTTGCAGAGAAGAAATGAAGAAGACGGGTTGGAGGGATGGAAATGACTTTTCGTTTACCAAAGAGTATAAGATATGCAGTATCTTAGATTACACACGTCCATAAACGGTTCCTATTTTTTAGCCCACTACCAAAAATAATTTCCCTCCAAAAAATTGATTTAAATTAAAATTACCAAAATGTCCTTTTTTAAATTAAGTTACATATTAAATAATGGTAAAACCTGATTAATCTCAACCGTTTAAAAATTAAATCAATGACTCAGATTTGGTCTCGTGTACTCACCTAAGTTATGTGGACTCACCTGATCTAAATCCTATATATATAAGTTATAGAATATTTGTAGTTTATGTTGAAATTGAAACAATTTTTTTGTGTCTTTATTATTTATTCAAATTTCAATTTCTATTGTTTACTCATTGTATATATGTTTATAATAGTTGGTGATATATATATATATATATATATATATATATAAGTTATAGAATATTTGTAGTTTATGTTGAAATTGAAATAATTTTTTTGTGTCTTTATTATTTATTCAAATTTCAATTTCTATTGTTTACTTATTGTATATATGTTTATAATAGTTGGTGATATATATATATATATATATATAATACAAGTTATAGAATATTTGTAGTTTATGTTGAAATTGAAACAATTTTTTTTGTTCAAATTTTAATTTCTATTGTTTACTTATTGTATATATGTTTATAATTAGTTGGTGATATATAAGTCATAGAATATTTGTAGTTTATGTTGAAATTGAATCATTGTAAGTTATAACAATTGGTACTATTTCTTTTATAATCTTTTATGAATAGTAACGTAACTTTGACTATTTAGAGCACCAAATCTATTCCTAATTAAAATGACAAGCACTAAAGTCTGTTTTCTTGTTAAAATGACAATGCTGTGCTGATGCTTCTTGTATATTACTTTAAATTAAATTGATTTTTTTTTATATAGAATTCCAAAGTTCTCGTTGCAATGAGGGGGTAAAGTGAGAGAAAGGAAAATAAAAGCCAAAAGCTTGTTATGAGAAATAATCAATTTCATTATTAAAAGAATATTAAAATCAAATAGAAAGATCAAAGTTGTAAAAACATACAAAATCATAAATCTATATTGAGTTAAAACATTAATGTATTTTAAACTTGTACATTAGAATCAGAAAATTACAATAGCGTTGGACAAATTATATATCCATATATATCACTAATCTTCCGATATTTGGTCATCTCAATTTTCTATACAAAATGCCCATAATGGGGGCAATTTATTTGAAAATGAAAATCGAGCAACAGAAAACGCAAAACCACCACCTATTATAGGGAGGAAAAAACTACTACTTGTGCAGATAACAAGGAATCCGACACAATGAGATGGAAAATAACGCCAGCCTGTTGCCCTGGAAAATTACCCTCAACTCCAGCTTCCAACACACTATTAGGATGTTGAATTCGCTTACCAAAAGCCATCAATAATTTCCTTTGACAACTCCCTCAATATTCAACTTCCCCTTTTCCTCATTCACACATGCGTTAATGTCCAACCTCAGTTGACCCCTTGGTGGAGAAGTCCATTTAGATGTAAAATCCTCAGAATGTGCTGCATTCTTTACCAATTGAGAGGTCCTAGCCGTTTGGAAATTCAATAGAAATTCTCTGCACAATTCACCTCTTTACAGCACCAAATATCCCCATCACCACGAATAACATGTTGCCTCTCTTTCTACACAACCAACAAAAAAGAGCAAATTTTCGATTTCAGTTTTTTAGAGTTTCTGTTGTATCCAAATACAAATATCAAGAATAGATCCATCTCTTGCTTCCTTAAGGAGATTTGCAAAAAATTGTGATTTCCATTAGGCCTGACTAGTGGCCAGCAAAAAATAGAGTTGACAAGATCCCACAACAGGAACGTGGTGTGCTTTGAGGTTACACTGAGACGGGATGTATTGTATATATTTACATATTATAGTGGTGTCCCATATTAGTTTTTGTGTTGTATGTAATGAGTCACACATCGATTGCGTGAATTTTTAGGAAGTCACTCTCATCTAATCATTGTCCCACATTGAATGTGTATTGAAGTGTGGAGCTCAACTTAGTGTATAAAGGAGTGAGTTTGGTGAGTCCATCAAGCTTTGAAGCTTCCTCCATATTATGGAGGAAACATCAAGTAGCTTCTAGTTTTATATTATATATATATATATATAAGAAAGAAATAAATAAATAAAAAGAAGGGAAAAAGAGGGAGGGGTGGACTGGGGCACAGACTGACTCGTCGGTAACAATTTAAATTTTAAACGAAAGGGTGTGTCTTTTATTAGAGAAGATGTCCCTTCGAAGAGTTGCAACTCTTGAAGGCAACCTTTGAAAATATTGAAATAAACTTACAAATTCTGCAGAAAGAGTTACAAAATAATAAGTTTTCTTTCCCGAATGTTCTTTCTTCTTACTTTCTACCTATTTTATTAATATACAACTTGTGATTCTTGATCCAGAAAATTCTAAGTGTAATCTTGAAATTTTCGTGATTAGGCTTTGTATCCTGGAGGTTAATTCCTTGAGACTATTTACACCGTGTGGGAGGAATTAATATCTTTAAGATACCATCTTTAAAGGTGTATCTAGCCTATACAGATTTCGTTACCCATAATTTTATATAACAACTTTAAGGTATTAATTATTCAGTAATAGAGTCAATTTTGGTGAAAGCACAACTGCACGATTAAGATAGTTTGGAACGTCAGAATGGGCTGAACTACAAGTGCTAGTGCTTGAAGATGGAATATCTACTAACCATTGCAAAAGTGTTCCATATGGTGTCCGAACCATGTCCAACAGAGGTGACTGATCCAAATGCAACAACTACACAGAAAATTGAGGCTGCAGAAAAGGCTAAAAAGTGGAAGGATGATGACTTTGTTTGTCGATTCACTATTTTGTAGCCGTTGAACAACACTCTTTTCAACGTCTTTCAAATCCACAAAACCGCTGCAAAAATTTGGAATGCTACAAAAAGGATGTATGTTAATGAGGATATTGGTAATAAGTCTTTTTTGGTTAATAAGTATATTGATTACAAGATGGTGGATATGCTAATGATCAAGCGAATGAGTTAAATGATATAGCAATAGAATGTGATGATGCTGGTGAACTCATTTCTGAGATTTTCCAAGTTTCTACTATCATTGGTCTACCTTCTCCTTCGTGGAAAGATTACCAAAAGAAACTGAAATATAAGAAAAAAATCCATTTCGTTGGATGAACTTCTGCAAGGCATCCAGAATGAGACTGAAAGTCTTAAAAGGGATGGTTTAGTTTCGTTGTTGAATGATGGTGTGAATTGATACATGTAAAATATATGTGTATTTGAGGGCTTATTTTGATATATAATTGATGCATTTGCATGTACTAGTAAAGTGCACATGCGTTGCACATGAACTATATAATTTGATTAATTTAATTAAAAATAATTTATCTTAATAGAATGAAAAATATAATTATATTACAAACATTGTACAATGCAATTTGACTTGAAAAGAAATTTGCCAGATTTAAAATAAATTGTCATAGATTGTATCAAATAGATAATCTTTGTTTGAGATCCTCACTCTTTGTAACGCATAACTCATTTTATTAATGTCAAATGTATGTTTTAAAGAAATAAAAACAAAATGTGAAATCATTGCAATATCAAATTAGTTCGCCTTGCGCTTATTCTGGAAATCTTCATTTAATGATAACTTCAAAATTTAGAAATCGTATGACAAACAATTTGAAGAATACTTTAGAATTAAAATTAAATTCTTTGAAACCATAATTGTTCCTAAAATTGAATTGTAGAAAATAATGACAATAAGTCTATGAAAGCACCACAAAGTAGCTATAATAAAAAATTTGTTGCACAAATTCAAGTTACATTAAATCTTCTTTAGTTTTACTTTAGAACTGTCATAGTCCTATTCTTACTTGAATCGGATGATCCTTTGCATATTTGTTATTGACATTTGCTTCTTTTGATCATCTCTTTTCTACATGTCATCTACATTATGCTCGAGCATGAGCAGTGCACATACTTGATATTCTTTATTTTTTTTTGTCTATCTTCAAAGTGGATTACTTGTATCTTTTTAGTTGCATCTATGGGTGGCCAAATGTAACCAAAACTGTGTTCCAAACCAGAACCGAAATCGTGGTCAACGGTTCTGTGAACCGTTGTTTTTCCAAAATCGGAACCGAAACCGTGTAGACCGGTTCTGGTTCTGATTCCTTGGTCTTAAAAATCATGGAACCAGTGGTTTTAACAATCGGTGGAACCATGGTGGAACCGGCAGTTTCAAGGTTAAAACCAATATTTTTTATTTTTATTTAGTAAAATATGCTCTAAGAAATGTTAAATGTTTATTATGATATTTTATATTCATAACCACATGAGACACATTTTAAACTAAATGCTGTAAGCGAACTACATGAATTTTGATTCCTTTTTGCTTTAATAGTATATATAGACAGTTTAATATTATTATTATTAATATTAAGTACAAAACTCAATTAAATATTAAGTTCAAGTCTCTTCTTTTTTTTTTTTTTGTAATCGAAATTGATAAACCATTTTAATAAAAAAAATATCAAAAGATAAATAGTTCGGTTAAAATCGAACCGAAACAGTGGAGGAACTGGGTTCCAAACAAGAACCGGAACCATCGGTTCCGATTTTGGAACCAGAACCATGAGGCAATGGTTCCGGTTCCAGTTCCTCCAAAAGAGGAACCGAAATCGGCGGTTCCGGAACTGTGGTCACCCCTAGTTGTATCGACTATTGCATTCAATTTTTCACTCAACACTTGTAATTTTTTTAATTTGAGGGCAATGAGAAAGTGGAGTTGTTTTGATAGTTGGAAGTTGAACTCGTATTATTTTGACTCATATTCTCTCTTATTAAATTAAATTTTAACAATAATCCAGAATTTATTTATTAACATATAATTTATTGATATATTGTCTAATGAAAAGGAAAGAGTAAAATCTATAGAAACTAAATAATCTATAATATAATAATGTTATATGTTCAAGTGATGTTAAAGTTAAATGTTCACGTATTGGGCACTCAATAAACATTATTGTTGCATTCTCAAACATGATTATGAATGCACTGTGTTTGCTTTGTACAATATTCAATGCCAATATATATCTACAATTCACGAAGTATTGCTTGGAATTGATTAATAAATTATTTATTTAAGTTTTTAAAAGCCTATTAATACCTTGGTATTACTTCGACATTCTCCTTATTGCATTTATTATGAGTCACATTGTCCTTAGTTTTGAAAACTAATGCATCATATTTTTTGGCATGAGGCACATACCATAGGGTTGATTATTGACTCTATCAATAAATCCGATGAAACAATAATACATATTTTATAAGGGAAAATTGTTAAGCTACTACATAAATAAGGTCCACTACGTAATTAAATGAGGTAATTTTACTACCTCTCATTACATTGATTGTGCTATTAATTTGATAAATAATAAATTAATTTTCTAATTCAGAGATGACTATTACAATTAAAAGAAAAAAAATAGAGTAAGTCAGTGCTTTTTTTTTTGAGGAAAGTAAGTCAGTGCTTGAATGTATTTATTTTCCTAAATTTGACTATGCTAACTAACATCGGGTAGAAGTCGGTGCAAAAGAAAAAAATACTACTGCCATTTTTAGTGACAAAATATTGGATTGAACATGATGAGATGTTAATGAACTTTACGGTGGGATGTTAATTCACCAAATGAAAATCTATCATGCTAAGTCATTGAAGAGATACTCAAATATAAATAGGAAGCGAGCCATTGAAATATAGAAATTCTAGGGTCTTAGCCTTTCATTTTAAACAAAGACCATTGTACAAATTATACACAACAATCAATATATTAACATTTGTGGTCAATCAAAGTAATCCAAGGAGAAAAAAAACGAAAACAAAGAATGAATCACATCTGACCAAGATCTCGCCATTGATAAACAGATCAAGTACATGAGAAAGGCAATGGAAAATTACCTTTTGCTGGAAAGTAATGACCGGATTAACCACGACATCTAGCAGTACACGAAGATCATGGAGAACTAAAGAATTTGCCTTTGACTCTGAACATTATGTTGCCGATTATGCCAACAATTCCAAAACTTCCTTCTCATAAAGTCATAGGCTTTCGCACGACAGTGAGATCAACAGGGTATCCCAAGCAGAATTGTGGGCTGCCAGTCTTTTTACCTACCGTCTCTGATCTTTCCTAGTTAGATGATAAACACATTTCCACTTCCATCATGAATATATATAGAAAAGTTAATAAGACAAATCTGCTCTAATTCCCACTCACCTAGACCAGTAGAAGAAATCTACATTTACCTGTTTGCCTGGGAAGCTTTTTCAGTTCAACGTCATCATAGAAAAATCTTTGTTCTCCCCACCAAAATGTTCACAGAAACAGAGTTCAAATTGAAAATAAAATTAGAAATAGTATTAAAGTTGTAAAAATTCAAGCAAAAATATGTCAGAAAACATTACGGCCTTGTTTGTTTATGTTTCTAATGGCATCTTTCCAGTTTCCAACTATACATAAAAGTGGAATCATGTTTGTTCATAAAATTTCCAATGGAAATCATTATTTTCATTTTCTATTTTTCACATAAAACAACATCTCAAACCTATAATTTCTATTCTCAAACCTATACACTATCCTACATCACTCATCATTACTTATCAATCAATATTCTCATATTTTAACTCAATTATATATGTGGGACCCACCATTATCAATTTTATCTACTTAAAACATTACTAGTTTTAAATTATAATTATCTAATGGGACCCACCAACTATAATCTTACAAATATAATATTATATATTCAAATTAAAATATTGAAGTGGACCCCACCATTACCAACTTTTCAATTATTATATACATAAAATAATATTTCAAAACTACTCAAACCAAACACAATCTCATTTCCAACCCTACATAATATACATTTCAATTCATTCATCCAAACACAATCCCAATTTCCACACGAAAACCAATAAATTCTCAAAATTCTATTTCCAACTCTAGAAACTGGAAATGTACCATGGAAACATAAACAAACAGGCCCTACATGTTCTTGAAATAGTAAAAACAGTGATAAGAAGGATCCAGTAAGTTATAATGTTTGTTGATAATACGTTATAAGAAACTGATTGAAATAAGTCTACAGCTAAATACAACAAGAACTTGATATTTTTAAGATAATATGCAAAACTTCTAAT
This sequence comes from Rehmannia glutinosa, assembly GCA_016081115.2. Lineage (NCBI taxonomy): Eukaryota > Viridiplantae > Streptophyta > Magnoliopsida > Lamiales > Orobanchaceae > Rehmannia > Rehmannia glutinosa. Next base: position 63,675,543 of record CM071927.1, read on the forward strand.
TATCCTATTCTCACATTTGGAAATTCATGAAAATAGAAATAAAACTAAGCTAATGTTTGTTGGACTTTATTTGAATTTGAACTTAAAGGTATAATGGCTGAGTCAAGCATCACAATAAGTTAAAGAAAGAGGTTACAAGTGAAGCTAGCGGTGTTTGTATAATTTAGTCCCCTGACTTATAACTCAAAATGTGACCTAAAATATAATCAGATTATAACATAAAAGTTAGCAACAACTATTCTTGCTCCATTATATGAACATCGGCTGCCCAAATTTAAATATTGTAACACCAAATTAAACCTTCTGAACCAACTATTTAAACAGTTGTTCATCTATGTTTCCCTCTATATAAAACTCTTCCGTTCTTTTTTTATTCAAGAATCACCTTCGTCAATTAAGGTATATCAGTGGAAAGAGATGTATGTTCCAATCTTGATAATGACCAACTTTTTTGAAGCAATTTTCAAAAGAACTTTTGGATCTAAAAGTCCATTTTTCATAATAATAATAATTGTTTGTGGTTGAATAATAACCTTTTGGATAAGTCACTTCTCCAAAAAGTCCAATCTTGATAAGCCAAAATTTTGAGTATGAAAATCCTCAAAGAATTGTTGTAAGGTAAAGCTTCAGGTTTGCCTTTTTTATTGCAATATTTTTTATTTTTAATTTTTTAAAGTTTCGGTCGATGATCGCTCTAATGAAACGAAAAATTTTCTGACCGCACTGGCCGAGAATCCTGGCTACGCCCATGCTTGTATATACTTTTCCCAGATGTGAAATAGATTAAAAAATATATATTAAATGTAAGATAAGTATTTATATAACACATGGACTGTTCTCATTTCTCTCCATCACCAAATGAAAAATAAATATCTATCGACACACATGAAGAAAAACCTCAAGTCACATCAGAAACCTTTATTCAAATCCCCCATTAGGAATGAAATAACGGGCGGATGAGAACTTAATTAAGAAAAGTCCATCTCCCAAGTCTGTTATATCCTTCCTTCTGAAATCTGATCCGCCATAATTATTTTATTATTTTCTTTGAAGAGCGTCAACTGAAGGGACGCCTGTTTTTAATGAGACATTTCCATTTTATTTTAGGCTATGTATAGTTAGGACTTAGGCCGTATATAATTACGAATTTATCATTAAACTTTGTAGATTATAGGGACATCTTAGTCAATCCCAATTTTCACAGAAACATTCGTCATTTTATGATAGTTTTAATAATTTTAATTAGTCGATTATCTTAAAAAGTAAATAGATGGAACTGAATTAGATGACTACATATGAAGTCCTGATTCAAGGCCAAAAAGCATGTCAAGAGGTTAGATGAACTGATTTCAGCTGTCGTCAAGAGAGGTTTGCTGGATTAACTTTACCCAAATCTATCCACAAATGCCATGTCAAGTGAAATTTACATGCCCTGACAACATTTATTTATTCTAAAGCTCAATACTAAAGCCTGCCAGAATAAAACCAAGATTTCCAATATACAAGGCTCATAACCAATCAAATGTTTCAGAAATGCCTATGCGAGTATTAACACAATGTTGTCCCCAAGATCTCACTATTCCACAAATCTAACAAACATATCAGTGCTGGACAATTGGGACATTTTTCTGATTGCATGAAAAAGGTATATTTTCTCTCATACCAACATTTCCAAATAGTTGCCCTTTAGTACAAGCACGATATAAAATACATTCTATTTGCGTACATTAAATATCACAGATAATGATGTTGCTTAAACAAAGTATGCTTTGTATATGAGCGAGTAAGATATGATATTATATGTATGTGTGAAATCATACAAAGATTGTCACTCACTTTGGTATATCACTAATTATTTCAGTTGCACTCACCAAAACAATGGCACATGTTTGGTCGTGATTTATCAGCCTTCACTTAGATGTCAACAACGTATCATTCGAAATTCAAGCTCATACTATTTGCCATACACAATAAAGCAAACAAGAATGTCAACATGTATCTATAGATTTGCTTCTTCTTATGCTTGTAGGTTCATTTGAGCATAACGCACATACATATAAACATATACTCATACATATTTATGCATTATATATGTCTCTGCATTAGAAAGAGGGTAAGCACCAAATGCACATTGACTCGTACATATAGATGCATTATATATGTTGGTGCAATAGAAAGAGAGTGAGCACCAAATGCACTATTGATAACTTTGGCTTCTAAGTTCCAACTCTTAAAATTAAAATTTTAACTGACTTGATCAGAGCTTCAATTACAAATGTTAATAACAAAATAAGAAGAATTTGAAGCAGAAAGAGACATCTATCAAGAGAAAAAAAGACAAACTTACACCCCCACAACCACAACAAAAGAGAAAGAGAAAAAGAAAAAATGATTAATTGATAGTAACATGGGAAATTTCATGTCAAAATTGTCTGGATAGCCAAAGACTGCTGAAGTTAAGTTTGTAGAGGAACTCTAAAGTAGAATCACTAAAGCATTGGAATCACCAAAGTGTTGCAGCGTTTATCATTACTGAGGTTATATAATTCTTAGACTTTTTTATTCAATATTTTTAGATCCTCTTTTTTATTTTTGCATAAGGTGCTTAAACAGCTATATTAAGAATTCAAGACTGCCAAACAGACTAAGTCAAAAAAAGGATAATATCTAGACTAAATTTCTATAAGAATTACAAGTAAACAAACTGTAAAGAAAAAATTAACTTCAAGAATTGTAATATTTTCTAGGGTTATCCGACTCTTTACCTGTGATGAAAAGTAAAGACTTGATAAAATCTCATCCCTTTCTTCTTCTCAGAAAAATCGACCCTTGCCCATTGAAAAATCTCAAAATTTAAATAGAAAAAGAAAAGACTAATATGTCGCTGCAGTCCAAATGTTCAAGCAACGGAGTGATGCCAACTAAACTTAAAAAGAAGACCTAGACCTGAACAAATCATCACATTTTGCTTCAGAAAATAGCAAATGCAGCATTTTTAACTATTAAAACTGGAACCATGAACGTGGAAGTTACAACCAGTAACTCTATGCAGGTTCAGCTATTATACAATCAAGAATGTTTGTCTTATGTTTTACCACTATATTTCACAGATGTTGAATGTAATGCTTCTATTTGATATTATGTAAGCAATTATGATAGTTAATTCTCAATAAACAAAATTGTTTCTTGCCTACTGTACCATGAAAAGCACTCGGTAGTGTCCAATAGTATTTCCAATATATTATATATTAACCAAAATAAGTTTGCTTAAGCAATTAACACATATATATATATATATATATATTTAACTACACTAAATTTTCCTCCAAAAAGCAACCTTATCTAACATGTAACTTTTATGTCTCTAGCTCTCTTTATTTACAGGTGATTCTATAAGTTTGTCAGAGTATAAACAAATTTCTATTAACAGAACTTAACCTTAAGATCAATATAAAAATACAGACATCATTAAGAATCTTCGGTCCATAAAAGAATTCCACACCCAAAGTTTTTTAAATCAAAAAGTGAATCCAAGTATTTTTAACACGCGTACTACCGACAGAGGCATCCAAGGAAAGAGCCCATATGAAGAATCAATTTTTTTTAATCGTCTGAATCCAAATAAGACTGTAAATCGACAAAACAAATATCAAATATGAGCTTCCATATGGAAAGTCCAAAAAGACAGACATATTGAATCAATAAACCAAAAGAATTCCCACTCAAAATGTCCTATTATCCATTAAAAAATAAAGCTCTGCCCTTCATTAATATTTTTCACGTCCAGGAAAAATTCTCTAACCAACTACGACTAAAAATTATACCAAAGCTATTCTATGTTTGCATGTCCACAAGAAATGGTATGAGTCAGAAAGTCATACAATTCTTAAATAAATTCTGACTTAGAATTATAGTTTATTTCTGATAAAAGCCATAATTTTTACACCAAAATTCAGAAAGGACAGTTTTCTGACTTGGAGAATGCCAAACCATCGGATTCTCTTCATCCATTAGATAAATTATCTGGTACAAAATATCAAATCTAATACGCCACAAAGTCATTGAACATTGTGTTTCTACTTTTGCAGCTAACTCCAAAATTGAATAGGTATCTAGATTTTGATTTATTTTATTAATTTCAATAACTACCTGGTTTGACATGATATTAAACACAACTACCTGAAGGTAAGAAAAACATACTGATATATACCTTGCAACAGAATTCCTCAAAAAAGGAGTTTCAATGTCCTCAAACTTATCTTTCTTATTGCATACTTGACATTTGGAATTCTCTGCAAAATTTAAAGTGATTAAACAGCCATATTAGGAACTCAAGACTGACATACATATTAAGCAATAAATAAAAAAAGGATAATCTAGACTAAGTTTCTACAAGAATTTCAAGTTAAACGAATTGCAAAGAAAAAACTAAACTTCAAGAATTTTAAAAATTTCTAGGGTTATCTGACTCTCTACCTGTGGTGAAAAGTAAGGCCTAATAAAATCTCATCCTTTTCTTCTTCCCAGAAAAATCGACACTTCGTCATTGGAAAATCTCAAAATTTAAATAGAAAAGAAAAAGATACCGTGACTGATATGATGCAGTCTCCAATTCCGACCTTTCTTCTTCCCAGAAAAATCGACCCTTGCCCATTGGAAAAACACAAAATTTAAACTGAACAGAGAAAGACTACTGTGGCTGGTATACCGAAGCAGTCTCCAATTCCAACTCCGCATCCAACCAGAAATCGATCGATTCTGTGAACTATGAAAAAGGATTGTTATGTTTAATGCAAATTGAGGGACAAGTTGAAATAGGGTTGTAAAACATGATTCCCATTGGTGGACCGTTTCCTCTATAAATAAGAACTATTTGTGGTGTTATCTGGAATATGAAGAATGGAAATTCGGGGCCTGATGCTTCTGTTTCATCATCAATGCTGAAATTGGTGAAGGAATGTCTTGGGCCTTTAGAAGGGAGTAGAGACAACGTTTCGGAAAACTCTCCGCAATCCGTCTTTGTTAATTGAAGGGAAAGGTATTTTTGTCTTAACATATCTTTACAGAAATATTCATCCTTTTAAGATTCTTAGGGATTAGGGATTAGGGATTAGGGATTAGGGATATTAAGTGTGTTTTACTTGGTTTTCATAGAACAACATGATACTACATATTCTTGTAACTTTTTATAGGAAACAGAGCTTAAATAAAAAGATATCAGTTTGAAGGCCTGGACAAGATCGACGAGTTCAAAGAGAAGATTGAAAAGACGAAGAAAATGAACAAAAACAAGTCACACGGTCAGCCCGTGTAGGGTAACATGACCGTGTGATATGCCCGTGCGAAGTAACACAACCGTGTGAAGTGTTCAGGAGAAAATAGAGACAAAACCAAGTCGTACAGTCTGCCCATGTAGACCCACGCGACTGTGTGGGGTGGTAGTGTGAAACCACACGGCCCGTGCGATCCATCTGCGGCTGATTTTTGTGTCCTTCTCCTACCAGAACTCTACAAGTGATCTCTTACAGCACCTATATAAAGGGACCAAGGCTTGCACGAATTTACAACATTCATACAACATACAACACACCAAAATACATAGGATTACACAAATCAAAGGTCTTGTGAGATAAGATCGAGGGCTAGGTTACGAAGAACACCACAAGGCCTTTCACATCTACGGAAGCACAAGAGTTTCGAAGGCTTGGAAGGAGGATCCATCCTGACAAGAAGGGTTTTTCTTTCTTAGTTTAGATCTCTTGTATGTACTTAAACGATGTCACAATATTTATTTCAAGTTTGTCTATGAATTTCTTATCAATGTTTGGCTAATCTTTCGGATCCTAGGGCATAATTAAAACTGTGGATTCATGTTAAATCTTAATTAATTGTTTTCTTAATTGATTCATGTGCTCTATTTTATGAATTGAGTGCTTATTCTTAATTGCTTTCTATTTGGCCAATAATTTGCATGTCATACTTATTAGTCCATAATCTTTGAGGTGAATTCTAGCAAGACAAAAATCGAATTCAGACATAAACATGATAATGAATTGGGAGACTACACCTGTTTGTGGGGAGTATTTCAATTCAAATATCTGTTGCGAGTTAATAATAGTTGTGATGGATCGGGAGACCTCAATTATTATTAATCTACTGTTTATGCACCACCCAGGAGGGGAAATAAACTAGTTCAGGATTTGAACCCATATAAACGCATGAATTAGTTTTGTGAAACATTGATTGGATATAATATTGAAGAAGCATGTTGAGATTATGTGCCTAGCGTTGCTTTCGTATTTGTTGAAAAGACTTGTGGAGTTCGGGTTTTTTTTACAAATTTATTTCTTTTATTTTTATTTTTCGATTATTTCTTAAAAACTTGTGATTTTTGGTAGTTTCAATAAAATTGGAATACGATGTTATTATAGCCTAACTATTTCGTATCCAATCCCTGAGAAATACGACCTTGCTTGCCATTATCCTATAAACTATAATGTACACTTGATGTATAGAGATCCAAATATCTTTAGCGAACAAGCTTTTGGCGCTATTGCCGGGGATTGAAAGATTCTACCTAGATATAGTAATAAGTAGTTCAATCTTAATTGAAGCTTTTGTAAATAACTTTTTTTTAATTTTTGATTTTTTGTTTGTGAATAATTTTTTTATTATTAATTTTTTTATTTTTCTTTTATGTTTTAAATTAATTAATTGTTGTGGTTCTAACATTTTTTTGTTGAGTACAGATAGTGCATGATCACGCGTTCCAAATCTGCTCAGCCAATACCCGTTGATTTAGAAATAGAGAAAACAGTGAAGCAACTAAGAAAAAGATCTAAAGCAATGGAGGATGGGAATAATCAGAATATCGGGGATAACAAAAACAATGAGAAATGCCCACCTGGGGCGGATGCAAAGGACTGGATTGTGGAAAAGCCTGCTAGAACGACAGTTAGGGACTACTTCCAGTCGGAAGTTAGTCGAACTTATGGGGGTGTAACCCATCTGCCGATCAATGCAAACAACTTTAGACTTAAACCTGCATTGATCTAGATAGTTTAACAGAATCAACTTGGTAGAAGAGCCGTTGAGGATCCAAACGCGCATCTGGCGCAATTCCTAGAAATCTGCGATACTGTCAAAATGAATGGTGTTTCTGAAGACATCATTAGATGCCGCCTTTTCGCATTCTCTCTGTGCGATAAGGCTAAGGGATGGTTATGTTCTTTAACACCATCCGCAGTAGATTGGGTTGAACTAAGTCAGCAGTTCTTAGCCAAATATTTTCCCCCTAGCAAACCGCTACAACTAAAATCTGAAATCGCCCAGTTTAGGCAGTTAGATTCAGAGCCATTATAATGGACATGTGATAGATTCAGAGAATTACTAAGGAAGTGCCCTCAAGATTGATATCCCGATTACCAACAGGTTTTGTATTTCTATAATGGTTTAAGTGGCAACACGAGAACTATTATAGATGATGCATCTGGGGGTGCACTGCTAGGTAAATATCCAGAGGAGAAAATATGATTGTTAGAGGAGATGGCGAATAATAGTTACCGGTGGCCATCCGAGAGATCCAATGTCCGATGAGTAGCTGAGGTTCAGGATGAGAAAGTCGTCATGCTCACAGAACAAGTATCCGTGCTGAATATGAAATTGGATGCAATGCAGCAAGTGACTCCAAGAGATCCCGTGGTTGTTGAAGAAAAATCAAATTTTATGGGACGGCAAAGAAATGTCACAACAATTATAGAAATAATCAGACACCCAATTACTATCATCGGGGTTGCGAAACCATGAGAATATTTCATATACTAATAACAAAAATATTTTGCAACCACCTCGGGGATATAATATGGGTAACCAAGGCAGAGCAGAGTCAAGTGAAAAGAAAGCATCTATAGAAGAGATGTTATCCTTGTTTATCGGAGAAACTAAAGCAAGGCTGAAGCATAGATAGACAGGATTAAGGAACAAGTCACTAAGATGAACACGAACATAAATGCATGATTGAAATCTTTAGAAACACAAGTAGCCTAGATCGCTACTATAGTGGGAGGCCAACATCAAAAAGGTAAATTTCCAAGCGACACGGAACTGAATCCGAGAGAATAGTGCAATGCCATTCGTCTAATGGATGGTACAGATTATGAGGGCTCAAAGATTTCAATTGACCAAGTTCAACGATAGTGAAAAAATAGAAATCTGAAGTCTAGCTGAAGACGTAAAACTTAGTGCTTTATAGGAGGTAACCCAAATTATTTCCTATTTTTATTTATTTTTGATCACCTACGATTTAATTAAATTTTTATTCCATTGTTTTTTTAGTATTAACTTAATTTTTTGTTGTGTTTGGTTTTGTGGGTTGTTGTGCATGAGACGTCACAACAAACTTAGGGTTCTGATAAAAAAAAGTTAAAAATATATCACACGGCCGTTGATACTTGTAAAATATACGTGCTTTTAGGGCTTAAAATGATATATAATTGATACACTTGCATGTATATTTAGTGTGTTTTTACTTGGTTTCCTTAGAAGGGCATGATACTGCGTATTCTTGTAACTTTTTAGAGGAAACGAAGCTTAATTGAAGAAATATCAGTTGAAAGGCCCAGATAGGATTGACGAGTGGAAAGAGAAGATCAAAAAGACAAAGAATCCGGACAAAAACACGTCACACCCCCGGACCGTGTGGGACCACACGGCCGTGTGACCTACCCGTGTGAAATATGACATGTTTGTGTAAAGTTGGAAAGAAACAGGGGATGAAAACAAGCCGCACAGCTGGACCATGTGAGAGCCACATGGGCGTGTAAAGTGAACTGCATGAAAGCGACACGGCCGTGTGAGACCATATGGTCGGGCCGTGTGATGCGTTGTCTTGGATTTTTGTGTCCTTTTCCTACTCTAACTCTACAAGTGATCTCTCCAAACATCTATAAAAGGGACACAAGGCTGGCACGAAAATTCATCCATTCATATACCATACAACACACCAAATTTCACATGAATTCAAGATTCAATGTCTTTTGAGAAAGGAGGGCTAGGTCGCAAAGAACACCACAAGACCTTTCGCATCTACGGGAGCACAAGAGCTTTGAAGGCTTGGAAGGAGAATCCATCCTGATACGAAGGGGTTTTCTTTCTTTGTTTAGATCTCTTATATGTGCTTAAACGATGTCATAATGTTGATTTCAAGTTTGTCTATGAATTTGTTATCAATATTTGGCTAATCTTTCGGATCTTAGGGGCATAATCAAAACTGTGGATTCATGTTAAATCTTGATTAATTGTTTTCTTAATTGATTCATGTGTTCTATTTTATGAATTCGAGTGCTTATTTATAATTGTCGATTATTTGGCCAATAATTTGCATGTCATACTTGTTAGTCCAGAATCCGGGAGGTGAGTTCTAGCGAGACGAAAATTGAATTCAGACATAAACAGGGTAATGTACTAGGAGACTACTTCTGTTTGTGAGGAGTATTTCAATTCAAAGATCTTTTGGGAGTTAATAATAGTTGTGATGGATCGGGAGACCTCAATTATTATTAATCTTCTGTTTATGCGCCACCCGGGAGGGGGAATAAACTATTTTAGGAATTGAACCCATAGAAAACACATGATTTAGTTTTTGAAACTTTAATTGGATTTAATATTGAAAGAACATGTCGAGATTATGTGCTTAAGGTTGCTTCCGTTGTTGTTGGAAATACTTGTGGGGTTCGCAAATTTATTTATTTTTCTTTTATTTTAGATTTTTATAAAACTTGATATTCGGTCGCTTCAATAAAATTGAAATGCAATGTTATTATAGCCTAAGTTTTTCATAGTCAATACCTGAGGAATACGACCTTGCTTGCCATTATCCTATAAACTATACTGTACACTTGCAGTCGTAAGATCCAAATATTTTTGGTGAATAATTTTTTGGCGCCGTTGCCGGGGATTGAAAATTCTACTTAGATATAGTAATAAGTAATTCAATCTTAATTGAAGCATTTTTTTTTAAAAATCTTTTTTGATTTTTTCGAAATTATTTTTTTTTATTATTCTACCCAACCAATACCCATTGATTTAGAAAAATCTAGAAAACAGTGAAGCAACTAAGAAAAAGATCTAAAGCAATGGCGGAGGGGACTAATCAGAATGCCGTGAGTAACAGAGTCAATGACGAGCGCCCACCTGGGACAGTCTCACAGGACCGGATAGTGGAAAGGCCCGCGAGAAGGACAGTTAGGGACTACTTCCAGCCGGATGTAAGTCAAACTTATGGGGGTGTGGCCCGTCTTCCGATCAATGCAAACAACTTTGAACTAAAACCATCATTGAGACAAATGGTGTCACAAAATCAGTTTGGGGGCAGAGCCGTTGAGGATCCAAATGCGCATCTGGCGCACTTTTTTTTTGAGATACTGTTAAGATGAATGGTGTTTCTGAAGATATCATTTGATGCCGCCTTTTCGCATTCTCTCTGCACTGTAAGGCAAAAGGATGGTTATGCCCTCTAATACCACCGATAGCAAATTGGGCTGAACTAAGTCAGCGGTTTCTAGCCAAATACTTTCCCCCTAGTAAAATGCTGCAATTGAAATCTGAAATTGCCCAGTTTAGCCAGTTAGATTCAGAGCCACTATATGAAGCATGGGATAGATTCCGGGAATTGCTAAGGAAGTGCCCTGCCCTCAACATGGATATCCCGACTACCAACAAGTCCAGTACTTCTATAATGGTTTGAGTGGCAACACAAGAACGATTATAGATGTTGCATCTGGGGGTGCACTGCTAGGGAAATATCCAGAAGAGGTACTAGTGTTGTTAGAGGAGATGGCAAATAATAGTTATCAATGGCCATCCGAGAGATCTACTATCCGACGTGTGGCAGAAGTTCAGGATGAGAAAGTCGCCATGCTCACAAAATAGGTATCCGTGCTAAATATGAAACTGGACGCGATGCAACAAGTGACTCCAAGAGATCCTGCTGTTGTTGAAGAAGAAACGAACTTTGTGGGCCAACAAAGGAACTTCAACAACAATTATAGAAATAATCAGACACCCAATTACTATCATCCGGGGTTGCGAAACCATGAAAACTTCTCTTATGGTAACAATAAAAATGTTTGGTAGCCACCTCTGGGATTTAATGTGGGTAATCAAGATAGAGCGGAGTCAAATGAAAAGAAAGCATCTGTTGAGGAGATGCTATCCTCGTTTATCGAAGAGACTAGGGCAAGACTGAATAAGGATGAAAGCAAAGATAGACAGGATAGAAGAACATGTCACTCAGTTGAACACGAACGTAAACGCAAGACTGAAATCTTTAGAAACACAAATAGCCCAGATCGCAACTGCAGTGGGAGGCCAACATCAAAAGGGAAAATTCCCAAGCGATACTAAACTGAATCTGAGAGAACAATGCAATGCCATTCGTCTGATAGATGGTACTGACTTTGAGGGCTCACAGATTTCAACCGACACGGTTTAGCGACAATGATTAGAAATATTAAGTCTGGCTGAAGACGTAAAACTTAGCGCTTTATGGGAGGTAACCTAATTTATTTCTTATTTTTGTTCATTTTTAATCTCCTTTAATTTTAATTTCAATTTTATTTTTATTAACTTAATTTTTAGTTGTCTTTAGTTTTGTGAGTTGTTGTGTAGGAGGCGTCACGACAAACTCCCGATTATAAAAAAAATACATCACACGGCCGTGTGATACCACACGACCAGGCTATGCGAGGAGTCGAGGCGCCCAACACCATATGGCCAGGCCGTGTGGCCACCACACGGTCGTGTGGGATATGGCGAACCAGCAAGGCAGGCGCAGGGCCACACGGCCCGCCCGTGCAGCGTCACACGGGCCGTGTGGCCTGTTAGACCAGTCGCGATTTCTCCCTTCTTTCACCCCCAAAACTCAATTTTTCTCCCACTTTCTCCTACCGAAATCCTATAACTTGAAAATTCTCTCCCAAAACTCTCAAACTCCTCTCCAACTCTCTCCAAATTCACTATAAATCTCTCCCCCAAAACACAAATCCTTCAACTTCTCAAGAAACCCATCACCTAAAGCCTTCAAATTTTCAACTTCTTCAAGTTCTACACCAAGTTTGGGGGTTTTCAAAGTTTAAATTTCAGATTTTTCTCACCTCAAAAATTCGATTTTCATAGCTTCTAGGGGTGAAAGAGAAACAAGAAGGAACATGAGAATAAGAAGGGAATCAACCCCGGAGCCCGAACCCGAGCCACAACCGATTATAAGCCCAACGAACCGAAAGCTTCAAATGTCATCTTGTCGAATGAAGCATATCGGGCTAGATGGGCGATACTCTACTATCAACCACGGATAAATACAAGGTATCACGATGAACCTACATGTGCTAATTTAGGTTTATTGGATGATTTTTGGGCTTTGTGTGGTCGGATTGATTGGCATGAATTGTTGGATGGGTATTGGGCTACTTATTTGGTTTGTACACTTGAATTTTTGAGTAGTTTCGAATTAGTAGTTCGAAAAAAAAAATTTATAGGGATTCGATTCCGATTGGCGAATGAGCCGAGGGAGTTGACTATTGATGATTTGAATGAAATATATAGAACTCCTGCTTATGGGGTTGAGGAGCATGAGGATTTTGATAAGGGTAGTTATTGGAGGGAAATAACTAGGAAAAGAATCTACACGCCGGGTACCTCGAAGGCATCTAGCATTCGAAACCCCATATTTCGCTATGTACAAAAAGCATTAGCGGAAATAATTTTTGCGAGGGATGAGAGTAAAGGGGCCTTGTGGGTAGATAAGTTGATTATTATATGGTGTATGGCATCGGGGACGGAGGTTGTGCCAAACGTCGGGGCTATGATAGCCCGACAATTTGATAGGGTGAGAAAATCTGAGAGGGGAGGAATTTGTATTGGGGGGATGATTACTCCTATTGTTGAATACTTTAATGTTAGCTTTGAAGGGTATGAGGAGGCCGCAGGGCCTAAACTAATTGATTTGACTATTTTATTTGCTATGAAAATGATTCAATTCGATGGGCGTGATTACTGGCTGAACCAGGCAGATAGAACATAAATTAGGCTTTCTAACCCTGAAGCTACATCTATAAGAAATAGGGGTAATTGGTTACTAAGAGGTGAACAGGGGGTTGTTGTTCAAGAAGAGCAAGATGAGCCTATGAGGGAGGCGCCAGAATCCTCTAGACAAGGGGGTAACCGGCAATTTAGCATGAGCGATAGGCTAGAAAGGATGGAAGCCGACGTGGGCAAATTGATAGATGACACGTATCAGTTGACGGCTATAGTTGATGAGTACCACACAGAGTACTTACAACTGTTCGATGCTATCACCCAGCAACAACATTACGTGTACGAGATGATGTCTTATATGGATCAGTGTCATATTTCACAGGGCCACTACCCTCCACCTCCACCACCACAGTGAGCTATGTAAGTACTTATTACGCATTCCTCTTTCTTTTGATAATTTCCTCATATGTTCGGGACGAAACATATTTTAAGTTTGGGGGGATTGTCAAGAATTTGTAATTTAGTACTGTTGCATTTTGCATTGCATTTAGGATTGCATGTAGAGCATAAAAGTTTGCATTAAATTTTTTCGATTTTTATTTTAACTTTTAACACGTTTATCTCTTTAGCACATTTAATTGTTTTTGTGCGAATTTTAATCAAGATTTTCGAATATGCCCAAAGCTTCTGTATGATTTCACTATGAGCATTCAATTTTACGAGATGACATATTTTTGTGAATAATGCGATGAATGGTTGAGAAGATGTCTTTTATTTGTTTGGTATTAGTTAAGAAAATTGGGTATTTGGGCATGTTGCGAAAAATAAGCCTGTGAGATTTTGTGCCTTAAACTGCTTTATCTTATGCAACTTAATTTTTTCTTGAGTGTGTCATTCATGATTGATAGAACTCTAGAACTTACTCTCGTATCTTTATTGAAGCCATGTGTGTGTGCAATTTGTGAAAATAATTTAAGGCCATCTTTGTTTTAGCCTACTTAGCCTAAAAAGCCTACCTATGAACTCATGATTCCCTAGTTAGTCAATTTTGAGCCAAAACTTTTTATTGTTAGCCACATTGATCTTTAAAATTGAAAACATGATTTTATCCCTGAAATTTCTTGGGCTTATAGAAAATAAACAAGTTTGGGGGAGAAGTGGTGAAAATTTATGAAGAAAGAGAGGAAGTTGGCAAAAGAAAGAGGGATGAGCAGTATCTGGGTGAATGAATAAAGAATGAAGCTCGAAAAAAAATGAAAAAAATCTTTGAAAAATATATCGAGAAAATCGAGTAAAAGAAAGAAAAATTCTGAAAATTGTGAAAAATGAGAGCTTGAGGCTAGAGAAAAAGAAAAAAGGGCAAAAAGGCCTAAGAATAAAAAAAAAAGGAGAAATAAGGGTGGAGTTGAGTTGAGCAATAAAATATCTTGAGAATGAGTATCATGTTGAAATTGGGTTGGTGAATTGCAAGTCTGCGTGCTTAAATTCTATTTGCTCAAGTCAAGTCACTTAATCCAAATATTACATACCCTTACCAAAGAGCCTACATTACAACCTAATAAAAGTCCTTTTTTATTATTAGATTATGCACACAAAAGTGGTCGAGATGTTAGATGATTTGCAAGCCTATTGTAGTTCTACATTCACAGAATTGATTTTGAGCGTAAACACGTACCATACACTTTGAGAGTCGAGTGATACACTACTACTTGGGAGTCACGATGTCAAGTACTCGAGAGAGTATTAATTGTGCCAAACTTGTGATTGATGACTTCTTGATAATGAATTGCATGGTTTACTTAAATATGGAGTCGAATGAGATTAAATATTTATAGTGTTCTTGTGTGTTCTTTGTTACCCTTGATATTATATTTCTTAATTTGCTCGAGGACGAGCAATGCTTTAAGTTTGGGGGATTTTGATACTTGTAAAATATATGTGCATTTAGGGGCTTAAAATGATATATAATTGATACATTTACATGTATATAATGTGGGTAATCAAGGCAGAGCGGAGTCAAGTGAAAAGAAAGCATTTGTAGAAGAGATGTTATCCTTGTTTATCGGAGAAACTAGAGCAAGGCTGAACAAGGATGGAGCATAGATAGACAGAATTGAGGAACAAGTCACTCAGATGAACACGAACATAAATGCAAGATTGAAATCTCTAGAAACACAAGTAGCCCAGATTGCTACTACAGTGGGAGGCCAACATCAAAAAGGCAAATTCCCAAGCGACACAAAACTGAATCCGAGAGAACAGTGCAATGCCATTTGTCTGATGGATGGTACAGATTACGAGGGCTCAAAGATTTCAACTGACCAAGTTCAACGATAGTGAAAAAATAGAATTCTAAAGTCTGGCTGAAGACGTAAAACTTAGCGCTTTATAGAGGCAACCCAAATTATTTCCTATTTTCATTTAATTTTGATTGCCTTCGATTTAATTAAATTTTAATTCCATTGTTTTTTTAGTATTAACTTAATTTTTAGTTGTGTTTGGTTTTGTGGGTTGTTGTGCAGGAGGCGTCATAACAAACTCTGGGTTCTGATAAAGAAAAAGTCAAAAAATATATCACACGACCATTGATACTTGTAAAATATACGTGCATTTAGGGCTTAAAATGATATATAATTGATACATTTGCATGTATATTTAGTGTGTTATTACTTGGTTTACTTAGAAGGGAATGATATTGCATATTCTTGTAACTTTCTATGGGAAACAGAGCTTAATTGAAGAAATATCAGATGAAAGGCCCGGATAGGATTGTCGAGTGCAAAGAGAAGATCGAAAAGACAAAAACCGGACAAAAACAAATCACACGGCCGGACCGTGTGGGACCACACGGCCGTGTGACCTACTCGTGTGAAATATGACATGTCCGTGTGAAGTTGGGAAGAAATAGGGGACGAAAACAAGCCGCACAGCCGGACCATGTGAGAGCCACACGGGCGTGTGAAGTGAACTACATGAAACCCACACGGCCGTGTGAGGCTACACGTTCAAGCCGTGTGATGCGCTGTCTCGGATTCTTGTGTCCTTTTTCCCACTCCAACTCTACAAGTGATCTCTCCAAGCATCTATAAAAAGGACCCAAGACTGGCATGAAATTCATCCATTCATACACCATACAACACACCAAATTTCACAGGAACACAAGATTCAAGATCTTCTGAGAGAGGAGGGCTAGGTCGCGAAGAACACCACAAGGCCTTTCGCATCTACCGGAGCACAAGAGCTTCGAAGGTTTGGAAGGAAAATCCATCCTGACACGAAGGGATTTTCTTTCTTTGTCTAGATCTCTTGTCTGTGCTCAATCGATGTCATAATGTTGATTTCAAGTTTGTCTATGAATTTGTTATCAATGTTTGGCTAATCTTTTGGATCTTAGGGGCATAATCAAAACTGTGGATTCGTGTTAAATCTTGATTAATTGCTTTCTTAATTGATTAATGTGTTCTATTTTATGAATTCGAGTGCTTATTTATAATTGTTGATAATTTGGCCAATAATTTGCATGTCATACTTGTTAGTCCAGAATGCGGGAGGTGAGTTCTAACGAGACGAAAATCGAATTCAGACATAAACAAGATAATGTATTGGGAGACTACTTCTATTTGTGGGGAGTATTTCAATTCAAAGATCTTTTGGGAGTTAATAATAGTTGTGATGGATCGGGAGACCTCAATTATTATTAATCTACTGTTTATGCGCCGCCCGGGAGGAGGAATAAACTATTTTAGGAATTGAACCCATAGAAACTCATGAATTGGTTTTTGAAACTTTAATTGGATTTAATATTGAAGAAACATGTCAAGATTATGTTCCTAAGGTTGCTTCCATGGCTGTTGAAAATAATTGTGGGGTTCGCCAATTTATTTATTTTTCTTTTATTTTTTATTTTTATAAAACTTGATTTTCGGTCACTTTAATAAAATTGGAATGCGATGTTATTATAGCCTAAGTGCTTCGTAGTCAATCCCGAGGAATACGACCTTGCTTGCCATTATCCTATAAACTACACTGTACACTTGCAGTTGTAAGATCCAAATATTTTTGGCGAACAACCGTGTGAACCAAGTCACACGGACCATGCGACGAAAAACCCAAAGGTCAGTCACCACATGGTCGTTTGGAGTGGGACATCAGTGGACGGAGCCAACGCGTAGTGCAACATGGTCCGATCTTGTGGGATCGCACGGACCGTACGAACAGGACCAGATGGAATTCTTCTCCTTTTTAACCTCCAACACTCAATTTTTATCCCACTTTCTCCTACCCAAATCCTACAACTCGAAAATTCTCTCCCAAAACACTAAAATCCTTCTCCAAATCTCGTCCAAATTCACTTCAAATCTGACCCCAAAAACACAAATGTTTCACCTTCTCAAGAACCCATCACTAAATTCCTTCAATTTCTCAAATTTTACAAGTTCTTTACCAAGATTGGGGATTTTTAATTTCCAAATTTCAGATTTTAATACGTGAAAAACTTGGTCTAGAAGGAATACTAGAAGACGAAGGGAACCAATACTGGAGCCCGAACCTAAGCCACAACCAGAGTATGCGGCCGACGAACCAGAGGCCTCTAATGTCATCTTGCCAGATGAAACACATTGGGCCTGATGGGCGGTGCTCTATTACCGGCCATGGGTAAATACAAGGTATCCCGATGAACTACGCTTGGTAATTTGGGTTTGTTGGAGGATTTTCGGGCTATGTGTGGTCGTGTAGATTCGCATGAATTGTTGAACGGGCATTGGGCTACATATTCAATTTATACGACTGAATTCTTAAGTAGTTTTGAATTAGTAGTCCAAAAATAGAATTTGATGGGGATTAGGTTGCAATTAGCCAATGAGCCGAGGGAATTATCAATATTTGATTTAAATGAGATATATAAAACTCCGCCATATGGGGTGGAGGAACATGAATATTTTGATAAGGATAGGTTTTGGAGGGAGATAACGGGTAAATGGATTTATACGCTGGGTACTTCAAAGGCATTTGGCATTCGAAATCCTGTATTCTGCTATGTACAAAGAACTTTAGCGAAAAACGGTGTTTACGAGGGAGGATAGAAAAGGGGCCTTAAGAATAGATGAGTTGTTCATTATTTGGTTTATGGCGTCGGGGACGGAGGTTTTGCCAAATGTCAGGGCTATGATAGCCCGATAATTTGATAGAGTGAGAAAATAAGAAAGGGGAGGAATTTGTATTGGTGGACTTATTACCTCTATAGCCGAGCACTTTAATGTTACCTTTAAGGGGTATGCGGAAGCCAATGGGGCAAAACTAATTGATATGACTATTTTATCTGCTATGAAAATGATTCAATTTGATGGAGGTGGTTACTAATTGAATCATGCGGACAAAACTAGAATTAGGCTCCCAAACCCGGAAGCTACTTCTATCAGAAATAGGAGTAATTGGTTAATGAGAGGTGATCGGGGACTGCTGCTCAGGAAGAGCAAGATGAGCCTATGCAGGAAAGGGATGTGCCGGAATCATCTAGACAAGGGGGTAACCGGCCATGGAGCATGAGTGATAGGCTTGAAAGGACGGAAGTCGATGTGGGCAAGTTAATAGATGATACTTATCAGTTGACAGTGAACGTTGATGTGTATCACGCTGAATATTTACAAAGGTTTGATGCGATTACCTAGCAGCATCAGTACATGTATGAGATGATATCTCGTATGGATCAGTGGCACATCTCACAGGGCCACTACCCTCCACCTCCACCACCACAGTGATTCAGTAAGTACTTTTTATGCATTCCTCTTTTCTTTTGATAATTTCCTCATATATTCAGGACGAAGCATATTTTCAGTAATTTGGGGGGTTGTCAAGAATGTGTAAATTAGTATTGTTGCATTTTACATTGCATTTAGAATTGCATGTAGAACATAAAAAATTTGCATTATTATTTTTTTATTTTTTATTTTTGATTTTTACTTTATTTTTATTTTTACATGTTTATTGCTTTAGCACGCTTAATTGCTTTTGTGTGATTTTGGATCAAGATTTCCAAAAAAGTATAAAGCTTCCATATGATTTTACTATGAGCATTTGATTTTATGAGATGATATATTTTTGTGAATAATGTGATGAATGGTTGAGAAGATATTTTTTTTACTTGTTTGGCATTGATTAAGAAAATTGAGTATTTGAGCATGTTGGGAAAAATAAGCATGTGAGCTTTTGTGCATATAACTGCTTTTATTTTATACAATCTTATTTTTTTATTCTTAAGTGTGTCATTCATGATTGCTAGAACTCTAGATAAAAAAAAAGAATTCTAGAACTTGTTTTGGTATCTTCATTGAAGCCATGTGCGTGTGCAGTTTTAAAAATAATTTAAGGTCATCTTTGTTTTAGCCTACTTAGCCTAAAAAGCCTACCTATGAACTCATGATTCCCTAGTTAGCCACTTTGAGTCTTAACTTTTTATTCTTAGCATATTTTTTATCTTTAAAATTGAAAAAAATATTTTTATCCCTAACATTACTTGAGCTTATAGAAGATGAATAGTTTGGGAGAGATGTGGTGAGATTATGAAAAAATAGAGAAAGTTGGCAAGAGAAACAGGGATGAGCAATATCTAGGTAAATGAAAGAAAAATCTCTGAAAACGAAAGAGAGAAAAATCGAGCAAAAGAAAAGAAATGAAAGAAAAAAAATCTAGAAATTGTGAAAAATTGAGAGCTTGAGGCTAAAGAAGAAAAGAAAAAAAGGCAAAAAGGCCTAAGAATGAAAAAGGAGAAAAATGGTGGAGTTGAGTTGACAGGGAAAATATCTTGAAAGAATGATTTTTAGATAAAATTGGGTTGGTGAGTTGTAAGTCCGTGTACTTAAATTCTACTTGATCCATCAACTTACTTAATCCAAATTTTCTCTACCTTTACCAAAGAGCCTACATTGCAACCAAATGAAAAGTCATTTTTTATTCTTAAATTGCGCACACTAAAGTAGTAGAGATGTTAGACGATTTGTAAGCCTATGGTAGTTCTACATTCATTGAATTGAGTTGAGAGTAAACACTTCCCATACACTTTGAGAGATGAGTGATACACTACTTATTTGTGAGTCGCGATGTCAAGTACCCAGAGAGAGTATTAATTATGCCGAACTTGTAAATGATGACTTCTTGATAATGAATTGCATGGTTTACTAGAATATGGAGTTAAATAAAATTGAATGTTTATAGTGTTCTCGTGTGTTCTTTGTACCCTTTGATATTATTTTTCTTAATTTGCTCGAGGACAAGCAATGGTTTAAGTTTGGGGGATTTTGATACGTGTAAAATATATGTGCATTTAAGGGCTTATTTAGATATATAATTGATGCATTTGCATGTATATTAAGTGTATTTTACTTGGTTTCCTTAGAAGAACATGATACCGCATATTCTTATAACTTTTTACAGGAAACGAAGCTTAAATGAAAAGATATCAGTTGGAAAACCCTGACAAGATCGATGAGTGCAAAGAGAAGATCAAAAGACGAAGAAAAAAGACAAAAACAAGTCACACGGTCAGCCAGTGTAGGGTGACATGGCTGTGTGATATGCCCGTGCGAAGTAACATAACCGTGTGAAGTGTTCGGGAGAAAATAGAGACAAAACCAAGTCGCACGGTCTTGTAGATCCACACGACCGTGTGGGGTGGCCTTGTGAAACTACATGGCCCGTGTGATTTGTCTGCAGCTGATTTTTGTGTCCTTTTCCTACCAGAGCTCTACAAGTGATCTCTTACAACAACTATATAAAGGGACCAAGGCTTGCACGAATTTACATCATTCATAAAACATACAACACACCAAAATTCAATGTATTACACAAATCAAAGGTCTTCTAAGAGAGGAGGGCTAGGTTACAAAGAACACCAGAAGGCCTTTCATATCTACGGAAGCACAAGATTTTTGAAAGCTTGGAAGGATGATCCATCCTGACAAGAAAGGGTTTTCTTTCTTAGTTTAGATCTCTTGTCTGTACTTAAACGATGTCACAATGTTGATTTCAAGTTTGTCTATAAATTTATTATTAATGTTTGGCTAATCGTTCAGATCCTAGGGCATAATTAAAATTGTGGATTCATGTTAAATCTTGATTGATTATTTTCTTAATTGATTCATGTGTTCTATTTTATGATTTCGAGTGCTTATTCTTAATTGCTTTTTATTTGGCCAATAATTTGGATGTCATACTTGTTAGTCTATAATCCGGGAGGTGAGTTCTAGCAAGACGAAAATCGAATTCAGACATAAACATGATAATAGATCGGGAGACTACATCTGTTTGTGGGGAGTATTTCAATTCAAAGATCTGTTGGGAGTTAATAATAGTTGTGATGGATCGGGAGACCTCAATTATCATTAATCTACTATTTATGTGCCACCCGAGAGGGGGAATAAACTTGTGTAGGAATCGAACCCATAGAAACACATGAATTGGTTTTGTGAAATATTGATTGGATTTAATATTGAAGAAGCATGTTGAGATTATGTGCCTAGGGTTGCTTTCGTATTTGTTAAAAAGACTAGTGAAGTTCGGGTTTTTTACAAATTTATTTCTTTTATTTTTTTGATTATTTCTTAAAAACTTGTGATTTTTGGTAGCTTCAATAAAATTGGAATACGATGTTATTATAGCCTAAGTGTTTCGTATCCAATCCCTGAGGAATATGACCTTGCTTGCCATTATCCTATAAACTACGCTATACACTTGCAGTATAGAGATCCAAATATTTTTGATGAATCAAGTGGAAGAAAAGAACCTTCAAGGAAATTCCACGGGAAACCCAAGGAAAATCCAAGAAGAGAATGTATTCTGCAAATAATGATGATGGAAATGCCATGAAGAAAAGAAGAATGGACATTGCCATGTATGTGGCAAACCTGGTGACTTCGCTAGGGAATGTCACCAACACAAGGGACTAAAGACAACAGAAGAAACAAATTTGATAGTTGTTAGGAAATTTATTGTTAGATTTTGATGATACCATGTAAAACTTAGAATAGGAAGTTGGCACCCCATTTTCCTTGTATTTCTATTCTTCAATAGATAGGACTGCATGAGCTGAGTGAAATCAATTGTGGTGAAAAATGCAAGAAGTCAAAATGAGTGCAGTCAAAATGAAAGGCAAAGACTCGACTAAAGGAGATCTAACAGAGGAACAACTATGTAAAGATTGAAGGATCAAAAGTCAAGTCAGTAAAGAGCCAAGTCTAACAGTTGAACTGATAGTTGAGTCTTTCCTTAAAGGATGGAGCAGACTCAAGTCAAAGGGGTAAAGGCAGCTGTCAAATCAAGTCGACTGACATTAATCCGTTGAAAGTCAAAGATATTACTCGATATAGTAATAAGTCCAAGCTGCCCTATTTTAAAGTGTTTGTCCCAAAAATGTGCAAAAGGAGTGAACTAATGGGAAGCATTGAAGCTTGTGTCAAGCCCTGAAAAGCTGCAGAGCCATTTAATACGAGGATATGTCAACATCACAAACTGCAGGTCAAGAAAAGACAAGCCAACGAACAAGAAAGTGTCATTTGAAAATAGCCTATCTCTTCAACGGGTAAATTTTCAAATGAGCACTATAAAAGGCTTAGAAAGTGTTAGGAATTTTATTGTTTAGATTTTGATGAATGCCATGTAAAACTTAGAATAGAAAGTTGGCACCCCAATTTTTGTTTTAAAATGCATTGTAATAAATAGAGCTGGCCAAGCTGAGTTAAGTCGGCCTACGCCCTAACATGCAAGAAGACAATCAAGACTGAAGGAAGACTCACCGCGAGATTTGAGTATGGCAAAGAAGAGTAGACAGAACTCTATTGGAGAAGCGGTGAGATGCGGTGAGTGGAGCATCATCAAGTCAACTCAAGTAAAGCCAAGTCTCAAGTTGAAGTGAGAGAAGAGTCATCCATGATTGGAAGTGACTCTAAGTCACCAGGGAAAGCAAGGAAATGCGGTCAAGTCGAGATAATCGTAAAAGAACCGTTGTACGAGTAAATCAAGAGATTTACTTAAACAAGTAATATCTCCATACCACCTTTCTGAGTGCTCGGTCCCGAAGCGTGCAAAAGGAATGAACCAATGGGAAGCACCACACCGTGTCGAACTCGAAAAGGTGAAAGAACAATTCATACGAGGAAATGGCAATTCCAAGAACGCAAGCCCACGATCGCAAAGTGACTTTCAAAAATAAGCCTATCTCTTCAACGGGCAAATTTTTGAAAGTTCACTATAAAAGGCCGA
This sequence comes from Rehmannia glutinosa, assembly GCA_016081115.2. Lineage (NCBI taxonomy): Eukaryota > Viridiplantae > Streptophyta > Magnoliopsida > Lamiales > Orobanchaceae > Rehmannia > Rehmannia glutinosa. The sequence goes on from CM071927.1 coordinate 63,698,829, forward strand.
GGAGTTTGTTTGAGAAAGATGATGAATGACACACATGTGAGATATACAAGCTTATCAAAATCGAAACATTCTCAATCCTCAAGCCTACATTTGAAGTACATCAATCCAACACTTACCCGTGAAGGAAAGAGAACTTCAATCAGTTGAAGAGGAAAATATCGAAAACAAGGGGTCTACATTCCGGGAAGGATTGTAGAAAGGTTCAAGGTTGAACCAAGTCTTAAGCTTTTGGAGGGCTTCGTGATCAAATCCAAAGTGCTTGAGCAAGTGAGTGTAGTAACAAGCGCAAATGCCTGTGAAGAAGCCGAGTCGCACGAGAAGCGGTGAGTGATCAAGGCGTCTCAGGACCGAGTCCCTAAGGATCAAGTCAATTTGTTGTGATCAAGACTTGTATCCGGACTGTTACCACTTTGTAAACCGATCATTACTTAGTGGATTCCTCCGGGAGTTGGAGAAGAGAGAGTAGAAGAATTACCCCATCTTCGAACCTCTATAAAAACTTCATTGTGTCATTTACATTTCAACATTTAAATTCCTGCACTTTTAATCGCTTATATCTCACGATAAATTTGCTATCCACGATAATTGATAAGTACTAAATCAAGCTCTAAAATCTTGCTTAATCAAACTTAAGGGTGTTAAGTCTTCCTGAAAATAAAACCACGGTTGAGTTAAATTATAGCCAACAATGAGTTACTCCATCAACATCTCAATTTGAGTCTGTTGAGAGATTAACTCTCTTGAGTGACTAATTCGATTGTCCATCAAGGACACAGTGTGTAGAATCAACTCAGTAGATTTAAAAGGACTAAATCGAAAATTTGGTAAGGTTTATTCAACCCCCTTCTAAACCTTACACTTACACCCCTTGGGACCTACAAGTGGTATCGTGAGCGGTTGGTTCATGAACCCTCCGCATTGGTTCTTGAACTAGATCTCCAAACTTTTCAAAGTCCGCTTTAGTACTTGAACCTTCAAAACTCTTTTTTATTAAAAAGTCATTATCATGGAAGCAAATTTAACACGCATCCCTATGTTCACTATCAAAGAATTTGACGATTGGAAAATACGTATGCGAGGCTCATCTATCAAAGATTACACGATGAGATGTGGATAGTGATAGAAGATGGGCCTCTTCAAATATTAAAGGTGAACACAAATTTGCATAAAAGAGTTGCGGTGAAGGAGAAGAAGATGTGCTCCCTGCACGGTCATGGTTGAAAAACCAAGAACTCGAGTGGACAAATGATGAGAAAAAGATACAACCTGGACAATGTAGCCAAGGACATCCTTTACAAAACCTTGGACAAAGCCATGTTCCATAAAGTCAAATCATGCAAAACGGCTAAGGAAATGGGACAAGTTGACACCGATTTGTGAAGGCTGAGCAAATCAAAGAAAACAAATTATCGGTGGTCAGACAGAAATTTGAAAACTTCAAAATGATCTCAGGAGAGAACCTGGATCAACTAGACGCTCGGTTCACGTAAATCACAAATGAGTCGTCATGCACTTGGAAAGGAGTATACACGTAAGGAAATGTGTATGAAAATCCTAAAAAGTCTTCCAAATTGAATGGGAAATGAAGGTCATGGCACCGAGACATTCCATGGACCTATCAAAGACATCCAACCATGAACTATTCTCGGACCTCAAAGCCTACGAGAATTTGAGCCGAGAAGAAAAGACCAGGAAGAGACAATTTGTACCCAAAACAATTTGCTCTAATTGTTAAAGATGGGAAGAAAAGTCGAGGTCAAAGAAGTCATTGACCCGGAAGAAATAGCCCCGATGGTCAAAAGATTCAACAAGTTCTTCAATAAGAACTACAAGAGAGAAAGGAGAATCTTCCGAAGACACTCGGCTCCTCCAAATCAAGGGAAGACAGGCCAACCAAGAGAACAGATCATCAAAAAGTGGAGTATCAAAGGGTGACAACTCAAGAATGGAAAGAGTTGATCAAAAAGTGAATATCTATGTTTGAATCAGACAACCAGGTCACTATGCCATTGATTCGCTCATATCCTCGTAGTCAACAAGTACGGGGATGAAGAAGAAAGAAAGGTCTTTGAGAAAGAAGGCAAGAAAAGAAAAAGGCAATGATGGCGCAGAGATCGCCGAGACAACCAAGTCAAGAGAGACAAAGCTAATTCGAGAGAAGCGGTGAAGCCGACTACTCAAGTGACTCGAAGAAGAAGCCCTGATCCGCTTGATGGCCAAAGAACAAGATCAAGAAGATGAGGTACAATCTAACTCAACAAACTCGACACTAGTGATAGTGATCGTGACACACACACTTCATCACCTCACGATCTTTATGATTCTTTAGGCAAAATGATGAAAGATTTTGAACACATTAAATCCTCACACACACTATTGAATGAGGAAAACAACCTACTCAAAAGTCAAAACTCAAAGTCGACTAAGGAGCCGAGTACTCTAAGTCAAATAGTGTTGAAAATGAAAGTTTAAAGGTGAAAATGCTAAATTAGTAGCGAAATTGCTGCTATAGAAAAGAGGAGAATGACCTCAAGAATGTTATTGCCTCATTCACTAAGGCATCTAAATCATTGGATGATCTTATTATGAGTCAAACAAAATGTGGAGACAAGACGGGCTTAGGATTTAATTCCTCTCGTGCCATGTCAAACCTCAAGAGTAATTTTGGAAAAAGGATCTTCAAGTCATGAAGAGTCCGAAAAATCCAAAACTCTAAATGTTGCACACACATTCACTCCAAAGCACAATACTAAGCAAACCGGCCTTGGTTACAAAGGAAAAGGAAAACGGCCGATTGAGTGTCTTTGAAAAGGACAAGTGAGAAGAGATTCGTGAGTCCCTCAAAGCAAACTCCAAACGAGAAAAATACTCAGTAAAGAAGAAGCAGAGCTACCAAAAATCCCGAGAAAACCCATAAAAGAAATACATATGATGGGAATGGTAGAAAATATCCAAGCCAAGTGATTGGAATAATGTGAACCATCAAAGATAGACTTATGGAATATAAGCCCAAATGGCAAAGGCCTAAAACTCAAAGAAAGGCCATTCCAAAAGTATAAGAGCTTTCATCAAAGACACACATATGCACCTAGGCACTACACTCAAAAACACCACAATTACCCAAGGAAGGCAATTGCTAAAACATATATGCAGCATACGGACAAAAGAGACAATTTGTATGAACCTAGAATCCCCAAGCAATTTGCCAGGATTAATTATGATTATGGTTGATAGATGGCAACCCCTTAGAGTCAAATCATTTGGCTATAGGTTGGTTGGATCATCTTACAATTCTAACCCCTCAGGACCCGAGACAAGTATGGGTACCTAAAACTTAATTTCCTTGATTGCGGGTTCAAGGAACAGTGAGTGCCAAGGAACCTGGTACATGGATAGTGGTATTTCAGACATATGACAGAAATAAGAAAAATCTGTCAAAATTCAAGGAAGTTAAAGGAGCAAAAGTCATATTTGGAGGAAATGAAGCTCTGGTGAAATCGAGGCATTGGATCCATCAAGAGGAATGGATTAGAAATCACGGATGTTGCATATGTTGAAGGACTCAACTTCAACTTATCGAGTATCGATCGACTCGTGACAAGGGCTACAATGTTGGATTCAACATGGGTATATGCCAAATCAAAGATATTGAATCAAATGAAGTGGTCTTTGCAAGGATGTAGACGAGAAAAATATGTATGTAGTGGATTGGTCAACCGCAACACCCATCACCTGTCTACTAGCAAAGAGCACAAATTGAATCAAGTTGGTTGTGGCACAAAAAAGCCGAGTCACCTGAATTTCAAAACACTTAACAAGTCGGGCAAGAAGTCATCTTGTGGAAGGACTTCGGACTTCGATATACAAGAAGGAGAGTATATGTGATGCATGTTAGAAGGGAAAACAAATCAAGTCGTCATTCAAAGAAAAGACATGCCCATCCTCAACAAGAATATTGCATCCGCTTCATATGGATCTATTTGGCCCAAGTGGAACCGGCCAAAGATAAGTGGAAAGAAATACACCTTGGTGGTAGTAGATGACTACTCAAGATATACATGGACAATATTCATGTGTTAGAAGAAAGAAACTCTACAAAAACTACCACGGTGATGAAAAGGATTCAAAATGAGAAGAGTCAAACTATTATCAAAATAAGATCGGATAGAGGAACCGAGTTTGTCAATGGAATAATAACTCGATCTTGTATTGAGAATGGTATTGGTCATGAACTATCAAGCAAGGACTCCCATGTGAGAATGGAGTTGCGAAAGAAGAAATAGAACCCTCAAAGAAGCAAAGAAGGACCATGTTAGTCAAGCGGGGTTACCAAAAAGGTTTTTGGGTCAAGCAATCAACACGACTTGCTACACCCAAAACAGATGTATGATAAAAGACGGTGACAAAGACTCCTATGAGATCTGGTGGAAGAAAACCAAGTGTTGCATATTTGAGAATATTTGGATGTAAATGCTTCATCCACAACAATGGCAAAGACAACCTAAAGGCTTTTGATGCTAAAGCGATGAGGGTATCTTCTTAGGATACTCGGTGAAAGCAAAGCCTGAGAATACTCAACAAAAGAACTATGGTTACGGAGGAATCCATTCATGTAGTATTCGATGAGCCAAATGTAAATGGAGAAGACATTGAAAGAGTCGGTGATGTTTGAATCATCCAAACATACAAAAGAGTCCCTATGTCAAGTCAAATTTGGAATTATCAATTCGGAAGAAGATGAGATAGTTTGAATCTCAAAAAAGTGGAAAATTTGCGGCTAAGTGATTGCGAGAGAGGCGACCCACAAAGAACACAGTACCGTCAAGTCGATCAATCCAGCTAACTTGCTCCAACCCGATGTAAGATGGCCGAGAGACCATCCACGAACTTGTCATTGGAGATATAAGAGAAGGTGTCAAGACAAGATCGAGAACTCAACAAGAAGCCATGGTCACATGCTTCATCTCGCAAATAGAGCCCAAAGATGTGTCACAAGATTGGACGACACATTGGATTCAAGCTATGCAAGAAGAGTCTGAATCAATTTGAGAGAAATAAAGTATGGGAATTAGTGCAAAGACCCATACATCAAAATGTTATTGGAACCAAATGGGTGTTCGAAATAAGATGAATGAGGAAGGGTGTCGTGTGGTAAGAAACAAAGCAAGACTAGTAGCCAAAGGATATTGCCAAGAAGAAGGGATAGATTTTGATGAAACATTTGCCCTCGTAGCAAGATTGGAAGCTATAAGGATGTTTCTTGCCTATGCACTCACAAGAATTTCATTGTATATCGAGATGGATGTAAAAAGTGCATTCCTAAATGGTTTATTGGAAGAAGAAGTGTATGTTGAACAACCTCCAGGATTTGAGCGAGAAGACTCTTGGAGACAAGGTATACAAACTCAAGAAAGCCCTATATGGATTGAAACAGGCACCCAGAGCATGGTATGATACCTGTCACAATTCCTAAGCGAAAATGGATTCACAAAAGGAAAAGTAGATAGAACACTTTTCGTAATTCAAGACAAGAAGAGTATCTTGCTTGTTCAAATATATGTGGATGACATCATTTTTGGATCCACTAACAAAGAGTCTGTGTGAAAAATTTTCAAACCTCATGCAAGGTAAATTTGAAATGAGCATGATGGGAGAGTCGACATTCTTCCTTGGACTCCAAGTGAAACAAATTGAAAGATGGAACCTTCATAAGTCAAACAAAATACACCAGAGATTTAATGAAGAAATTTGGTATGGAGGAGAAGTCTTCGTAAAAATACCAATGAACACATCAGTCAAAATGGACATGGATGCGGATGGCAAGCTGTAGATCAAACAAGATACATAGCACTTATGGATCATTGCTATATCTCACGGATAGCGGCCGCGGACATCACCTTTCTTTGTAGGTGTATGTGCAAGATTTCAATGCTCCAAAAGAGAGCCACATGACAAGAACTAAGAGAATATTGAGATACTTGAAAGGAAGCCAAGAAGTAGGCCTATGGTATCCAAAGGATGGTGGATTCAAGCTAATTGGCTATTGATTCTCGACTATCTTTGGATGCAGAGTGGACGGGAAGAGCACTTCAGGCACATGTCAAATGCTAGGAAACAGACTAATTTCTGGTTTAGCAAGAAGCAAAACTCCATAGCCACCTCTGGTGAGGCGGAGAATACATAGCTGCGGCAAATTGTTGTGCCCAAGTCCTATGGATGAGACAAAGGTGAGAGACTATGAAGTTGAAGAAAAAGAAATTCCAATCATGTGTGGAAAAAGAAATTCCAATCATGTGTGATAACACAAGTGCAATTGCAATCACTCAAAATCCCGTGTTGCACTCAAGAACAAAACATATTGATGTCAGATATCATTTCATAAGAGATCATGTTGAAAAGAAGGACATCATCCTGGAATATATCTCAACCGATAAACAACTAGCTGACATCTTCACAAAACCATTATGTGAGTCAAGATTTGAAGAACTCAAACATGAGTTGGGGCTAATTGAACTAAGCTGAGACACAAAAGAATCAAAGAAGAGAAATGGAACATAAAAGGGGTGAAAAAGAGTGAAAAAACAGTAAATCATTTCAAGAATCACCAGTCGGAAAAGACAACTACACCGAGTCGGTGATAGCCGAGTCGCTAAGAGAAATGTGAGAAGTAGAGTTAAATCGGCTAAGAGATAAGTTTGAATAACTTATGAGCAAAGTGACAAAAACGCAATCGTTTTGACTAAGCGGGAATGTTTTAAGGAATACGTCAAAGATAATGATGATGTGTACAGACATAAAGCCGCACTCCAAGCTTATGATTGGATATAAATCTTTGCCGTATTAAATACGAGACATGAAATGCTCAATAAGCGTGCGAAATCCAAGCCGTTGATTTCGATCACAATTCAAAAACCACCCGCACGTCCTTTCATAAACCATATTTAAACCATTTTCGTCCGTTTCTCTCTCACACTTCTAAAAACTGTTCATCTCTTTCTCTCAAAAGCAAAGGCAAAATACTCTCGAAACCCTATCAATCCTCAAATCATTTTCTGCGTTTTTCCTTGAAATAATCCTGAGAAATGGCACCAACTTATGACTTTACCAAGTTAGGAAAGCAAATCCACACCGGTTCGACGGTGGATTTCGACGGAATGGTGAAGCAGGGGTCCGACGACACCCTAGTGAAGAAAATCGCTGAGAAGTTGGAAACGTCCGGACTAAAACCGTTTCTAACGTTAGAATATCCGATGACCTATGTGGAGGAGGTCGCACAATTCTACGTGAATGCCGAGATTCACGATGAAGGAATCAAGTCATCTGTTCACGGAAAGCGGTGACTATCACGCCAAGGATTTGGTGAACATTGCTCACTACCAGCCAGAAGGGGCATCCGAGATTAAAGAAGCCGATGTAAACTTGGGGCCGACGCATGGAAAGAAATAGCCAAGTCCGACTTTGCTTTGATAAAATAATATACACAACAAACAAGAGATGCTGAAGGAGGATTATCACAAGTTGTTGGACATAGTTGCCAAATGTATCGACATCAAATTTGGCAGCTTTGACCAATGTCAAAGGCAAAGCTGATTGTAATGGCTGCAATCATCAAAGAAAAGAAGATAAACTGGGCTGAGTTTGTCTACAGCAGACTCTGCCCGAACGTGGGGAACAAGTCCTTCAAAGAAGATGGCTCATTTGGAGGATCCTAGGATATGGCCTAGTGATTGGCCGGCTATTGGAGGAGAAAGGAGTCCTCTTAGACATGGGAAGGCATTCCATGTTAACAAGAGGATGTTGAGCAAACCTCTCTGGCGCACGAGAAGAGAGCTTACGCCAAAGAGAGCGACACGGTGAGGGGGAATCGGTGACCCAAGATACAAACTGTTTCCTCTCCGGCCCAAGAAGAAAAGCTGCCCCATGAGCCTACAAGAAGATCGCGCCCCTGCAAACAAAGAAAACTAAACATGCTCCGCCCCTGCAGCGAGTCCGCCGCCTGCCAGAGTCACCGCCCGGCGGCCGTGTCTCCCCGCCCCTGCAGCAGATGGTCGAGAAGGACTCACAAATACCTTCTCCGATCGTCAAAAGGAGGAGAAGCGACAAGCCAAGACGGCCGGCTCCTCGAAACAAACACCAAAGCACCGGCCCCCACCGCACAAGACTCGAAAGGCACCGTCTCTCGAACCAGTAAATCCCTCGGTATAAACTAGGAGACGAAGACGGATTATCAAGCGCTCGAGTGGAGAAACCGGTGAGTCACCACTCAACTAGAGAAGATACCGGAGACTCTTTGCGGAGAAGTAGAGTCTCGGATGTAATTGATGAAACAGCCAAGTCTATTTGAAGGTGATCAAGCAGAGGCAACTCAAGACACAATTTTGTAGTTCACGCATGTTTGAAACACAAGAAGAAAGCGCCAAAGCAGATAGTGATGTAATGATCCTATCTCCACCTTACCCGGACATCCAAAATCGTCTGCGTGAGTGGAGGAAATGGAAGTCGAGCAAGTCGAGGAATAGTTCCAACGCTGAGTTCATAGAAGAAGAAGAGGAAGCGCTAAATTTCCTTGGATTAACTCTTGTGTGCTCCCGGCTACGGATGAAGACAAGCGCTTAGACATCCTGCAGATTTTCAAGGACAAGGAGAGAGAAAAGCAAGCGAGGAAGGCCGAGGCACGCGAGAAGGCAAGCATCCGCCCTATCTCCGGCACCACGTAACACACACATCCTCTCCTTGATGTCTTCTCTCGATGTGATGAGGAACGAGAGAATGCCGCGCCACGAAGAGTTACAAATGCAGCAAGCATTGCACGAGTCGAGAATCCTTCACGAGCAAAGATTGATGGAGGGACCAGGAGAGTCCTCGAACACACGGTGAAATTGATCCAATGGGAGTGGTCCAAAGAAATCGCCATTGTTGTTCTTTGCCACCACTTCCCCACTCACTCGGAAGAAGGCAATAAGGAGATGGCGATGAAACCGGGACAATGGGGACCCCAGTCAAGCCAACCCGATTGAAGGTGTTTTACCCACCCCCCCCAACTGAACATTCAAAAGACAACGGTAGGGAGTTTGGAGAAGTGACCCCATTCCAAGTCACTCAAAGTGCCACCGAGGGGACTCCCTCCACCAGCTGCGGCAAGGTCGGAGGATCTTGCGAGATGACTCCACAACGAATCAAGGAGGCGAAGAAGAGAAATTACAATCACAAGAAGAACATCAAGTTGCCATCAACGAAGCTCAGGCGATTGAGACTGTCTCGGTGAGGTGCCAATCGCTACGAAGGCTAATGACGCTGCCGATGCGGTCGAGGCACATGAAGGAACAGCCACGGGAGTTAACACTGGCGATGAAAGTGCAATCCATGGGGTTGAGACTCCAATGGATGCCATCGTAGAAGACCCTAAGACAGTGACTTTGTCGAAAGGGTGGACTAAGGCTTCGCATGCAGAGAGAGAGCCGCCGGAGGTAATGAAGGCCCACGGGAGGTTGAGACTTCCCGGGGTAAAGAAGTCGAAGTAGAGAAGCATCCCTCCCGCTATCATCGACCCATCCGAGAAGGAGATCGGCGCACTTCATGATTCCCAGGACAACCCCGATGTCACTTTTCCGGGATCGGAAGGCGAAGAAGAAAGCCGAGTCATCCCCATGACAAATCCAAAAGACTCGGTGCGGATGTTCCAAGCACGAGCAAGTCGATCCCAAGACTACTCGTCAAACTTTCAATTTTGATGATGAGCCACCAATGGAAATCTCATCATCGTCCGATGACTCTTCCGATAAGGCCGAGGACCGAGTCTCATCGAAATGGAAAAATCGGTGAGACCAACGGTTAATTAAGACATTGAGGCTCGGCAAGCGGGTCTACTTCACAATGAACCCAGTGAACAAGAGACCACCGCACGAGGCTCCTCAAGCTGCAGCAGGATCGATTCCCAAAAGGACTTCACGCGCACCGCTCATCATCGAACAGATCCCAGTTGGCGGTGATGAATCTTTTGTAGAATCTTTCCCTTTTTCACTGGAGATACCAGAACTCCACGAAGAGTCAGAGAATGAGCGCGTACGCTATCACAGACCAGCTCCCGTCTTTTCATCAGGCACCATTGTCCCAGCTGCTTATGACTTTGATGTTGTATGGCCATCAGCTGCAACAGAAGAATCAGCTGAAGTTCGAGAAGTATTCAAGGCACTCTTTGCTGAGGTTGAACGGATGGAGAGGCATCAGGCCTCATTGGACATGCGACTAGACAACAGAGATGCCAACCTTACAGCCGACTTGAGAGGCATCACAGTCATGATAAGGGAATGGTGGCAACAAAGCTGACAAACAATGCGTGTGGAACATGTGAGATACTTGAACATTGTTCAACAAGGCTGGTGTGGAGAGTCGAAAATGCTAATGCAAAAACGAAACCGAGAGAACACATTGATCATTTGCATGAAGCTCACTTTGTCGAGATCAAGGCTGCTGCGTGAGCAAAATACAAATGATCTACAACGTTTGGAAGAACACATGACAAGAAAATTCAGCCTTCTCATGGTGAGATGAAGCCGATTTGTGAGAATCCAACGCTACTCGATCGAATTCCGTCGCATACAACGCAGCAGACTTGAAGCGAGTAACTCAACCATCGAAGGCTCGACTTCATGCTTGCCAAAGATGTTCCCTGGGGTTCCTCTATCCTTTGATGATGCCAAAAAGGGGGAAGATGAATATCTCAAAGCGCTAAAATCAAGCCGAGAAGAAAGATCACGGTGAGAAGGAAAATCGGCGAGGAAGTTTTGAAACGAGAAGAAAGGAAAGCTTGTTGAGGGGGAAGGATCAACAGATGTGACATTGATGATTGCACAAACCCCCAACAAGGTCACATCACGGTGACATCATAAGCGCAAACTCCCGTGACTCGCCACTCCAACACTCTGCTTTGTATCTATGGCCGAAAAGAGAAAAACAATTGAAGCGGGGATGAAGGAAGTGGAAGGAAGAATGGATGCTAGGGTGATGAACATCTTGAAAGAACATGGAGGCATTCCAAAGAGAGCGAGAGACACGTATGCCATCTCGGATGTCGGGACAGAGCCACGATCGGTCGATGAATTTAAAACGCTCGAATCCGGGGATACTTTGCAAATATGTCTATGGCTCAAGCTTGGGACTGTCTTGGGAAAAGGTCTCACGTTATGTGAAGAAGCCGACGAGCGTGAGACAGACAACCGATCGCTCTCTGGTCACTCCGCCGGTCACTCAATTTGGAAAGAAGAAGACCCCAAAGACAAGATACGCAGGAGGTAGAGGAAGAAGCGATGAGTGGAGGAAGAAGCTTGGACCTAGGCCTCGCCCAAGAATATTGAATACGTAGATCCGGGGAAAGAAAGGAGGGATCTCTTGGGTGGGCTTGACCAAGTGGCAAATTTGAAAGTGGCTAAAACTAACGATGAGTATGCAAAAAGACTAGAAGAAGAAAACAAGAGACAAACTCGGCTATGGGAGGAGAGACGGGGAAGAATAAGAAGAGATGAAGCTGCCAGGAAAGCATATGAGAAGAAAAAGAAGGCGGTGACGACGAGAGAAAAAGAGAAGAAGAGAAGAAGATCTTGATCAAGATGAAAGAAGGAGACAACGAAGGAAATGGAGTGTTCTTTGTCCAACCCTTCGTGTATTTTATCATGTAAATACATACAATGTAAGTCTTACGTAATAAAGCTATAAATTCTTTATTTTCAGTGTAGACAAATATGTGCTCGATACACCTTGTAAATTGTGTAAAAGAACAGGAATGATATGATCAATAAAACAGATCTATTCTGCGCATACATTCTATGTCAATACACTATCTCGTATGTATCTTTGCTATTTGCATTTTTGAATGGTTTAAGTTTTGGCATCATCAAAAAGGGGGAAATTGTTAGGAATTTTATTGTTTAGATTTTGATGAATGCCATGTAAAACTTAGAATAGAAAGTTGGCACCCCAATTTTGTTTTAAAATGCATTGTAATAAATAGAGCGCCAAGCCGAGTTAAGTCGCCTACGCCCTAACATGCAAGAAGACAATCAAGACTGAAGGAAGACTCATTGCGAGAGACAGTGAGTATGGCAAAGAAGAGTAGACAGGGAACTCTCTTTGGAGAAGCGGTGAGATGCGGTGAGTGGAGCATCAGTCAAGTCAACTCAAGTAAAGCCAAGTCTCAAGTTGAAGTGTGGAAGAGTCATCCAATGATTGGAAGTGACTCTAAGTCACCTGGGGAAAGCAAGGAAATGTAGTCAAGTCGAGATAATCGTAAAAAGAACCGTTGCCGAGTAAATCAAGAGATTTACTTAAACAAGTAATATCTCCATACCACCTTTCTCGGAGTGCTCAGTCCCAGAAGCGTGCAAAAGGAATGAACCAATGGGAAGCACCACACCGTGTCAGAACTTTGAAAAGGTGAAAGAACAATTCATACGAGGAAATGGCAATTCCAAGAACTGCAAGCCCACGACTGCAAAGTGACTTTTAAAAAATAAGCCTATCTCTTCAACGGGCAAATTTTTGAAAGTTCACTATAAAAGGCTGAGGAGTTTGTTTGAGAAAAGTATGACACACATGTGAGATAAACAAGCATATCAGAAAAACTGAAATATTCTCAATCCTCAAGCCTACATTACGAAGTACATCAATCCAACACTCACCTGTGAAGGAAAGAGAACTTCAATCAGTTGAAGAGGAAAATACTGAAAACAAGGGGTCTACATTCCAGGAAGGATTGTAGAAAGGTTCAAGGTTGAACCAAGTCTTAAACTCTTGGAGGGCTTCGTGATCAAATCCAAAGAGTTTGAGCAAGTGAGCTGTAGTAACAAGGCAGCTGCCCTGTGAAGAAGCTGAGTCGTACGAGAAGCCAGCTGAGTGATCAAGGCGTCTCGGATCGAGTCCCTAAGGATCAAGTCGGCTGTTGTGATCAAGACTTGTATCCGGACTGTTACCACTTTGTAAACCGATCATTACTTAGTGGATTCCTCCGGGAGTTGGAGAAGAGAGGAGTAGAAGAATTACCCCATCTTGAACCTCTATAAAAACTTCATTGTGTCATTTACATTTCAAAGCATTTAAATTCTGCACTTTAACTGGTTATATCTCTGATAAATTTGCTATCCACACGATAATTGATAAGTACTAAATCAAGCTCTAAAATCTTGCTTAATCAAACTTAAGGGTGTTAAGTCTTCGCTGAAAATAAAAAAAAGTTGAGTTAAATTATAGCCAACGGTGAGTTACTCCATCAACGGCTCATTTGAGTCTGTTGAGAGATTAACTCTCTTGAGTGACTAATTCGATTGTCCATCAAGGACACAAAATTTGTGTAGAATCAACTATGTAGATTTAAAAGGACTAAATCGAAAATTTGGTAAGGTTTATTCAACCCCCCCTTCTAAACCTTACACTTACACCCCTTGGGACCTACAGAAAGCAAGAGAGAGAAGGACGAATGACACACGAGAGATCAAAAGCAACTGAAAGCAAGCAATACCTGCAAATATTCTCTCAAGCTTATAAAGAAATTCCTCAAGCTTACTCGATCCAACACACGCTGTGAAGGAAAGAATTATTCAACCAGTTGAAGAGGAAAAAGTTTTGAGAACAAAAAGGGGTCTACTCTCCAAGTTTTAAGGAGATGTAGTAAGGTTCAAGGTGGAACCAGAAGTTTCAAGCTCGTTGGAAGGTTGTGTGATCAATTCAAAGGGTTTGAAGGGAGCCGAAGTAGCAAGGCAGCTGTTTTGGGAAGAAGCTGAGTCACAGGAGAAGCCAGCTGTGTGATCAAGGCTGCCTCTAGACTGAAGAACTACTTTGTAACCTGATCTATTACATAGTGGATTCCTCCAGGAGTTGGAGAAGAGTGGATTAGAGGAATTACCCCATCCTCGAACAACTATAAAATTTACCTGTGTCATTTACTTTCAGCACTTTACTTTCTTGCATAAATTTATATTTGTTGTTAAGTTAAATTTCCAACCCAGGTGATAATAACATTGCTAAAAACAAGTGTTAAAAACGTGCTTAAAATTTACAAGGGTATTAAGTCTTCCGTTGTATAAAATCAAATCAACTAAAAGGTTAAATGTTAGCTGATGCAACTAAGTTATAATATCAACAGCTCAGTCGAGTCTGTTGAGTGCGTAACTTTGATAAAGAGAACCTCCAGGTGAAGGAGAAGATGTTGCAGCAGAGCCTAGACCAGCCATGGTTCAGAAACCTCACTGTGAATGGGCGAATGAAGATAGAAAGAGATACAACCTGGACAATGTTGGCAAGGATATTCTCTACAAGACATTGGACAAAGCTATGTTCAATGAAGTCAAATCATGCAAATCAGCCAAAGAAATCTGGGATAAGTTAACCCTGATTTGAAGGATCTGAACAGATAAAAGAGAATTAACTAACAGTTGTTGTTTAAAATTTTGAAAATTTTAAAATGCTTGTAGGTGAAAGTTTTGTAAGTCCAAGCGGCTACGATAATCTAGAGGGGGGGTGAATAGATTATCTCCATCTTTTCAATTTTACCCTCTTTTTTCGAACAAGACAAGCCAAGACAATAATAAAGGTGCGGAATATAAACAACACACGTCGATTTATAGAGGTTCAACCCACCTAGGGCCTAATCGTCTACCACCCCAGTATATCCGGGATGGATTTCAAAAAGAAAAAGAATTTTATTAATAACCAAAATTAATACAAACTCAACTTACAACACCTTGAAGAGCACCACACTCTTCTTCAACACCACCTTTAGAGATTACCACAATCTTCCTTCAACGACACCTTTGAAGATCACCACAATCTTCAATCTTCAAGAATACCAAATTCTCCAACACCTCAAGAGCACCACACTCTTGAAACACCTATCACCTAGATCACCCAAGTGTATTCTTACCACAAGAATACTCACAAGGATGTCTTGTGTTGAATGATGACCAAAAATCAAGATTACAACTCAATAATGAATATTACAATATGAGTGCAAAGTGTAATCAAGAATAGCCTAGACCTCAAGGATGTGAAAGTGATAAGCTAGACAAAATTACAACAAGAGTAATAACTATGAAGAACAAATATTTGCTTGAAGTTTATCTTGTTGTATTGTATCTCAATTGTTGTATTGGTTGCTCCAAAACTTCCTCTATTTATAGAAGATGATTGATCAAGCATAGGCTCCTCTTGGGGATTGAAAATCTAAAGAAAAATACAATTAAAATCAAGAATATAGCTGTTAGAAATCAATCCCACATTTTAAGGAAATGTTGTCTGCTGTCAAACGGTCGATTTTTTCTTTGTCAAAGAAGGGCGACGGTCGCGCACTGGTAAGAGAAAAGAAAAGAACACAACACATTTACAAGGGGTGACCGGTCGACCTATACCTCGACCGGTCGACCATCACTCCAACCGGTCCCCCTCATGGGTTTTAGGAGAAAAACAAGTTCTATTTCAATAAAACGTTCAGGTACCGGTCGACATGGGTGCGATCGGTCGACGTCACCGGTCGACGCCCTGGTCTATCGGTCGACCTGACCAATTTCAAGTCCATCTCATTTTTTTGTTTCAAAATCCATCTTCAGGTACGGGTTGCCCTATACGGCGACCGGTTGACCTCGAGACAGAAATGTTGTCCAATTTTTGTCGAAAATAAAACTCAAGAAATACTCCAAAAATTTAGTAAAAACATTTCAAACCAATTGGGAGTATTTAGAGAACATTTAGGAACCTTGTTTTGAAGTAAAAACTTGTAAACATAAAATCATTAAAAGTGTTGTCTAATTTTATCTGAAATAAAACTAGAAGAAATACTCCGGAAAATATTAAAACCATTTTAATCATTTAGGAGTATTTGGACAACAATTAAAAACATTGTTTTGGTGTAGAAATAAAATCATCAAAATTAAGATAAAAACATGTATCAAATAATCTCCCCCCTTTTGATGATTACAAACCAAAACAATTTTTAGAAATATTAGGAGGACAATTTTAAAAACGATTTTCCGGTAAAAACATCTAACCGTTTAGAAGCAACCAAAATGTCCAAAAAGTACATAAGCAACCAAGTTAGGGAGTAAAAATATTCAATAATAAGCACAAGCTCCCCCTATCAACAAGCACAATAAGAATAATGAAAAAGCAATTAACCATAAGCCAAAAGCTTAGCTTTTACATATTGTTCAAGAGCTTATAAGCTCCCCCTGTCAACAAAGCATCATTAGACAAGTATATAAGTCCATCAAGCAACAATTGGACCAAAATTAATACAAAACTTATGGCTTTTAAGAGCCATAGCTTATAGCTTTTATAACAAGCTTTTATTAGCTTCTTTGAGCTAATGAGGCAATTTTCCTATTTCTCCCCCTTTGGAATCATCAAAAAGAATGTTAGGATGATAAAAACATCATACAAGTATATCAAAGTGCGCCAACAATACGATTTATCAACCATTGAAAGAATTAAGCTTAGAATCCAAAACAAATGGGAGAGATGTATCATAAGAAATCCATAAGTTCATTTTGTTAGCCAAAGAACATGATCCCAAGAAGATTTTAAGACATTTGAAAATAAGAGAATCATGTAGGTGATGAGTCTTTCATTGAAATATTTTATCGAACACTTGGCGGGCGTCAAAGTTTGAAGAAGATGTACAAAGCCATTGTAAAAGAAATTAAGCTAAGTTTTTCATATCATCACCAAAAACAATTTTCAACATATATCCAACAAATAATAGGCCTAAACAAAGTAAATTCTCAAGGGTTCAACCCAATTGAGATAATTTATAGCCAAAGAAGAGATCAAGGAATTACAAATGCCATCGAGCAAAAATTAAAGAGCCATCAAGTAATACATGTCAAGCATCAAACAATGCATATTAGACATTACAAATGTCCCAAATTATCCATCTAAACAAAATGATCAAGGCATTTCAAATGCATTTAAAAAATTAAAAGAAGCACTTTTACCATCAAGTACTTCATACCAATTACCAAACAATGCCAAACTAGAGTATTTTTACCATCAAATACTCCATCAATATCATGATCATCCACAAGTCATTATCAACTTGCTATTTTAACCCTTTCAAGAAAACAAGCAAATCTCATTAGTGCAATAGAGTTTTACAAGATAGTTCATAGAAATACAAAACAACATGAACAAAAGAAAATGCTAAGATAATAAAGGAGTGGGGACATCATTCTTCATCCGAGGAGAAGCAAGTTCCGGGAATAAGATCTTTGATGAATTTCTTCAACTTGCCGAATGATTTTTGCATTTTGGAGGTCTTTTGCTCCAAAGCCTCATACCTAGCTTCATGATAAGTTCGTAGATCATCATACTCGGCTTGGGTGTACCTCCTAGGCGGCTGAGCACCGGTATTACCCTCCGGATTGCTCGGTTCGCCTTCCTCCGCCAATCTCACGGCCTCGGCATCATCAAAGAAGTCATTTGGATCTGGGGAATCTTGGCCTCTTCCTCTAGCCATCTTAGTTGGTCGGATGTCCATATTTTTGCGCATAGTGACCATTTGGGAGATGTTATCAATGTCAAAGTCATTTTGAAATACCTCCGAATTACACTCCGACGAAGGTAGTCCCGATTGTATAAGAAGTTTACAAATCCAATTGCCCATAACAAACTTCTTATTTCCTTGAGTGATAGACTCAATTAGACATTGAATAAGAATAGCGCCAAAGTTAAGCGGTTCCCTTCTAGCAATCTTATAAGTCAAAAAATAATCCATGTTGCTAGGCATTTTACCCGCCTTTCCACAAATACAGTAGGCGACAATAACAGATAAAATTCGGTGCTCAAGTGTCATCGCCAACAATGAATATTTTGGCCATACCCCCAAATAAGTCTTAACTTCTTTCATAGACACCCCCAACATCTCATCATTCCAAACTGCACAAGAAAAATAGTCCCAACCACCTTCTCTTACATGTAGAAACCGACAAATTTCATTAGGAGTCCACCTAAAATGACGACCCCTCACAAACGAATTTACCGCAATAGGCTTCCTATCGTCATATTGCACCCACATGTTTGCATAAAAATGTTGAATAATATCATCATCATATAAAACATAAGCATGCTCCCATAAAAACATCCAACCTTGCTCTTCAAAGAATCCTCTAATAGTAGGATATTCATTAGTAAATGAATTAAATCGACAAATTTTAGTGCGAGCAATCGATTTTCCACCCATTCCCAAAACTTCATAGTACCATTCCGCATATTTATTGATGAAATCTAGAACATTATTAGAATTGGGAGCTAATTGTATAAAAGATTTCTTACTTTTCGCCCAATGGCAATTCTTAAGCGAAATTGTTCCGCGGAGCTCGGCAATTTGGGCCCGAGAGAGTATGGGATTTTGAATGTCATCACGTTCTTGAGCCACGTTCCTTTGGGTAGCTCGAATATCCCTTTGTTCGGCTTCTTCTTGCCGATTTCTCGAAGAACCCTCTCCGCCCTTTCTTCTCTTGGAAGTGGGATTTTGACCGGTGGAATTTCTTGGAGGAGCCATATATGTAAGATTCTTGCAAAAATAAGAGGATTAGCAACAAGAATCACAAAGATTGATGAAGAATTGAAGATTTTAGAGAAAAGGGGGTGATATGCGCAGGTAAGGGTTTGAGGCAATTTTGTGTTCTGTTTCAAAATGAAGAACAGACCCGTTTTTAACTTGAAAAATTACCCTGGGCGACCGGTCGAGGTAGGGTGTGACCGGTCGACGTGCAGGGCGACCGGTTGGCCCTGCCTTGACCGTCCCAGTGCGATTTTTCATTCTTTAGAATTTTCCAAAATTCGATTTTTCACCCCAAAAGTTTTAAAACTTAGCAAAAAGATAATTATGGACTAAATCCAACAAATATGAGTTACGAGAAAACACATATTTTAACGAGTAGTGCCCTTTTAAGAAATATTTACAAAATCATTTAGGGGCACTTAAGGGGTTGAAATGAAATATTTTGAAAGACATGTGCATAAACATGACATAATATCGAGTTCTAAGGATAATGAGAGTGAACATACCTCGATGGTTTAAGAATCTCTAATAGACGATAGCCAATGAATAGGAGAAATATAACCTACAATTCTTTAGACAAATTTGCACAAGATATAATAGCACAAGTGTAGGCAAGTAATAAGAAAAAATTGCTTATGCTATAAAAAATCCATAAGAGTTTAAAAGCAACATATAAGGTCTCATTTTTTCAAGGAATTTTAAAAACACAAATATTTATTGAGGACCTTAATTTTTAAAATTACGAAAACTCATTTGCAATTGATACACAAATAAAAACATGCATACTAACTAAATAAAATGCATATTTAAATGGGGAGATACGGTTTACCAATTACGCCATTTCCATGGGTTGTGCCATTCCCGTTGTTGATGATATCTTCCCCTTTGAAAATCATCTTGTTGATGATGGTTTCTCCAATTACTCCATTTCCAAGCATTGTGGCCTTCTCTTTGGAAATCATGTTGATGATGTCTTTGCCATTTCCAAGGATTGTGTTCTTCCCATTTTTGATTATATCCTCTTCTTGGAAATTGACTTTGTTTTCTCCTTCTTTGATCAAATGAGATGTTCATTTGATATTTCCTTGGCGGCATGAACTTTCTTCGATTATTAATCCGCCGAGTACCTAAAATGACATTGTTTTGTGGTACCCTCAAGTGGTTGGGTCCTTTGGGATTAGTCTTGAGACTTTTAGGTCTCCAACAATAATTAGAGCTATTTCTAGCCCGACAAGTATTTACCGTATGACCCTTCATACCGCAATAAAAGCAAGTAACATCACTAATATGCATAGGAACTTGATTTTTTTTCATATGCTTGACAATATTAGGCTCATGATCAAGTTCACTTTTCAAGTTATCACAACCATTAACATTCACAATATTGGGCAATTTATTGGTACTAAAGTTGGGTTTTGATAAATCATTTTTCATGCAATTAATATCCTCATCAAGAGTACTATTTTGTTTTTCAAGGTTTCTAACCTTATCAAGTGTGGTGGTGTGAGCACATGATAGTGATTCATAGGAAGTAAATAAACTATCCTTTCCATTTTTCAAAACATTGAATTCCTTTTTCAAATTTTTGTACTTAACAAGTAAACCTTGGAATTCATTTTGAAGATCATCAAAATCATTTTGCAAATCATTTTGAATAACAATATCATAAGAAGTAGAGGGTTTAAGACATACCTCGTTTTCTTCTTCGATGCCCATAAGACATTGTTCGACTACTTTATAGTTGGAAGTTGTTAAAGGCTTGTTCCTTAGATTTAAACTTGTTTCCGTTTGAGAAGTAGATGCTTTTGAGTTGCTCCTATCATTTGCATATACTTCATGAATGGCTTCTAATTTTTGCCATACTCCATGAGTCGATCGAATCCCTATAATATGTTCATATACCAAATTAGTAAATGAACAATACAAAATATTGAGAGCTTTACCATTTAAGGAGATGATTTTCTTCTCTTCATCATTAAGCTCTTTGAAGCCTTTGGAGGTGTGTCGTGTGTCTATCATAGGAATAGATTCTCCATTTATGACGATGTTCCAAATGTCGAACCCGTAACCTTGTAGATAACATTCTATTCTTTCTTTCCAAAATATAAAATTTTTGGAATCAAATAGTGGTGGCTTGGTGGTGGAGGTGCCGGAAAGATGATCTTCGTTCGTAGCCGACAATCGTTCCACTTCATCGCAATGTGAAACGAGCTTGCTAAAGAGTTTGGCTCTGATACCACTTGTAAGTCCAAGCAGCTACGATAATCTAGAGGGGGGGTGAATAGATTATCTCCATCTTTTCGATTTTACCCTCTTTTTCGAACAAGACAAGCCAAGACAATAATAAAGGTGCAGAATATAAACAACACACGTCGATTTATAGAGGTTCAACCCACCTAGGGCCTAATTCTCTACCACCCCAGTATATCCGGGATGGATTTCAAAAAGAAAAAGAATTTTATTAATCACCAAAATTAATACAAACTCAACTTACAACACCTTGAACATCACCACACTCTTCTTCAACACCACCTTTAGAGATTACCACAATCTCCCTTTGAAGATTACCACAATCTTCCTTCAACGGCACCTGTGAAGATCACCACAATCTTCAATCTTCAAGAATACCAAATTCTCCAACACCTCAAGAGCACCACACTCTTGAAACACCTATCACCTAGATCACCCAAGTGTATTCTTCCCACAAGAATACTCACAAGGATGTCTTGTGTTGAATGATGACCAAAAATCAATATTACAACTCAATAATGAATATTACAATATGAGTGCAAAGTGTAATCAAGAATAACCTAGACCTCAAGGATGTGAAAGTGATAAGCTAGGCAAAATTACAACAAGAGTAATAACTATGAAGAACAAATATTTGCTTGAAGTGTATCTTGTTGTATTGTATCTCAATTGTTGTATTGGTTGCTCCAAAACTTCCTCTATTTATAGGAGATGATTGATCAAGCATAGGCTCCTCTTGGGGATTGAAAATCTAAAGAAAAATACAATTAAAATCAAGAATATAGCTGTTAGAAATCAATCCCACATTTTAAGGAAATGTTGTCTGCTGTCAAACGGTCAGATTTTTTTGTAAGAGAAAAAAAAAAAGAAAACATTCACAAGGGGTGACCGGTCGCGCATTTTGTTGCAATAAAACGTCCCCCATGGGTTTTAGGAGAAAAACAAGTTTTGTTGCAATAAAACATCCGGTCGGCGTCAGGGTGCGACGGTCGACGCCAGTCGACGGTCGAATCGCCCGGCCGACGGTCGACCTGACCAATTTCAAGTCCGTCTCATTTTTTTGTTTCAAAATCCATCTTCAGGTACGGGTTGCCCTATACGGTGACCGGTTGACCTCGAGATAGAAATGTTGTCCAATTTTTGTCGAAAATAAAACTCAAGAAATACTCCGAAAATTTAGTAAAAACATTTCAAACCAATCGGGAGTATTTAGACAACATTTAGGAACCTTGTTTTGAAGTAAAAACTTGTAAACATAAAATCATTAAAAGTGTTGTCTAATTTTATCTGAAATAAAACTAGAAGAAATACTCCGGAAAATATTAAAACCATTTTAAATCATTTAGGAGTATTTGGACAACAATTAAAAACATTGTTTTGGTGTAGAAATAAAATCATCAAAATTAAGATAAAAACATGTATCAAACAAGTTTGGATCAACTGGATGCCAGATTCACAAAGATCACAAATGAGCTTTCAGCTCTTGGGAAGAAGTACACTCAAAAGGAGATGTGCATGAAGATTCTAAGAGCCCTCCCAGTTGAATGGGAAATGAAGGTCATGGCCCTGAGACACTCTATGGACCTCTCAAAAACATCAAATCATGAGCTGTTCTCAGATCTCAAAGCCTATGAGTTTGAGCTGAGAAGAAACAAGTAGGAGGAGACAACTGTACCCAACAAGTTGCACTGATGGTTAGTGAAGGGAAGAAAGCTGAGCCAAAGGGAAGAAATTGCTCTCATGGTTAAGAGGTTCAACAAGTTCTTTAACGAGAACTACAAAAGAAACAAGGGTGAGACCTCCAGAAGACATTCAGCACCTTCCAAAGCAATGGAGGATAGGCCACCCAAGAGAACTGAACATCAAAGAGCTAACTATCAGAGAGCTGATAATCAGAGAGCTGAAAGAGCTGATCAGAGAGCTGAAACCTGTGTTGGAATTGCAGACAACCAGAACACTTTGTGTTGACTGTTCCTATCCACCAGTCAACAAATACAGAAATGAGGAAGAAAGAAGAGTCTTCAAGGAAATAAGACAAGGAAAAAAGAAAGCCAGCAGACTCGGACATCAGTGAACCTGACTACTCAAGTGATACTGAGGAAGAGGCTTTGATCTGCCTCACGGCCAAAGAACAAGATCAAGAAGATGAGGTACATTCTAACTCATCTCATTCTGATTCAAGTGATAGTGACAATGACACAAACACTTCATCACCCACATATCTTTATGATTCATTAGGCAAGATGATGAAAGACTTTGAGCACATTAAAATCTCACAAACACTTTTAAATGAGAAAAACAGCCAGCTTAAAAACCAAAACTCATAGCTGACTAAAGAGCTGAGTACTCTAAGTCAAATAACTGATGAGAATACCAAGCTAAAGGTTGAAAATGCCAAGATCTTAGCAGGATTAGCTGCTACTGAAAAGAGAGAAAAAGATCTTAAAAATGTGATTGCCTCATTTACAAAGACATCCAAATCATTGGATGAACTGATAATGAGTCAAAAAGATGTAAGTCCAAGCGGCTACGATAATCTAGAGGGGGGTGAATAGATTATCTCCATGTTTTCGATTATGCCCTCTTTTTTGAATCAAATGCGCCAATACAAGAATAAAGGTGCGGAAAGTAAACAACACACGTCGATTTATAGAGCTTCACCTCACCTAGGGACTACGTGCTCTACCACCCCAGTATATCCGGGATGGGTTTCGAAAAAGAAAAAGAATTTTATTAAATACCATAATTAATACAAATTCAACTTACAACAACACCTTGAAGAGCACCACACTCTTCTTCAACACCACCTTTGAGATTACCACAATCTCTCTTGAAGATTACCACAATCTCCAACGGCACCTTGTGAAGATCACCACAATCTTCAATCTTAAAGAACACCAAATTCTTCAACACCTCAAGAGCACCACACTCTTGAAACACCTATCACCTAGATCACCCAAGTGTATCATTTCCACAAGAATACTCACAAGGATGTCTTGTGTTGAATGATGACCAAAATCAAGATTACAACTCAATAATAAATAATACAATTGGAGTGCAAGTGTAATCAAGAGGTAAAGCCTAGACCTCAAAGATGTGAAAGTGATAAGCTAGGCAAATTACAACAACAATAATAACAATGAAGAGCTAATGTGTTTTCTTGAGTGTATCTTGTTGTGTTGTATCTCAATTGTTGTGTTGGTTGCTCCAAACCTTCCTCTATTTATAGGAGATGATTGATCATGTATGGGCTCCTCTTGGGGATTGAAAATCTACAGAAAAATACAATTAAAATCAAGAACATGACTGTTAGAAATCAATCCCACAAATTAAGGAAAGTTGGTCTGCTGCATAACGGTTATAATTTTGCTATGAAACAGGGGTGCAACCGGTCGCACAGAGATAAGTTCAAAATGTAATATTCTCGAAAATTACATAGGGGACCGTCGCCGTGCGGTCCGACCGGTCGCCTTATGCGTGACCGGTTGGAGTAACCAAAAAGAAGAAATAGATAGTTCTGTTCTTCGAGGGGGCGCTCAGGCACCGGTCGCCCAAAGGCCGACCGGTCGCCCCTACCGGTCAACCTCTGTGTCGACCGGTCACCCCCCTCAAAAAAACCTTCGTCCCTTTTTCTGTTTCAAAACTCAACACAGGTACGGGTTGCCCTATTGGGCGACCGGTCAAGCCTGAGACAGAAGTTTTGCCCAATTTTTATCGAAGATAAACTTCAAGAAATACTTCAAAAAATTAGTAAAAATATTTTAAAACGATCGGGAGTATTTGGATAATATTTAGGGACATTGTTTTGGTGTAAAAACCCGTTTGAACAAAATCATCAAAATCATGATTAAAAACATTTATCTAACAAACTCCCCCTTTTTGATGATTACAAACCAAAACAATTTTCGAGAGGACGATTTTGAAAACAAAACAATTTTAAGAAATTTTGGAGGACGAATTTTTAAAAATCGATTTTCCGGTAAAAACAACTAACCGTTTAGAAGCGACCAATTTTCCAAAATAAAATAGCAACCATCTAAGGCAGTAAATATTTCCAAATATTGACACAAGCTCTCCCTATCATCATGCACATAGAGAATAAAATAGAATCAATCAACCAAAAGCTAAAAACTTAGCTTTAGCAATAAGAGCTTACGAATCAGGAGCTTATAAGCTCCCCCTGTGAACAAAACATCATTAGACATTTAAACAAGTCCATATAAAACATCAATTGGACTAAGTATGAATCAAGAGCTTATAAGCTCCCCCTGTCAACAAAACATCATTAGACATGTAAACAAATCCATATAAAACATCAATTGGACTAAGTATGAATCACAACTCATGGCTTTTACTAGTCACAGCTTATAGCTTCTTTTCACGAGCTTATATTAGCTTTTATGAGCTAATGAGCTTATAACCTGTTTCTCCCCCTTTGGAATCATCAAAAAAATGTTAGCACGATAGAGGCATCATATATTCATATCAAAGTGCCTGACCAAAATATCGAGTTATTTGAACATTGAAGCTTATAAACCAAATAGGAGGTAAAAGTCAATCATATGACTTGTAGAAGCTTTATGAAAACTCATATGATTTGCAAAACATGATCTCTATAATAATATGAGACTAGTGAAATCGAGAGATTCATGTAAGTGATGAATTTTTCATTGAAACATTTTATCGAACACTTGGCGGGCATTAATAAAAGGGATAAAGATTGTTAACACCCCAAACTATACGGGTTTTTACACTTTGCCACCCGAACTTTGAAACGATACAGTTTGCAACCTAAACTTTACAAAATTTTGCACTTTTGTTAAAATTCCAGATTTACCCCTGGTTTTATGAAAGCTGATTTGCAGTTTACCCTCTGAACTTTAAAGTTGTTGCACTTTGCAACCTGGACGATAAATTTTATTGCATTTTCTATGTTTACTCCCCAAGGTCTTGCGATCCTCGAAAATGGTATCAAAGCCTTGGTTTATTAAGAACTTTTAGTTAAATTTATTATATTTATGTAATTAAAAATTGGTGAGGAGAAATTATTCGAGATTATGGATCCGGACCGATGTCCTAGATGTACCCCTTACAGGACATATCGTCAAATATTGATGATGTATGCACAAGAACACCTTGACCAAGTTTCATATTGGGAATACCAACATGAAGAAAAAGAATAGGCAGGAGCCGACGGGGAAAACCTTAAGGCAATGCAAAATGCGAGAATATTATAAGCGATTCGGATGCTTAACTGGACGTATATGTTCACTTGATGAACCTTCAAGAAACGGTTCATGAAAATTCCCATCGAACAATGATTCGATGGAGTACCTGAGTGGAACGAGATACTTCAAGACAAATCTAAGTTCTCCGAAGATCTTAAAGAAGTCCAGAAGACGGTGCAGAATTATGGCAACCGCCATATTCATCTACCAACACAAGTTCATCAGATCCAGAACCATATGGAGATGATGGTGAAATATCAGAAGGAAACTCTTGAACTCCTTCATGATATTGAAACAAGTCAAGAACCTGGAGGACAGCCGAGTTCTTCGGAGGAAAAAAGAGCGTATAGATTTCGGGACAGTACCCTATTTACATCAAAAAGGGAAACCAACCGAAGTTATACGAAAAATGACAGATGAGGAGAAGCTCATTGCTCTAATCAGAGGAAAATCCATCAAAAATTAAAAAAGATGGATATGGAAAAGATGAATCTTAAAGATCTACATGACCTTGCAGAATCCTTCGCAGGATTAGGAATTGTAGATTTAAAGATGAACACATAAGATGGAACATTGGTCACCTATGATCCAGTAGGAAGACCAATTCCACCACCACCACCAGTTAATCATAACGTCGAAGAAAGTAGGGGTTCGAATCATGAAGTTCGGGACGAGAGGATGCCACACGCTGGGGATTTCATGACCGGGAGTGATCCACTTTCAGAGACAGGAGGTCGAAACCCTCTTGCGGGAACTAGACAACCTACTGGAAGGCCGAATGTTTATCAAACACCTTATGGAAGATCGCACCTCGACCCAATACATCCATATGGGTTGATGTTAAATCTGGGCATCCCAGATTTTAAAAATAGAGAAGTTCTCATTGATGAATGGGCTTCAGCTATGAGAATTTCTGCAGGAACCCTCGATCTTACAAAGGATTCATTCATTTTACTCCTTGAAATAAGTCTTAAAGGATCGGTGAAGATTTCCTGGGATATGACCGATGCTAGTACAAAAGGTTCGGTCACATCAGGAGAATCACTTAAAGGAATTGTCGATGGTATGGCAAAACTATTCAAAATCCAGTTCATCGGCACATGTTATTTCGAGGGATTAGAGGATGAAAAAAGAAAGAGATATAAACAAACCCTATATAGCCTTGAGTTATATGATATTTGTCATATTGACGAATATATCAAGTTGTTCACCGAATACCGGTGGAAATCCAAGATTGAAGAAAAGGAAGCTGCACAGCTATTCTTTGCCAAGATTCCGAGTCCCTGGAGAGAAATGTTTATCAGGGAATACAAGGATGGAGCGGAAGTAGAAACTGTGGCCAGAAAAATGTATTTCCTAAAGGCCAAGTTATTTGAATGGTATTACCAAGCAGCTCTATACATGAATTACAAGAGATTAAGAGGAATTAACAAAGCAGTTCCTCTATGTTGTGTGGATAATGACATCCCAACAATTGTGGGAGGTCAACCAAGGCGACACAGAAAGAAAAAGGAGCGAAGCCATCCATACCGCTGAGGAAGCAACAACAAAAGAAGCAGGTCTTCATGGAGACCTAGAAGGTTTTGGTCAAAACAAAAAGCTCGAAGTTACAAAACGGGGCAGAGACCAGCACCAAGCAGGAGTAGGGCCTCTTCATCAGGGTCTAATCAAGCAAGTACCAGCGGAACACCAGGAAGGAGAACTTTCAGGCGTGCTCACACCAGAGCAAATGAAAGTTTCAAAGACTGTAATTGCTGGACATGCGGAGCAAGAGGGCATATCTCAACGGATTGCCCAGACAAAAAAAAAAACAGGAGTCGCAGTTCGAGGCCACACCGAGAAATCGAGGAAGTCGTCTATTATCAAGATCTTATACATGTGTATCAATTTGAGGATATACCCTCAGATGAAAGCATCTATGAAGAAGAGATCTATTCGATGATGGAAGTGACTCCAGCTCAGAATCAGAGTGAAGAAGAAATTCTTCACAGACGATCGAGGAGGATATGTCGAGGATTCCTCTCTCACACGACGGTTTCTCATAAAACTCTTATGAGAATCATGAAGAAAGATCCAAAGCTTCAAGTCTATGATGGATTTACAATTGGAGCTATGGAAAAAGCATTGGATAAAATTGGGTTTCAGAATGTAGCAGAAAACACCAAATTATCCACGGGGTAATTTCTTAGGAGAATTTGCTACTCCGATGGAGTTTAGGTAACTTTGATCGAGATGCGGTTGGTCCCTATTAAAGAAATCCATGAGAGATCAAAAGCGAGTTAAAAGAGAAGTTGCAAATACACTCTCATGGATTCATATTGGAGCCATAAGAGTCATTATTAAAGCAACATTCAAAGAAGGGATAGATTCGCCACTCAATCTGGCTATCTTTGACAAGCGAATCTCAAACCTCAAAGATTCATGCCTTGGAGCGATTCTGAGTGAAATTTGTATCTTTGGGAAATTGGCATTTAATGTCTATCCTAGAATTGCATACAACTGGGAGATCGAGATTTCAAGAGAGTCCTAACCCTTCATCAAGATTTCAAAAGAGATGATTTGATGAAAGAAGGGAATAGACCCTACTCGATCACATACAAGATATCCTATGCTCTCTCGAATACACATCATTTAGAAGTATTCTTGAGAAAGGAATTTATTGAAGTTCCAAGGATTTTCGAGAATTTTGCCAGGGTGGTTTTACCAGAGATTATTGAGTCTCCAACTATCAAGGAGATCGATATGAAAATACAAGATCAACCAGTCTTCAACAAAAGCCGAAGTCTTAGAGTTGAGCCAAGAAGGATGTCTTTCCAACAGGACAGAATGACGAGTAGCAGCCGTTGGGAAAGAAGGAGACCAAGTACAGTTCAGCGTATCCCAGATGTTTTCAAAACAATAGGAGAGCTGAAATGTCCAAAAGGATGGCGAGAAGTTGAAGTAATATTCGACATTACTCAAAAGGATAATATTTTCCTTGTGATGTTCTATATTATCTCCAACAACCAATAGTTGGATGGTATCAAGGAAGCCTGAAGATAGGTGAAATTGAGCTGACTATCATAGGAGTTGCAGGAAAAATCCCGAGAACAATTAATCGGGAATTGAATTTCTTGAGGATCATAAACCTTGGGAAAGATTACAAGACGGAATGGAGTTCACAGCGGCTAATAAAAGATACAGAATCAAATGACCACTAGTCCATTCTCCATATACATTTCTATTGGAATCTTATATGCTGAATACAAAGCCGAGTATTTCGCCGCCTATATTGATTCAGGTGCCAGAATATGTACTGCAAAGCCGGATGTTTTTCCTAAAGAAATTGGAGAAGATTTACCAGCTATTGCAGGAAGAGATTTCTCTAAAAAGATTCTTATCCTTAACAGGGGAATTAAACAAGCAGAAATCATGATCGGAGGCGCGGGCGGTACCCCATGCTACAAAGTGAAAACGCCACCAATCTATTTCCATGATACAGGTGCAGATATTTTGCTAGGAAACAATTTCCTACAAACATTCAAGCGATTCACACAGGAGAATGAGACAAGAACACTTATTTTCACAACATTATGTGATCATAAGATCATTGTCCAGAGACTGCGGGAAGCATTTTACAGAAAAATGCCTATTAATTTTCGCAGCAAGCGTGGTGATGAAGCCAAACTCCAAAATCCAAAAATGAAGGATCGAAGGAGATTTGGTGAAGCTTTATTATCCTATAGACAATTCGGTTCTCGAAAGGATAAGAAGCTTTGGGATTATAACTTGTATTCATTCAGAGTGCAAGGAGAAGAACGAGTTACTCCAGAAGCCATTGCAGAATTATGGATGAGTCTAATGGAGAATCCACAGAGTGACGTGACCCTAGAGGAGCAAATATCACTCGAGGATATCAAGAAGAAGATCCAAAAGAATTACAATAAAGATCCTCTGGCATGGTGGGACAAGAACGAGCTCAAAGCATCCTTAAAGGTTAAACCTGGAAAGGAGTACGAGTTCGTAAGATTCAAACCAATTCTTATGAACCAGGAGGATCGTGAGGATATGCATAAAATACTTAAGGAACATCTTGACCTTAAGTTAATTTCACCAGGAGTTTCTCCATATAGCAGTCCAGGATTCTTAGTCAGAAACCATGGAGAAATCAAAAGAGGAAAGCCAAGACTTGTTATTAATTACAAGGGGATTAATAATATTTTGGAATTCGACGGATACTATATCCCTAGCAGAGAACATCTGGTTAACTACATCAAAGGTGCCAAGATATTCTCAAAATTCGATTGCAAATCTGGATTCTACCAGATTAAGATGGATGAAGAAAGCAAGAAGTTCACAGCTTTCTCTACACCACAAGGGCATTATATTTGGAACGTGATGCCCATGGGATTGGCTAACGCACAGCAGATATATCAAAGGAAGATGGATAATCTCTTCAAGGATTATTTCAGTTTCATGTTCGTGTATATCGATGACATTCTGATCGCATCAAAGAACATGAAAGAGCATCTCAAACATTTGGAAATATTTTCAGATGTTTGTCACAAGGAAGGATTAGTGCTTTCGGAAAAGAAGGCAGTGATTGCAACAAGACAGATTGAATTCCTCGGAATTGAAATCGATGAATCTGGAATCATCCTACAAAGTCATATTGTAGAAAAGATACAGGGATTTCCAGATACACTGAAAGACAAGAAGCAACTTCAAAGTTTTCTTGGAGTTGTTAACTTTGCTGGAATGTTTATTAACAATCTAGCACATTACAGGAAGGTGTTTAGCCCATTGCTTAAAAAAAGATGAAGATTCAAATGGGAGGACGAACATCAAGAAGGAATTAAGCGGCTTAAAGAAGTTTGCAAAAAGCTTCCTAAACTTGCAATTCCACAGGATGAAGATGAACGGTTCTTTACACGGATGCCAGTGATCATTGGTGGCGGCGTGATTCTTACAAAAGCCACACCAAACGGAGAAGTACCATGCGAGATATTGCGGTCTATTTACGACATGTGAAGCAACTCGGTGGCATATCAACGAGAAAGAATTCTTTGCAGTCAGAAAGGCTTTCAAAAAATGGCCTTTATTTCTACTGGCTAAAAAGTTTATCTTAAAAATTGATAATTCAAGTGTCAAAGATTTTCTGAAAAACAAAATTGAATCAAAACCAGAAAAAGCTAGGATACTTAGATGGCAAGCTGAATGTCAATATTATAATTATGATATTGTCATTATAAAATCTCATAAAAATGTTCTTGCAGATTTTCTAACAAGAGATGGAGGGAATTGAAGTTGATTCCATCCTCACTGCCTCGAGACATCTTGGAGACCAGCTGGAAATGCTACTCCGAGAATTTGATACCCTGGTCATCAATGCTGATTTGGCCAGGAAATTACAAAGGAATGATCGGGACAAAGTAACCGATCGTATACGAGCATGTGTTCGGTCTCACTCTCAGTTGAGAACGGCATTTCAAGGGCCACTCCTCCGGGCTGCTAATAAGCAAACGGAGCGTTTAGAGCGCAGGGCTCCCCAACCTGTAGTAGAGGATTCAAGTACCTCTAGAACAAGCCCTAAGCTGGCAGAAATGTTGGTCCAAGGAAAAACTGATACTCCGGAGTCAAATCCCGAGTTATCACATCAACCCAGCACGTCCGGGGTAAAGGACGAAGAGATCAATCTTAGGCCTATGATGGGCAATTCTAAGATTGATACTAACGAGATTAATGTTTCTTCTTCTTGGCAGGAATACCAGGCGAATTGGGAGAAACTGATCACCAAGCAAGGGATATCTCCAGAAAAAATAAAGATCGAAATTTCTGGAAAATATCCAAGGGTTTGGATGTTACCAAATTCCAGCCCTGAAGAAGTGAAGAGGTGGCACGAGTTTGGGGCTTTGGCCTCGATCTATACTACTTCACCAGGCTTCCCGGAGATCACAAAATTGCCAAAATGGATCCAGGAAGCTTATTTAGATCTTTGGTCCAACAATGACATCCTAAAACGAGGGGATACATTGGAGCTGTATTTCATAAGTGCAGCAACAGAGCCCGTCGGAAAAGGTGGACATGAAGCCTTCCATTACATTAGGCTTCGACGACCAGGTGAAAGAGCATTCAAAAATATCAAGGAGGCTAGTTCAGAAGAAATACAATTGGCCATGACCTTCACCGAAGATCAGATTACTACAAGAAGGGCATGGGGATTGTGGGTCTGTCTCACTAAGATGGACAAAGTCAAGTTTCCGTTCAAGTTTTATCAAAATTCAGTGAACGAATCATTCCTATTGAATACTATGACAGGAAAAACTACAAGATTCGCAGAAGACCTATTCGAAAAGAAAAGAAATCTTCTGTGGGAAAACAAGCTGTCGGGGAGTAAAGAAACTCGCCGAAAATATTGCAATATGGCTCACATAGGCCATTGGGAACTTTGAGTCTGTCCCGAATGTCAAAACCAGAAGGAACCGGAATTTGGCAAAGGATTCCGGCCAAAAGTCGTTCGGAGAAGACCCGGCGACGGAGAAGAAAAGTCACAGAAGTATCCAAAGTTTTGGGGACCACCAAAAAAGTAGATTCCCCAACAAAGTCAGTGGAGACATGTGACTCCAGACAGGTAACAACCCACTCAGCAAAAAAATGAAAAGTGGGTGTATGAAAGATGTCGTCCAAATTACTAAAAGACGAAGGACGAGTCAGCATGATTTGAAAGTTTTCATAAAAAACTTCGGATACCAGACAAGAGAAGGCCCAACCATGTGAATATGAGTTGGATGCCAACTAATTTCTGCAAGTGGAGCAATAATTCAAGGATGAAAGAGACCTCCACTTAAGGGCAATAATATAGAACATAGAGGTCTCCTACCTCTATAAATGTCAAGATCTGCAGAAGGCTAAAGGCATCGAACATCTCCCTTAGTCTTCTATCAATAAATTTCCTTTGTAAAACTTGTGGAGTGCTTAGAATTTCCAGAGTGTTTTCCAGTTTTAGTTTTCAGTTTTTAATTTTATGTACAAGAGTGTTATAGCCTTTATGAGAGGCTAAACAGGTTTTCTCCTACCAAAAGGAGATTACTGATGTAATAAATTTTTCTTTAAGTTCTTAATAAAATAAAGGCTGTTTGTTCAACATGTGTTCATAATGTACTATTGATTCATCCCTTCAAAGAATTATTTCATATGCCTGGAGTAGGAAACGAACCAAGGGTGTGCTGAGCAGTTGCTGAAGGAGTCGGATAACTTGCAGATCATCTTCCCTGAGGGTGAGGTTGAGCAGTGAGGAGCTGTTTGTCAAACGATCTGGGGGCAGTAATTTTCCGACTGGTGGTGTTGCGAGCCATCTCACCCGGTGCTGTTTCGGTCAAAAAGAGGTATGAATTTAAAGGGATTTATTAATTTTACGGAAGCATGTTGGGCCAGATATGGTCGTAATGGACTATTTTCATTTTCAGTCTAAAGACCCAATTTGTATACGGATAATTTCTTGAAATGAGATCTTGATAAAAGCATGGCTTGTTGAGTTTGTAGGCTGGAAATCTGACATGATCCATTTAAAACCTCTGAATAGAGACTGGATCTAAGTAGGTGTAACAATGCCACGAACAAAACAAGTTACAGAAAATAAGAGTTCTTATTTCTCGAAAATCCAAAAAACAAATTGATTATGGAGTAAAAATTTAATGTTTATTGATTATTGCAATAAATTTATTATTATGTAGTAATTTGCCACAAATTAGAGTTCAGAAGGATAACTAGAACTATTGTTATTAAAGAATTCAATCCTAGGGGTAAAATGGTCCAAAAGTTGCAAAGTGTAACTATTTTCATAGTTCAGGGTGCAAAGTGTTATGAATCAAAGTCTAGGTTGTGAAGTGTAAAAAGTAGTAAAGTTGGGGTGGCAAATAATAATTATCTCTTAATAAAAACAAAGAATGTGTAATTCCTTTTAAAGATATGCCAAGCCCAAAAAATCATCACAAATTTGTACAAACCAAAAAAAACATATTCTCAAGGGTTCAACCCAATTGAGATAATTCTAAGCAATAGCACAAATGATCAAAGCATTACAAATGCCATAAAGCAAAAATAAAGAAGCACTTTTACCATTAAGTACTTCACCCTTTCATCCAAAAAAAAAATCAAACAATGCATAAATTAGAGTATTTTTACCATCAAATACTCCATCAAGATCATAATCAAAAGCTACTAGCATTCTTGCTAGTTCATCCCCTTTAAGAAAAGCAACAAGCAAATATCATTAGAATAATGGAGTTGTATACAATAGTTCATTACATAATAAAGGAAATGACATGAAAAGTAAAGCAAGAAAAGTGATAAGATCGGCATTCTTCATCGGATGAAAAACATGCCTCCGGGAGGAGGTCCTTGATGAGTTTCTTCAATTTACCCATCGACTTTTTCAATCTAGAGTTCTCTTGGCTCAACGCCTCATACCGAGCATCTTGAAGGACTCTATATTCATCAAATTGGGTTTGAATGAAACCCCGAGACGGTTGAGCACTAGTATTACCCTCCGGATTGCTTGGTCCGTCACCCACCGCCAATCTTTCGGCTTCGGCATCATCAAAAAAATCGTTTGGATTTTGGGATGTAGAACCTTGGCTTCTTTCTTTTGCCATTTTAGTAGAACGAATAGGCATGTTCTTGCGCATGTAGACTACTTGAGAGATATTATCAATATTGAAATCATTTTGAAATATCTCCGAATTACACTCTGATGATGGTAAGCCCGAGTTTATTAGAAGCTTGCAAATCCAATTCCCCATGACAAACTTCTTCGTCCCTTGAGTGATTGACTCAATGATGCATTGAATTAGAATTGCACCAAAATTTAGCGGTTCCCTTCTAGCAATTTTGTATGTCAGAAAAAAATCCAGATTGCTAGGCATTTTCCCGCTTTTCCACAGATGCAATAGGCGACAATTATAGAGATAACTCTATGCTCAAGAGTCATGGCCAAAAGCGAATTTGGTGGCCAAAAGCTCAAAAAGGTCTTAACCTCTTCCATAGTAACACCCATCATTTCATCATTCCAATATGTACACCCAAAATCATCCGAGTCCATCGAAAATGACGACCTCTCACAAACGAATTCAACGCAATAGGTTTCCTTTGAGCATCATACTCAACCCATAAATTTTCATAGAAGTGCAATATCACATCATCATCATACAAAACATAAGGTGTTCCCACAAATACATCCACCCTTGTTCTTCAAAAAATCCTCGAATAGTAGGATACTCATTTGAAAACGAAGCAAACCGACAAATTTTAGTGCGAGCAATAGACTTTGCACCTAAGTTCAAATTCTCATAGTACCACTCCGCATATTTATTGACAAAATTTAAAGCATTCACGGAACGAGGAGCTTGAGGTATAAGAGATTTCTTACTTCTTGCCCAACGACAATTGTCGAGCGAAATGGTCCCGCGAAGTTCGTCGATTTGAGGCCGAGAAAGTAGGGGGTTTTGAATATTCTCGTGCTCTTGAGCTACATTCCGTTTGGTAGCTTGAATATCTCGTTGTTCGGCCTCCTCTTGCCGATTTCTTGAAGAACCCTCTCCGCCTCTTCTTCTCTTGGGATTTGGATTTTGATCGGTGGAATTTCTTGGAGGTGCCATATAAGTAAGATTCTTGCAAAATGGAGTGGATTAGCAACAAGAATCACAATATTTGATAAAAAAATGAGGATTATAGAGAAAGGGGGAAATTGTTTTCGCTGCTTAGGGTTTGAAAAGTTTTCTTCTCTGTTTTGTTCTGGAAGAACAGACGGGTTTTAGCACATTAAACAACACAGGGCGACCGGTCGGGGTAGGTTGCGACCGGTCGATGTATAGGGCGACCGGTCGCCCTTGCTTTGACCATCCCTGCGCAATTTTGCAATTTTCAGAATTTTCCAAAATACGATTTTTCACCCCAAAAGTTTTAAAAACTTGCCAAATGAAAATAATGGACTATATTCAACATATACGAGTCAATAAAGGACTCGATTAAAACAGGATTTCGAAAAGTGTCCCCGAAAAATCGGCAAGTCCATTATAACGGCATTTTAGGAGAAATGCAACGGTTTGAAAAATAATTTCATGATAAAGTCATGAAAAACATCGAGTTCTAAAAATAATACGAGTGAACGTACCTCGATAGCTTAGGGTCCTCTTGACACATTATGACGAATATATATCCTACACAATTTTTAAACAAATATTGTACGAACAATAATACAAGTGTAGGCTAATAGGTAATATCACAAAAATATGTTTATGCCATCAAAAATCCATAGGAGATAATAAAACATTTTGGCCTTTAGTAAATGCACAAGTTTTAGAACAACATGCAAGGTCTTCTTTTCAAAAGATTTAAAAACATAAATATATATTGAAGACCTTAGTTTTGAAATAAATATTTGAAAACTAATTTTACAATTAAGACATAAATAAAAACATGCATAATAACGCAATAAAATGCATTTATAAGTAGGGAGATACGGTTTACCAATTACGCCATTTCCATTGGTTGTGTCTTTCCCGTTGTTGATGGTATCTTCCCTTTTGAAAGTCATCTTGTAGATGATAGCTTCTCCAATTGCTCCATTTCCAAGGATTATGTCCTTCCCATTGTTGATAATGTCTCTCTTGGAAATTCATTGTGGTGATGTCTTCTCCTTTGATCAAATGAAATGGGCATTTGATGTCTTCTTGGCGGTATGAAGTTTCCTTGATTCCACCGGGTACCTAATATGACATTGTTTTGTGGTACCCTCAAGTGTTTGGGTCCTTTGGGATTAGCTTTGAGACTTTTAGGTCTCCAATGATAATTAGAGCTATTTCTAGCCCGACAAGTATTTACCATATGACCCTTTTTACCACATTAGAAGCATGTAATAGTTCTTGGAGCATAATGACCATCATGCATAGAGACTTGATTCTTTTTCATATGATTGACAACATTAGGCTTATGAGCAAGTCCTTTATCACAATTTTGAATATCAACAATCTTGGTCATTTTATTGGTACTCAAGTTGGATTTTGATAAATCCTTTTTCATGAAATTAATATCCTCAACAAGAGTACTATTTTCTTTTTCAAGGTTTCTAACCTTGCCAAGTGTGGTTGTGTGAGCACATGATAGTGATTCATAAGAAGCAAACAAACTATCCTTACCATTTTTCAAAACATTGAATTCCTTTTTCAAACCTTTGTATTTAACAAGTAAGCTTTGGGAATTCATTTTGAAGTTCGTCATAATAATTTTGCAAATCACTATATTCATTTTGTAAATCAATATTATATGAAGTAGAAGGTTTAGAACTTACCTCATTTTCTTCTTCGAATCCCATAAGACATAGTTCATCTTCTTCATAGTTGGAAGTTGTAAGAGACTTGTTCCTTGGATTTGATTTAGTATCCTTTTGAGAAGTAAATGCTTTTGAGTTGCTCCTTTCATTTGCATATACTTCATAGATGGCTTCTAATTTTTGCCATACTTCATGTGCCGATCGAATTCCTACAATATGATCAAATTCCAAAACGGTAAGTGAACAATA
Organism: Rehmannia glutinosa; assembly: GCA_016081115.2. NCBI lineage: Eukaryota > Viridiplantae > Streptophyta > Magnoliopsida > Lamiales > Orobanchaceae > Rehmannia > Rehmannia glutinosa. Next base: position 63,736,408 of record CM071927.1, read on the forward strand.
CAAAATATTTAGAGCTTTACCATTTAAGGAGATGATTTTCCCCTCTTCATCATTGAGCTCTTTGAGGCCTTTGGAGGTGTGTAGTATGTTCATTATTGGAATGGATTCTCCATTGACGATCATGTTCCAAATATCGAACCCGCAACCTTGTAGATAGCATTCCATTCTTTCTTTCCAAAGAGTAAAATTTTTGGAATCAATTAGTGGTGGCTTGGTGGTGGAGGCGCCGGTAAGGTAGACTTCATTCATAGTCGGTGATCGTTCCTCTTTACTCGCGATGTGGAACGAGCTTGCCAAAGAGTTTAGCTTTGATACCACTTGTAAGTCCAAGCGGCTACGATAATCTAGAGGGGAGGTGAATAGATTATCTCCATCTTTTCGATTATGCCCTCTTTTTCGAATCAAATGCGCCAAGACAAGAATAAAGGTGCGGAAAGTAAACAACACACGTCGATTTATAGAGCTTTACCCCACCTAGGGACTACATGCTCTACCACCCCAGTATATCCGGGATGGGTTTTGAAAAAGAAAAAGAATTTTATTAATTACCACAATTAATACAAATTTAACTTACAACAACACCTTGAAGAGCACCACACTCTTCTTCAACACCACCTTTGAGATTACCACAATCTCTTTTGAAGATTACCACAATCTCCAACGGCACCTTGTGAAGATCACCACAATCTTCAATCTTGAAGAACACCAAATTCTTCAACACCTCAAGAGCATCAACGCTCTTGAAACACCTATCACCTAGATCACCCAAGTGTATCCTTTCCACAAGAATACTCACAAGGATGCCTTGTGTTGAATGATGACCAAAATCAAGATTACAACTCAATAATGAATAATACAATTGGAGTGCAAGTGTAATCAAGAGATAAAGCCTAGACCTCAAATATGTGAAAGTGATAAGCTAGGCAAATTACAACAACAATAATAACAATGAAGAGCTAATGTGTTTTCTTGAGTGTATATTGTTGTGTTGTATCTCAATTATTGTGTTGGTTGCTCCAAAACTTCCTCTATTTATAGGAGATGATTAATCATGTATAGGCTCCTCTTGGGGATTGAAAATCTACAGAAAAGTACAATTAAAATCAAGAATATAGCTGTTAGAAATCAATCCCACAAATTAAGGAAAGTTGGTCTGCTGCACAACGGTTAGAATTTTGCTGTCAAACAGGGGTGCGACCGGTCGCGCAGAGATAAGTTCAAAATATAATATTCTCGAAAATTACATTGGGGGACCAGTCGCCGTGGGGGTCAGACCGGTCGACCCTATGCATGACCGGTTGGAGTGACCAAAAAGAAAAAACAGATAGTTCTGTTCTTCGAGGGGGCGCTCAGGCACCAGTCGCCCAAGGGCCGACCGGTCGCCCCTACCGGTCGACCTCTGTCTCGACCGGTCGCCCCCCTCAAAAAAACCTTCGTCCCTTTTTCTGTTTCAAAACTCAACACAGGTACGGGTTGCCCTATAAGGCGACCGGTCGAGCCTGAGACAGAAGTTTTGCCCAATTTTTATCGAAGATAAACTTAAAGAAATACTCTGAAAAATTAGTAAAAATATTTTAAAACGATCAGGAGTATTTGGACAACATTTAGGGACATTGTTTTGGTGTAAAAACTCGTTTGAACAAAATCATCAAAATCATGATAAAAAAACATTTATCTAACAAAAGAGTGTGGAGATAAGACAGGCATAAGATTCAATTCCTTTGTTCATAGTCAAACTCCTAGAGTGATTTTGGAGAAAGGATCCTTAAGCAATGAGGGAATCCAAAAGCCCAAAACACCATATGTTGCACCAAAATCCACACCAAAACAAAATCACAATTATACTAGCCTTGGATACAAAGGTAAAGGAAAAAAGCCAGTTGAGTATGCTGGAAGGACAGCTGGAAAGAAATTTAGAAAAGTCCATCAGCAGACTCCCAATAGAAAATACTCTGTGAAAGCTAAACAGAGATACCAAAACAATCAGAGATTTCATCAGAGAAATTCACATGATGGGAATGGTAGAAACTAACCTAACCAAGCTTATTGGAATAACCAAGTGAAATATCAGCAAAGACCAATGGGATATAAGCCAAAATGGCAAAGACCTCAACCTCAGCAAAGGTCATTCCCAAGGCAAAAGAGCTATTATCAGCACACTTATGCACCCAGGTACAACACCCAAAAATTCCACTATTACCCCAAGAAAGCAATTGCTCAAACAAACACACAGGCATACAGACAAAAGAGACATTTGTATGATCCTAAAACCCCCAAGCAATTTGCTAATGTGCATTATGATTATAGAACTGATAGATGGCAACCTCTTAGAGTAAGATCATCTGGCTATAGGTTAGTTGGAGCATCTTATATCACTAACCCCCCAGGACCCAGGCAAGTATGGGTACCTAAAAATTAATTTCCTTGATTGCAGGTTCAAGGAACAGCTGAGTGCCAACGAACCTGGTACACGGATAGTGGCTGTTCCAGACATATGACATGGAACAAGAAAAATCTGTCAAAATTCAGGGAAATCAATGGTGCAAAAGTCATATTTGGAGGAAATGATCACAGATGTTGCTTATGTTGAAGGTCCAAATTTCAATCTGCTAAGCATCAGCCAACTCTGTGACAAAGGCTACAATGTGGGTTCAACATGGGAGTATGCTAGATCAAAGATGCTGAATCAAATGAAATAGTGTTGCAAGGAACAAGACAGAAGAATATGTATGTAGTGGATTGGTTAACTGCTACACCAAGTACATGTCTGCTAGCCAAGAGTATAGCCGAATCCAGTTGCTTGTGGCACAAGAAGCTGAGTCACCTGAACTTCAAGATAATCAATAAGCTTGCAAGGAGTCATCTTGTGGAAGGACTGCCTGACTCAGTATACAAGAAAGAGAGCATATGTGATGTATGCCAGATGGGAAAACAAATCAAGTCATCCTTCAAGGATAGGCCAAGTCCTTCTTCAACAAGGATATTACATATGTTGCATATGGACTTATTTGGTCCTGTTGAGCCAGCTATCAGTGGAAAGAAATAAACCTTAGTGGTGGTGGATGATTATTCAAGATATACATGGACCATCTTCATTTGTAAAAAGAAGGAAACACTGCAGAAATTGCCTCAGCTGATGAGAAGAGTTCAAAATAAAAAGAGTCAAACCATTATAAAGATAAGATCTGATAGGGGAACTGAGTTTGTCAATGGGATTATAATTCAGTATTGTGTTGAAAATGGTATTTCTCATGAGTTGTCAGCTGCTAGAACTCCACAGCAGAATGGAGTAGCTGAAAGAAGGAACAAAACTCTCAAGGAAGCTGCTAGGACAATGTTAGCTGAAGCTAGATTGCCTAAAAGATTTTGGGCTGAAGCAATAAATACAACATGTTATACTCATAATAGATCCATGATAAATAGGCAACTAACCAAGACTCCTACAAGATCTGGACAGGGAAAAGCCAAATGTTGGATATTTTAAGATATTTGGATGTAAGTGCTTCATCCACAACAATGGCAAAGACAACTTGAAGGCTTTTGATGCTAAAGCTGATGAAGGTATCATTTTGGAATACTCAGCTGAGTGTAAAGCCTATAGAGTGCTAAACAAGAGGACTATGGTCACAGAAGAGTCTATCCATGTGGTGTTTGATGAGCCAAATGTTAATGGAGAAGACATTGATGAGTTAGCTGAGAAACAGAATCAACCAACTATGCAGAAGAGTCCCTATGTTGATGTAGATGTGAGAGCACTCAATCTTGAAGATGATGAGATAGCTAAATCTCAAGACAACTGGAAGGTCTGCAGCTGAATGATGATGAAGAAGTTGTTAAGGACAACTTAGCTGCAAGATGGCTGAACCCAACTAACTTACTTCAACCAGATGTGAGATGGCTGAGTGACCATCCACCTGAGTTAATCATTGGAGATGTCAGAAAAGGCATAAGAACCAGATCCAGAGCACAGCAAGAAGCTATGTTTACTTGTTTTATTTTCCAAATAGAGCCTAAAGATGTGTCTCAAGCCTTGGAAGACACACATAGGATTCAGGCTATGCAAGAGGAGCTGAATCAATTTGAAAGCAACAAAGTATGGGAATTGGTTCAAAGGCCTACTCACCAAAATGTTATTGGTACTAAGTGGGTATTCAGGAACAAGATGAATGAGGAAGGATCTGTTGTTAGAAATAAATCAAGATTGGTACCCCAAAGGGTATTGCCAAGAGGAAGGTATAAAGTTTGATGAAACCTTTGCTCCTGTAGCTAGATTGGAAGCAATAAGGATGTTTCTTGTTTATGTTGTACACAAGAACTTCACTGTATATCAAATGGATGTGAAGAGTGCATTCCTAAATGGACTTTTAGAAGAAGAAGTTTATGTTGAACAACCACCAGATTTTGAGCAGAAGACTATTGGAGACAAAGTATACAAGCTCAAGAAGGCATTGTATGGACTGAAACAAGCACCAAGAGCATGGTATGATACATTGTCACAATTTCTAATTGACAATGGATTCACCAGAGGCAAAGTTGATAGAACCCTCTTCAGAATTCAAGATGGAGAGAGTATATTGCTTGTTCAAATATATGTGGATGATATCATCTTTGGAATTACAAACAAAGAGCTATGTGGTAAGTTCTCAAACCTCATGCAAGGGAAGTTTGAAATGAGCATGATAGGAGAGCTGACTTTCTTCTTAGAAATTCAAGTCAAGCAAATGAATGATGGAACCTTCATAAGTCAAACCAAGTATACCAGAGATTTAATGAAGAAATTTGATATGAAAGAGAAGTCATCAGTGAAGATTCCTATGAACACTTCAATCAAGATGGATATGGATGCATATGGCAAAGCTGTTGATCAAACTAGATATAGAGCCCTCATTGGATCATTGCTCTATTTAACAGCAAGCAAGCCAGACATCACCTTTGTTGTAGGTGTATGTGCTAGATTTCAATCTGCACCAAAAGAGAGTCACATGACTGCATCTAAGAGAATCCTAAGGTGTTTGAAGAGATGCCAAGAAGTTGGCTTATGGTATCCAAAGGAAGGAAGATTCTAGTTAGTATGCTACTCAGACTCATATTATGCTGGATGTAGAGTGAACAGGAAGAGTACATCAGGTACTTGTCAAATTCTTGGAAATAGATCAGTTTCTTGGTTCAGCAAGAAACAAAATTCAAAAGCTACATCCACAGCTGAAGCATAGTTACATAGCGGCGGGAAGTTGTTGTGCCCAAGTTCTCTGGATGAGACAACAGCTGAGAGACTATGATACAGAAGAAAGAAAAATTCCAATTATGTGTGATAACACTAGTGCTATTGCAATTACTCAAAATCCAGTGTTGCACTCAAGAACAAAGCACATTGATGTCAGATATCATTTTATAAGAGATCATGTTGAAGAAAGACATCACCTTGGAATACATCTCAACTGATAAGCAGTTAGCTGACATATTCACTAAGCCTTTATGTGAATCAAGATTTGAAGAGCTTAAGAATGAACTAGGATTAATTGAGATGAGTTAGGACACTCAGAAGACTCAATCAGCAGAAATGAAGAAGAGAGAAAGAAAAATAAGCAAGTTTCACATTTCAGCCAAGTGAAACAACAAAATGAGAAATCAGTTGTATCGAGTTAGCTGACAGCTGAGTAATCTTATGTGAAGAGATAAGCAGAGTTAAGTAACTTTTGGTAGTTAGTTGAGTTATTTATTAGCTAAGTGACAAAATGCAGTCATTTTCTGCGAGCGGGAATGTTTTTAAGGATTACGCCAGTGTAATTATGATGTCAGAACAAAAGCTGCACATTTAGCCTATGATTGGATATGAATGTTGCTGCATTTAATGTGGGGAAATTAATGCGGTTTCAAAGGATAAATCTTGACCATCAATTTTGATCAAAATTTTCAAATTCCAGAAACCATCCTTTCAAGTCCAATATAAGCCAAAACCTATTTTCTCTCTTCTCACAAACTCTCTCGTCTTCAACAACCAAAGGAAATTTTCTTTGTGAAAGTGTGAAACCCTAGTTCCAAAAGACAAGATTTTTTGCTTCATTAACCGTTTATTTTCTAAGAAAATGGAAGCATCGTACGATTTCGTCAAGATGTTCGAAAAAATCTACTAAGGATCTACAATCGACTTCGAGGGGATGCTGAAACAGGGCGCTAATAAGGCCCTGGTGAAGAAGATTGCCGAAAAGCTCGAGAAATCCGATTTGAAGGATTTTCTCACAATGGAGTATTCTCATACGTATTTGGAAGAAGTTGCCAAGTTCTATGTCAATGCAGAAGTCCATGATGATGAGATTCACTCATCCATCCACATCAAGGAGATCAAGATCACTGCTACTGACCTTGCTGAACACTACAAACTACCTACTGAAGGGCTAAAGGAGATTATTGAGAAGGATGTGAACCTAGCTACTGCTTGGAAGGAAATCGCCAAGCCTGAGTCAGCTGCGAAGGCTGTCTATACAGCCAAGAAGGCTTCGATAAAATATGATTACCACAAACTGATGGACATTGTGCCCAAATGTGTCCACATGAAGTTCGGCAGCTTTAATCAGCTATCTCGAACTAAGCTCGTGGTGATGGCTGCCATAATGGAAGAAGAGAAGGTAAACTGGCCTGAGTTTGTCTTCAGCCGAATATGCCAGAACGTGATCAACAAAACCATTAAGGAGGATGGGCTATTCGGAGGCTCATTGGGATATGGCCTGGTGATTGGCCATCTCATAGAGGGAAAGGGGATTTCCTTGAGACATGGAAAGTCATTTCATGTTAACAAGAAGATGTTCATGGCCAATCTGTCTGGCTCTCAGAGGCAAGCGCATGCAAGGAAAACTGACACTAGTGAGGGTGAATCGGCTGACCCCACACTGCTACAAAACAGGGTTTCTACATTAGGCCTTTACATCGGTTCACTAACGAACCGATGTAAAAAAAAGTCTGGTGGCAAAATTATAAATCTTTTGAGATGACTACATCGGTTGTTGAGAGGAACCGATGTAGAATAATGAGATTTTTTTATCTACATCGGTTAATAAATAGAACCGATGTAGAATTATAAGGATTTTTTTTATTTACATCGTTTGTTATAGAGCCGCTGTAGATATGCGGTTCTATTATATCTACAGCGGTTCTATAACAAACGATGTAGATATTTTTTTATTTTTAAATTTTTTTGAAACCAAGTATTTTTTTAGTTAAAACCTATTCACTTTTTGCCTTAGTTTTTTGCCTTAGCCTATCCCTTTTGTCAGCCCCCTTTCGGTTTCCACCTGTGATATCTTCTTCTCTTCGAAACCACGTGTGAAGTCACCAGTGCCACCAGCCCCTTTTTGCCGGCCCCTTTCGGTTTCCACGTGAAACCCTAGCCTAAACCCCCTTTCGCCTTCCCACGCGAAACCCTAGCCCAGCTTTGTTCCGACGGAATGAAGAAGAGGCTTCCATATTAGTGTCTGGTTTGGCTTGCAAAACAGGGAAAATCAGAGGGTGGATTGAGCTTGGTTGTGGATGTAAAAGGGAGCTCGGAGTGACGCATTACTGTGCGAGGCCTAGTTTAGTGTCTGGTTCTTCTTTTCTGGTAATTTTCTTTTCTTTCCTTGTTTTATTAAGCCAATTTTACATAGGTTTTACTAGTTTTTGGTCAATTGATTTAAGAGAGACTTGAACCCAGATTATTGTGTTTGGTGATCACCGGAGTTTGAGTTCTTGGATGTGTTTGGTGATACCCATGTTTTTTGTTTAACTGGAAGAATGAAAACTTAGGTCAATTAATAAATTGAAATGCTTATCATTGTGTTGAATTGTTGTGTAGTCCAATTATTGATGCTTCCAAAATTCTCCATAACTAAGTTTTCAACTTTCATAGCAAACCGCATTGAAATTTTAAGGCTTGTATTCTAGATATTGAAAGTTGAATATTCTTTCGTTTCTTAAGGGTAATAATTTTTAGTTTAGGACAAAATGACTTTAATTATTCTTATAGTTGGTTAAGACTGGTCAAGATATTGAACTGCCTAGATAATGATGTTTTTCCATGAGATTCTTTTATGTGGTAAAAATAATTTACTATGAGGGCTCATCTTTGACCAATTTCCATGAGAAAATTTTGACAACCTATGTTAATATTTTATTTTATTTGTTCTCTTTTTCCTTTTGACTGGCTTACTTTGGAAAATTATGGATCCCCTCATGTATAGGATTGCAACGGGGCAAGTTTGTAGAATATGCAAAAGAAAGTGGCAAAATCACAAACAGCGCGAGTATTTTCTGGGTTAGTTTCGCTGCTCTTCTCTTTAGCTCTTCTTCTTGTTTAAAGGTGCTTTTTTTTTTTTTTGGATCTTTTTTTGGTGAAAGGAAATAAATGTGATCTTTCCTTTGTTTTATTTTATTGTATTTTTTTTTAATTTTTGGAGGAAGCCCAAGAATGCTGAGTGAAATTTGTCTGTGCTTGCTAGTTTGGGTGCTGAGAGGAAGAAAATGAAGTGCTGATCTTTTGTTCTCTTGGAGTTTGTGAGGATCACTAGTTTTTGTGACCTGTTTATATTCTGAATTTTGGGTTTTTTTATAATTGTTTGGTAATTTTATGAGCAATGTGAGAAAGGTAAAGTTCAACTTCAGGATATTTGAATGATATATGGACATACTTTTTTAAATTTTACATATGTGTTAAGCTTGGCAGCAATTTAAATATGAAGCCAATGATTTGCATTTCTTTTTGTGGTCAGTATTCTCAGTTTTTAGTTCCTTATTTGAGAAAAGATTCTACTTGATTTGACATAGGTGTTGCACACCATATTTTCTACTCATGGCTTGTATAAAGCTTTTTTGAGGTGGATTCTTTGCTGGAAATGTAATCTTAGCTTTGGTGGTAGTGGAGGTTGTTTGTGTGGATTTCCTTTGAAGGGAATGTCTTGCTTTGTTATTTTCTTAGTTCTTGATTTTCCTATTGAATACGGATTAGTGGTTGGATGACCTCTATGAAATTAAAGTCTCTGAAGTAATACAGAGTTGTGGGTCAGCTAGGCCTTTGAGGACATCTACTCTGCTACACCTTCATCACTGCTGAGACAAAAAAATGCAGACCCCTATATCAAGGTAAAGTTGTAATTCACGATACAAAATTATAATGCTTAATTGCTCAGATGTATTTATTTCATAAATATTATGCATGTTTTCTATGGGTTAATTGAGTGTGTTATTTGACTGCATACCTTTTTTTTTTATTTCTTTTACCCAACTTAATGTTTTGTACTATATAGTTATCACCTCTGTTTTGACCATTCTGGAGCTTTCTTTGGGAAGTAATTAATATTTGGCATAATTACAAAATCCCCCCTGAGGTTTTGGCTAGTTGTTGTACATGGTTCACATAAGTTTGATCTATTGGATGGGAACAGAAATTAGAAAGAATCACTAAATGCTAAAATGATGATAATCCTTTTTGTTTTTTTCAGACGAGTAGTGATAGTTTCTGCTCCAAGAGTTTATATTAGTGGTTTTGTTTCATTTTTTGGAGAAAACAAGCAATTAAGAACTACATATAATTTCCTGATTATAGAAGAGCATGATGTGCTGTAGAATTAAGCACACACTTAAAACATTCTCAACAAGATTGCCTATTATTTCCTAATGCAGCTCTTGAGCTTTTGGAGAAAGTTGAAGTGCATGCAATTATAATTCAAAAAATATCAAACGAAGAGTTGTTACTGGCAAGGCTAGGTGACAAAGTCAATGTTCCATTATTATCATTTTCTTCAAAATTTTAAGAGTTTTATTTTGTAATTTCCAATAACCTCTGGAGTATTTTGTAATTAGCCCGAACCTCATTTTTGTTTGTTTTAAACTGATTTGTTTGTTTTTCACAGGCAAGAATATTGGCTCTAAATGCATCTTACTTCTTGAAAGCTGGTGGCCACTTTGTCATATCAAGCAAGGTTTTTTTCAACCATATAAGCTAAACAGCAAGGATAGTTATTGTAATAATTAACCAAAATATATATAAAACCAAAAAATCTCATATATCGGAACATGACTTATTCTTGCATGAAGTTTATCTGCAAACTGTAAGAAGATTATCCTACATGAAAACATTGGATACCTGATTTATAATTTACCTGATTTAGGAGGTAGAAAAGTGAGAGAAAAAAGCAGAAGGTTGTGACTGCAAAACTGAGACATAGCTGGTAGTTTCTTGATAGAGCCATATATCAGTATAGTGAAAGCTTAATTTTTTGAGTTCACAATATATTTAGACATAGGCGAGGTTCAATATTTAATGGTGGGATATATGGAGATTTTGGTGTTTGAAAAAGGGGAGAAAATTAAAATTGAGAAGATCTTTTATGTATTTGAAGACAAAGGCTAATTGTACTATGTATACGGAGGAAGAGACAAGACAGTTTACAGTAGTTTTCTGATAACGTGGTGTTCTTCACCAATTAAATGACATCTCACACAAAAATATTCATACACATGATAATTTCCTGAAACCATACAATCCATACAAATAAAGTAGTTTACAGTAGTTTTTGAACATGTTAGGTTCATGAATAAATTAAGTATCGAGTCAAGGAATGATGACGCGTATGGATTTCTTGAGCCTCAATCCATACAAAAGTCGGGAAATAAGAAAGAAGAATCTATACGATACATTCTAAGACATATCCAAAATTCAAGAAAACAGATTTACTTAGGAGCTTACATCAATTAATAAGTACAACTTATAATTTTGTCTTATAAAATAAAAACACACTAAATTTATTCACTAAATTTATTCCAATGCAGTCAACACTGGCAACTCTTTCTAATTTGTCCTAAGGACAATGTTGTGGTGTGGTTGTGTTCGCTGCACAAAAAGCCCGATTCTAACATCAAATTCATAATACAGAGGTAAGTTTGCTTTATGCTTTCTATTGTATGTTTTGATCTTACAAATTAATTAATATAATTAACGTTTCTTTTAAATAGTGCTGTGACCCCATCTAATAAGTTGGATGGAAAGTCCACAAGTAAATCGAAGTGCCTTCAATGGATTTTTCTCAAAGTAAGTAATTTACAACTTTTGAATATACAAAACCATATTTTATTTGTTTATACAATAATTATGTCATATATATAATTTAATTTCATTATTGAATTTGAAGTGTAATAAACAACATGGAGACTATGAATGTGAATATTACATAATGTATTGGATGTGGACCATAGTCCGGGCGGGTATTAGAGATAATTGGAATGAGGTAATATAGTTTTTTATTTTAACAAGTTAGATTACTCGTAGTGTTTATTATTTATTGTGTTAATTATGTACTATTTGATGCAGATATTTAGTGATCTCGAAGCACTGTCCGAAAGTAGCATTAAAGAAGTCCGGGTTAATTGGGCAAAATACTTTTCGGAAGTCAGAAATCGATCATTGGATACTTAGGGTAGCTCTGATTGTGGAAGGTAGAATCTCGAAATACCTTGTTGTTTCTCCTTTTCTCCTTTTTCACCCTTTCCCTTTTAAGTGTCAAATCTCTCTGTGTCTTTGGATTATAGATTTGGTGTTGTGCACCTTGATCATATTATATTGGCATGTAACTGTTGTCAGTCTGCTTTGGATTATATGGATTGGTGTTGTACACTTGGATCATATTATGTGGCATGTAATTGTAGTATTGAAATGGCTTTTGTTGGTTCTGGTTCAATGATGGGAAATTTGAAGAACAGAGGGTTAATTTGATAGCCATGCAACATATTACCAACAAAATTGTGAAGTTTCTGGTTAAAAGAATGTTTTTCTGTTTCACATAGGACATAGAGGATTTCTAGTGTCTCGTGTTAGTTTCTTGGCTTCTAGAAACACTACAGTGGGTTTTTTTTTCCTTTCTTTTTTTGTTTTTGAGTAAAAGCAAAAGTTGGGGATGTGGGATGAAAGAGTTGAAGAATGGAGGGGAATTTAAAGAAGTTTTGGGGGTGCAAAACAGAGATATTGTTTAATTTGTTTAAGGCCAGAAAGAAATTAACTTAAATTGAGACATGAATAACATATATTACACATTGTTGCTAACTAAGTTTAAAAACTTGTCTCTTGATGTAACTCTAAGAAAAATCTATAAATGTAACTCAAATATGTGCTTATTATTACATAGTATATTTCTTTGCTTCATACTAATGATATTCTTGCTTAAACATAAATCTATTAGTGGTTCTCTTCACATTCTGGCCAACCTTATCATGCAATACCTATATGTATACTACAGGATAATTTTGTTTTACTCAATTTGCAACTGCTCTGCTTAATTAATTATATGTTGGAGTATGTAGAATACTGATTTAATTATCCTGGATCAGATTGGACTTCAGTGTTGAGGAAAAGACAAGATTTCAGGGATGCATTCTCAACCTTTAATGTGGAGATTGTTTCAAAATTAGCGCATAATATTATTTTTGGGACATTTTTCATGTATTGGAATGATGCTTTGATATGATTGTAACTTTTTGGGGTATGCAATTACTAGAATCCTTTTTTGTGTCATATTTGTATGTAATTTTCATTAATAGAGAAATTAAACTTACGTAGGTTGTTGAATATGTGGTGGGAACATCTTTTGTTGTATGTATTTTATTGGTTGGATTGTGTCAGGTTCTTTTGTTTTATGGAATTCAGGTTTTACTTTGTTGTATGATTGGGTTTCCATTTTATAAAACAGGATTAAAAAGAAAATGAAAATATTTCATCGGTTGTTACACAAACCGATGTAATATTTGACAATATATACATCGGTTATGTTTCGCAACAGATGTAATATATAACAATATTTACATCGGTTTATATATAGCCGATGTAACAAGTGGAAATTTCTACATCGGTTTCCTCAGTAACCGATGTAAATGGTTCCCTTTTTGTTTGGGTTTACATCGGTTGTGAAAAATAACCGATGTAAATGACCGACTTGTGTACATCAGTTCGATTTCGAAACGATGTAACAAATTGTTTTCTACATCGGTTAGAAACCGATGTAAAAAATGGTTCCTTTTCAACTACGCTGGTTTCTACATCGGTTTGAAAAGCGATGTAAAATGTGTCAAAGAACCGATGTAAAAAGCCTATTTTGTAGTAGTGCCACTCCAGAAGATACAGGTGCAACCACCCCAGCTCTCTCTCCTAAGACAATCCAAAAGAAGAGACCTGATGCAGCTAAGCCAGCACCTGCCCCAGCAGCCAAGTCAAAGAAGGCTCGACCCTGCGGCAATGAGCCAAAAGCAGCACCGCCCCAAAGATCAAATCGAAGCCCCCGCCCAAAGAAAGTGAGATCGAGAAGGCCACATCTAAACCTTCTCTGATCATGAAGAAGAAGCGCAAAGTTGTGCCTCACAAGCTAGTTGCTGCAAAAAACATAAAGATGGTGGAGATAGAAGCCACCGAAGAAGATGTTGAAGAAGAAGAAATTACTCTTGTTAAGACCAAGACCAAGAGAAGAAGACTGTTTAAGAAGTCTGAATTGGAGAAACCTGAGTCTGCAACTCAGCCCGAGAAGCCTGAGAAAGAGACTGTTGTATCTCAAGAAGAGTAATCGAAAGAAAAAGATGGTGGTTTTGCAGCCGGCATGGACATATAGAAGACTGCTGATGTCCATCAGTAGACAGTCGAAGATCCAACTGCTCGAGAGACAGCTGTGGAAGAGCACAGAGCTGAGACAACTGAGTTTAATGAGGAAAGAGTTGTCCAATCCCCTCAGACGGATGCAAAAACCTGAGGAGGAGCATGCTCCACTTGCCACTATTCAGGAGGAAGGAGATGATGATGATGTTATAATTTTATCTCCTAAGTATCCTGACGGCTGATCACTCAAAGGAAACAACAGTCGAGTCTCAGGTGCAGAGCAACCCCACTACTCTTAACTTAGCTGGTGCACCAGCTGATGGGGAAGCTCTCACCACCACAGCCAGGTCGGAGGATGCTGTGGGAGACCAACAAATGGAGTTTGGAGGCGAAGGTGAGAAACATGTTGAACATCAAAGTGAAGTTGATGAAGCTCAGACAGTTGAGACTGTCTCAGCTGAAACCTCATCTGCACTGCAGGCCGATGATGCTACTGAAGCAGCTAAGGCAAAAGATGGAAATAAGGCCATGGGAGTTGAGACTCCTGGCCCTGATAGTGAAATCCTAGGAGTTGAGACCCCGACGGATGCCACCGAAGACCCTAAGGCAGCTGAGTCTGCTGAAGGGAAATCTATCCAAGACCCTGCTGTAGTTGAGGCTACACACAGGGATGTAGAAGGCCCTCCAGCGGTTGAGACTGTTGAGGGTGTAGAAGGCCCAAAGGAGGTTGAGACTTCCCTGGGTAAATAAGCCATAAATGAGCAAATTCTTCAGGTGGAGGCAACTAATGAAGAAGAAGAAATCAGCGCCCTCGTGATTCACAGGAACATGTTTATATTAAATTTATGGAATCCGAAAATGAAGCTTAGTCCATCCCTATTGATGAATCTAATAAGGACACAGCTGAGGACCAGACTATTCATAAGGAAGCCCCAACTCATATCGAGGAAGTTGTTAAGACAGCTGAGGGTCAGTCAGCTGAGTAGGCTCACACAGTTGCTCAAGCTAAAACTCAATTAGCTCAGCAGGCTAACACAGCTGCTCCAGATGCCGATGAAGCTGGATTAGTTGAGGCGAGTCGAGCTGAAGAAATTCGAAAAGAAAGGTGAAAGGCTCCACAAGCTGAAAGTATGGGAATACCTATTTACCCCGACGATTTATTCGAGAATATATTTCCTTTTGAAGCCCACGTACCCCTAGAAGTCAAATCAGCTGCAGAACAAGCCAAGTACATCGTCCACATCCCACCAGAAGAACGTGGAACTCCAGCTGAAACAACAATGGTTCCTATCGATTTTGACTTTGATGTAGTATGGCCACAGGATGAGTCCACTTCGGTAGCCAACTTCCGGAAAGCCTTTAAAGCCATTTGTGCTGAGATCGAGCAAATGGAGCATGGCTTTGCATCATTAGACCAAAGGCTGGATAATCGTGATGCCAACATCACTGGAGACATTCCCGGTGTTGTTCTAAGAATTCGAGAATGGGTTGGACAAACACTGGCTATGAGACAAGAACAGGTCCGCTACTTTAAGTCCCTATTTGCAGAGTTAGTGGTCTGGAGCTCCGATAATCTCAAGTTCCAGCAGAGGATAAGGGACCATATTATAAGGATGGAGGAATCTCATAAGTCGGACATGGAGTTACTCAAGCTGCAGCACAAAAATGAAATTGCCATATTGGAGACCAACATGAGTCAGCAGATTCAGGTTCTCTAAACAGAAATGAAGCTGATGCAGCTGAGTCGAAGGCTATGCGGTCTGAGTTCCGAATAGCCTACTCCAAGTCACATGATAAACATGATTCAACCAACAGCCGATTTGATTTCATCGTCAGTGGTATGTTCCCTGGCCTACCTCTACCTTTTGGTGATGATGCCAAAAAGGGGGAAGAGGAAGCTATGAGGGAACTAAAGGAAGGGCAAGGGAGTTATAAGGAGGAAAAGAAAGGACAAGCAACTAAGGGGGAAGGAAGTTCAGTGAAAACCCCCCCTCTGAATATTATGCTTGCCAAAACCCCTCATCAAGGAGAAGTCACAGCCTCACTTCTCAGCAAACTACCTAAAGAGCTGAGTCTAGAAGAGAAAGCTGAGTTGGCAGTCAAGGAATCAATAAAAGCCATCGAAGCTGAGTTTGAGAAGGTAGCTAAGAAGCATTCCGAGCGTATTGAAGATATAAGAACAAGGTACGATGGTCCCCCAATAGGACTATTAAAGATTCCCCAGCAATAAAACCCCGAGAAAATTGCAATGCCGGATGCTGGATCTGAGCCCAAATCACTAGAGGAATTTCAAACTCTAGACGTAAAAGGCTACTTCAAGAACTTGACTCTTTTGCAGGTGTGGGACTTGTACTGGGAGAAAGGTCTCAATTTGTGCAAATCATCTGATAAGCAGCAGAGTTCCAGCAGTCACTCAGCTGGGAAGGCACTAGTACAGTACATTCCCAGAGAAGGAGTTGAGTCAATTAGAGGGAGTGGAAAGTTTGGAAGTAGTGGAAGAGAAAGAGGCACTCCACCACAACCAAAACCACAAGACATAAGTATATTAATCCACAAAAGAAGGGATTAAATTACTGGGCTGGGTATGATCATCTTGCCAACCTTGAAGTTAAGCGCAAGAATGAGGAAGTTGTGAGGAGGAAACAAGTAGAAAATGAGACGGTAACACGCGAATGGGAAGAGAGGCAGTGTAGGGATGACCCTACTGCTAGGCGTGCTTATGAGAAGAAGAAGAAACAAGAATAAGAAAGGAAAAGGAGAAGAGCAGAGGAAGATAGGAGGAGAGCTGATGAGAGAGAAGAAGGAAGCAGCCAAGCATTAAAGACGACTGTAACCCCTTCATGTATTTTACTTTACTGTAAATACACAAATGTAAGTATTTTGTAACCTCATAATGCTCTGATACCCATTGTAACATATTTACTCTGATACATGTTTTAAATCAAATGTATGTATAAGCTCTGATACAATGTATATAGAAGTTTTTGTAAACAGCTTTGTAAAGGACAAGAATGATATGATTAATAAAATTGACATATTCAACTCATACATTCTTTGTTACTGCACTGCTTGTGTTTTCTGTTATTTGTATTTATGTTTTGGCATCATCAAAAAGGGGGAAATTGTTAGGAAATTTATTGTTAGATTTTGATGATACCATGTAAAACTTAGAAGAGGAAATTGGCACCCCATTATTCTCGTATTTCTATTCGGTAATAGATAGGACTGCATGAGCTGAGTGAAGTCAGCTATGGTGAAGAATGCAAGAAGTCAACTGAAGACTGATGTGAAGATCCAGCTGTGTGTCAGTTGAGTGCAGTCAAGTTGTAAGGCAAAGACTCGACCGAAAAAGATCCAGCTGAGGAACAGTTGTGTAAAGATTGAAGGAGCAACAGTCAAATCAGTAAAGAGCCAAGTCTACTAGTTGAACTGACAGTTGAGTCTTTCCTTAAAGGATGGAGTAGACTCAAGTCAAAGGGGCAATAGCAGCTATCAAGTCAAGTCAACTGACATTAATCCGTTGAACGGAAGTCAAGGATATTACTCGATATAGTAATAAGTCCAAGCTACCCTGTCTTAAAGTGTTTGTCCCAGAAATGTGCAAAAGGAATAAACCAATGGGAAGCACTGAAGCTTGTGTCAGGCCTTGAAAAGCTGCAGAGCCATTCAATGCGAGGATATGTCAACATCATAAGCTGCAGGTTAAGAAAAGACAAGCCAACGAACAAGAAAGTGTCATTTGAAAATAGCATATATCTTCAACGGACAAATTTTCAAATGAGCACTATAAAAGGCTGAGGAAGTAAGAGATAGAAGTACGAATGACACACGAGAGATCAAACATTCTAAGCAACTGAAAGCAAGCAATACCTGCAAATATTCTCTCAAGCTTATCAAGAAACTCCTCAAGCCTAAATTTCAAAGGAACTCGATCCAACACACGCTGTGAAGGAAACAATACTTCAACCAGTTGAAGAGGAAAATTTTGAGAACAAAAAGGGGTCTACTCTCCAAGTTTGAAGGAGCTGTAGTAAGGTTCAAGGTCGAACCGAAAGTTTCAAGCTCGTTGGAAGGTTGTTTGATCAATTCCAAGGGTTTGAAGGGAGCTGAAGTAGCAAGGCAGCTGTCTTGTGAAGAAGCTGAGTCATAGGAGAAACCAACTGTATGATCAAGGTTGTCTCTAGACTGAAGAACTACTTTGTAACCTGATCTGTTACTTAGTGGATTCCTCCAGGAGTTGGAGAAGAGTGGATTAGAGGAATTACCCCATCCTCGAACCACTATAAAATTTACCTGTGTCATTTACTTTCAACACTTTACTTTCTTGCATACATTTATATTTGCTGTTAATTTAAATTGCCAACCCAGCTGATAATAACATTGCTAAAAACAAGTGTTAAAAACGTACTTAAAATTTACAAGGGTGTTAAGTCTTCCGCTGTATAAAATCAAATCAACTAAAAAGTTAAGTGTTAGCTGACGCAGCTAAGTTATGCTATCAACAACTCAGTTGAGTCTGTTGAGTGGGTAACTTTGCTGAAGTAAACCAATCTAGCTGTCCCCCAAAGATTTAGCTGATTTGAGTCAATTCTGTTGAAATATTTTAAAAGGACTAAAAAGTGAAAAGTTGGTAAAGTTTATTCAACCCCCCCTCTAAACCTTACATCACACCCCTTGGGACCTACAATAGTAGATGATTTGTTGTTGTTCTCACAGAAATATGTGTTGTCAATGACATGGATTTCAATTAGTAGGTTGATTCGGGAGCAACTTGTCATGTTACACCAAACAGAAGTTTGCTCAATACTTACGAGGAGTTAAATAAAGAAAAAACAGTCAACATGGGCAACACTTTGACTAGTGAAGTATTGGGCAAAGGAACCGTGCTTCTTCCCCTCTCTTATGGCAAAACTTTGAATCACAAAATGTGTATCATATCCCCTCTATGAGGAAGAATCTTGCATCAGTCCACAAGTTGGACGAGAACGACTTTAAAATAGCTTTTGAATCCCAAAAAGTGATCATAACTAAGAAAGGATCCTTTTTTGGGAAGGATGCATTAAAGATAATATGTATTTATTGAGCATTGAGAGTAAAATTATTAGTTCCTACTATTCTGTTGCCTCTTTTAATTCAGTTGAGCATGCTTCTAATGATTTGTGGCATTGTAGATTAGGACATATTGCTATGAATGCTATGGATCATATGATAAACTTGTGATTTTATTCCTAGGTCTTCAAGTTCTTTATCTATGAAAACTTGTGAATGTTGTGCACAATCTAAGTTGACGAAGACTTCTTTTAAAATTGTAGTTAGAACAACTGGTTTACTTGAACTTATTCATACGTATATATGTGATAATAAAGAGCATGTTACTACAGGAGAAAAACGTTACTTTATCATATTTATTGATGATTTTTGAAGTATACTTATGTGTAGTTAAGAACCAAGGATCAGGCCTTTGATAAATTTAAAATCTTCAAAGAAGAAATTGAAAACGGAACCAATTTAAGGATCAAAAGATTGAGATTAGATAGAGGTGGTGAATATCTATCTAATGAATTTATATCATTTGTTTACAAGATGGTATAGTAAGAGAATTTCCAACACCAAATACTCCACCTCAAGATAGAGTAGCTGAAAGGAAAAATCAATCATTATTTAAAATGGTTAGTGCTAAGCTAATATATTTTAAATTACCAAAGAGTTATTGGAGAGAGGCACTACTAAGTTCTTGTACATAAGTAACAAAATTGTGAATAAGAAACATATGAAAACTCCATATGAATTGTTGGTTGGGCATAAGCCTAGCATTAAGCACTCGAAGGTATATGGTTACATTGCATATATTTTTTATGAAACTTTGAAGAGGCCAAAACTTGGTAGTGAAGCTGTGAAATCTGTTTTTATTGGTTATTCTTTAATGAGTAAAACATAGATATTTCTTAGACTTTCTAATAATAGTGTGTTTGAAGCTGCACATGCTACTTTTTAGGAAAATTTGACTGTTAATGATGCCGATAAATCATATATAAACAATGACTTGTTAAACGAGACTGATTTACAAGCCGTGTATGGGTCAGATTTTAGGTCTGATGTTAGAACATCTATAAATGATGAACATTTTGATCAGGACAAAAACGAGCAATCTGTTGAGTTGAGGAGAGTAAGAGATGTAGAATTGATAAATTTTTGGTCCTGATATGTTAACTTACATGTTAAAAGAGGACCATAAAACTTTTCAAGAATTTATGTCTTTATCAGATTCAATAATGTGGAAAAGAGCCATGGATGATGAAATAAAATCAATTCTTGATAATCAAACATGGACTCTTGTTGATCCCCAACACTAAACCTATTGGAAGTAAGTGGGTTTTGAAAAAGAAACTCACACCTAATGGTAATATTGATAAGTACAAAGCAAGGTTAGTTGCCAAAGGTTATAGTGAAAAAGAAGAAGTTGACTATTTTGAGACATTTTCACCTGTTACTGAATTTACTTCTATCAGAACAATGGTTGTCATTGATTCTATGTTTAACTTAGAGGTTCATCAGATGGATGTTAAAACTGCATTCTTAAATCGAGATCTTGAAGAACATATTTACATATACCAACCTGAAGGGAATGTTGTTGAAGGTGAAGAACATTAATTATGTAAATTACATAAATCATTGTATGGTCTTAAACAAGCACCGATGCAATGGTATAAGAAATTTAATAAGTTTGGATTTAAGAGTAGCAAAGTAGAAAGCTTTGTTTTTACTAAAGTTACTCTTGAATATAAACTGCTTCCAAATTATACGTGGAAGATATGTTGATTTTGGGTTCAAATTTGCAATGTGTTAAGGAAACGAAAAATTATCTGAAGTTTGACATGAAGGACTTAGGTCCAGTAAATGTAATTTTGGGGTCAAGTGATTAAAAGAATAAACATTTATATTAAAACCATCTCATTATATAGAGAAAGTGTTGAGAAAGTTCAATTACTTTGATTGCAAAGTAAATAAGATTCCTATTGATCCTCAAGTGAAATTAGTTCCTAAGAAAAGAGAAGATGTAAATCAAAGAGAATATGCTAAAAAATTAGTAGCATTATGTATGTGGTGAATCACACAAGACCTGACCTTGCGTGTTCAATTGGCATATCAAGTAGATTTACTAGTAATCCTAGTAAAGAACATGGGAAAGAACTAAAGAGAGTTCTAAGATATTTTAAGTTCACTATAAATTATGGCTTGTACTATAACCGTGGTTCATCTACACTTGAATGTTATAGTGATGCAAATTGGGCAGCTGACAAGATTGACTCTAGGTCAACTAGTGGTTGGTTGTTCACTATTGGTGGTGCCATAATTGTTTGGGCTTCAAAGAGGCAAACATGTGTTGCATTATCCTCTTTGGAATCTGAGTATATACCAGTGTCAATTGCTAGCAAAGGCATTGTATAGTTCAGAAGAATCCTTAGAATGATTTCGTTTATAGACCCTAAAAATGGTCGTACTACTTTATTTTGTGATAATCAAGTTGCGATTTACAATACAAAGAATGAGAAATTATCAAGCCATAAAAAACATATTGCTATGAAGTATAATCATATAGAAGTATGGTTAAGAAAGGGATGATTGTGCTTGAGCATTTTCTAACATATCAAATATTAATTGATCCATTAACTAAACTTTTATCTGGTGAAAAGATTATAAAGATCATGAGTGATATGGGGTTGTTACCAATAAAATAATGTCTTGATGGAAACTAACTCTATCTTAAGATACAAGTCTCACATTTGTCATCTTATGCATGGGAGTGAAAAAGGCAATTCAATATTAGACATTGGCGAAATAGAAACAAAGATACATTTCAAGTGCATATCTTAAAAATAGTGGGGGTGCACTATTTTGAAAAGTCCCAAGTCAGGTCTGTTAGATAAATGTTTTTATCATGATTTTGATGATTTTGTTCTAATGAGTTTTTATACCAAAACAATGTCCCTAAATGTTGTCCCAACTCTTCCAATCGATCTAAAATATTTTTACTATTTTTTGGAGTATTTCTTGAAGTTAATAATCGATTTAAAAAATCTATAGGGCAAGCACTGAGTTGAGTTTTGAAACAGAAAAAGGACGTAAAAAAAAATTGTGGCCGACCAAAATGTCGGCCTTTATCGACCTTGCACCGCAAGTTGGATTTTTGTTAATCTCGTTTCAGAAAAACGCGTCGGCAACCGGTCAGTAGAGGCGACGGTCGCACCCTTCGACCGGTCCTTTGTGTAAAAATTCGCGAGAATTCAATTTCAATCTTATCTCTCTTGTGACCGGTCGAACCCATGTTTCAAAGAAACTATCCGAATATGCGTTTTTGCATGCCTTTTCCCTATTTTGTGGGATTGATTTCTAACAGCTATATTGATGATTTTAAATGGTTTCTTTTGCAGCAAATCACTCCCCAAGGAGGAGCCAATGTCTGGAAATCAAAGCCAAGACCTCTCCTATAAATAGAGGCTTCATTCAAACAACAAGACACAACACTCTACACAAGCAAAGAGCAAACAAGCAAACACTTTCATATATCTTGTTGTATTAGCCTAAGCACTTTCACTTGCACACATTTGAGGTCTAGGCTTTCAATTCTTGATTACACTTGTACTCATATTGTATCAATCATTATTGAGTTGTAATCTTGATTTTGGTCATCATTCAACACAAGACATCCTTGTGAGTATTCTTGTGGTAAGAATACACTTGGGTGATCTAGGTGATAGGTGTTTGAAGGTTGTGGTAATCTTCAAAGGTGTTGTAAGAGGATTGTGGTAATCCTCAAGGTGGTGTTTGAAGGTTGTGGTAATCTTCAAAGGTGTTGTAAGAGGATTGTGGTAATCCTCAAAGTGGTGAAGGAGGGTTGTGGTAATCCTCAGGTGTTGTATTAATTTGGTAAATTAATAAAATCTTTTCTTTCTTTTTGAAATCCATCCCGGAGATACTGGGGTGGTAGAGGATTAGGCCCTAGGTGGGTTGAACCTCTTTAAATCGACGAGTGCTGTTTTATTTCCGCATTTACATTCTCGTCTTTGGTTGATTTTTCGAAAAAGAGGGCAAAATCTGAAAAACCGAGATAATCTATTCACCCCCCCTCTAGATTATCGTAGCCACTTGGACTAACAAGTGGTATCAAAGCCAAACTCTTTGGCTAGCTCGTTCCGAGTAAAGAGGAAAGATCCATGGCTACGAATGACGCTTATCTCACCACCGGCGCCTCCACCAACAAGCCACCATTGTTCGACGCCAACAACTACGCATTTTGGAAAGACCGTATGGAGTGCTTTCTACAAGGGTGCGGATTTGACATATGGAATGTGGTTATTGAAGGAGTTGATCAACCAACAAAAAAAAATGGAGGATGGCACCTCGACTCCTAAACCTTTCAAGGAGTTCGATGAAAATGATAAGAAGGCTTTCTCTCTAAACGGTAAGGCCTTAAATATTTTGCATTGCTCACTTACCGCCACCGAGTACAATCGCATACGAGGCATAAGGTCGGCACATGAGGTTTGGGAAAAATTGGAGACTATATATGAAGGGACAAAGAAGGTCAAGCAAGCTAGAAAGACCATGCTTGTTAAAGACTTTGAAAACTTTAACATGTATGATGGTGAAAGCATCTCCAAGATGGTGGAAAGGCTTGACAACATTGTCAATCCTCTTGTGGCCCTCGGTAAAGTCATCTCCGAAGAAGACAAAGTGACTAAGGTATTGAATGCTCTTCCCGGCTCATGGTCCGAAAAGGTGACGGCAATCACGGAAGCACAAAATCTTGAGACACTCAAGTTTGACGAGCTCATCGGGAACCTCCTCATCTATGAAGTCTATCTCAAGGAGAGGAAAAATACCAAACCAACCATCAATCAATCGGGTATGCAAAATATTCCTAAAGGTCTTGCTTCCTCTTCTAATAATGCATACTATGATAATGATGATGATGATGAGGAGACGGCCGCACTTGTTCGAAAATTTGCAAAATTTGTGAATAAAAATAAAGCAAGAAAACCAAGAGATAATGCTTGCTTTAAATGCGGAAAACCCGGGCACTTCATTGCCGATTTCCCAAAGCTCGATGAAGAGGAGCAAAAGAAAAGGAAGTCTTTTACAAAAAGGAAGGCTCTAAATGCGGAAGTCAAAACATGGGATGAACTACTCGAAACAACCGATGAGGAAGGAGAAACCGAACACGGTCTCATGGCTATAGACGATGAAAACAATGAGGTACACTCAAATTCTTCTACTTCCTCCATAGTTGATGACTTGCAATGTGATTTTGATGAATTGCAAATTGAGTTTCAAAATTTAATCGTTAAATACAAAAATTTGAAAAAGCAAAGATAAGGAGATTAAGGTTGAAAAGGAAAAATTATTTACCTCTTATGAATCTTTAGACAAAGCTCATGCTCTTACTCTTACTAGAATTCATTCTCTTGAAACCGAAAAGGAATCGCTCACAAAAGATATTGAATGTTTGAAAAATGACGTGCATCGTTTCAACATAAAGTACGGATAAAGTCACAAAAATTTTAGATGCACAAAGAGGTGAGCATTCCAAATCGGGACTTGGTTATAAGCCATTTCAAAGTGTTTTTAAGAAAAATAACCAAGGTCCTACTTTTTGTACGTGCCAATAATTATAATACTCCTACTTGTTTTTATTGTGGCAAAGTTGGACATTATGCTAATAATTGCAAATTGAGAAATAGCTCAAGACATGTTTGGAGACCCAAAGGTCTCAAGACTAACCCCATGGACCCCAAAATTATAGGGTACCTAAAAGAAATGATTTTGTAGGTAATAGGGGCTATAACAACCATGGAGGATTCGAAATGGCTCGTGGAAGCGGATGTTCACGCCATATGACCGGGAGGAGAGAGCTTTTACCAACATCAAGCTCCAAGAAGAGGGTATGGTCATGTTCGGCAATGGCAAAGGAAAAATTCTTGGAAATGGAGAAATTGGTAACTCTTCTTTCTCTCTTTGTAATGTTCTTTTAGTAGAAGGGCTTAAGTTTAATTTGATAAGTGTTAGCCAACTTTGTGATTCAAATTATGATGTTTCTTTTAATAAAGAAAAATGCCTTATTCTTAAAAATGGTAATATTATTTGTGAAGCAAATAGAAAAGGCAATCTTTACAAAATTTGTACTAGTGATTTGGTTAGTCAAAATGTTTCTTGTCTTGTCGCCAATAATGATTTAACGAGTTTATGGCATAGGCTTTACATGTTGGATACAAGAATTTGAAAAATATTTACAAAAACCAACATGTAAAAGGACTACCCAAATGAATTTTGAAAACCTTGGCTTATGTGACACTTGTCAAAAGAACAAATTAGTTAAGAGTAGTTTTAAGCCCAAAAATGAAATTTCCACTACCAAACCCCTACAATTGCTTCACCTTGATTTGTATGGGGATATTGGGTACGGCTAGTCTAAGTGGAAAACATTACACATTCGTTATTGTCGATGATTTTTCTAGATACACTTGGGCTCTTTTTCTTGCAAATAAAAGCGATGCCGTTAATGAGTTTGTTAAGTTGTGTAGACTTATTGAGAATGAAAAGGAAGATACTATTAAGTCTATTCAAGTGATCGAGGTGGAGAATTTGATGGTGAATTTAGAGTCTTTTGTGAAACCAAGGGATATGCACATAATTTTTCGGCTCCAAGGACACCTCAACAAAATGGTGTAGCCGAAAGGAAGAATCGGACGTTACAAGAAATGAGTCGGTCCATGCTCAATGAATTTTCTCTTCCAAAATATTTTTGGGCAAGCCGTAAGTACCGCTTGCCATGTCATTAATCGAGTTTATATTCGTCCTAAAATGAATAAAACTCCATATGAGCTTTGGAAAGGAAGAACTCCAAATATTAGTTATTTCAAAATATTTGGATGTAAGTGCTTTATTTTGAATACTAAGGATCAATTGGACAAACTTGATCCTAAGGCCGATGAAGGAATATTTATGGGGTATTCAACCAAGAGCAAAGCATATCGGGTTTACAACAAGTCTAGCATGGTTGTTGAAGAATCTATTCATGTCAAATTTAATGAAGCCTCGGGTGTTGAAAGAATACCCAATGACGAAAGTGATGAAGAGGATATTGTTGAACCTATTGTTCAAAGTGATGCTCATAATGATAAACCTTCTATTTCATATGATCAACCTTCAAGTTCAAATGTTCCTCAAGAAGATAGGGGTGCAATCTTCCCATAGCATTGAAATTTAAGGAGATCACCCAAAAGATCTCATTATTGGTAAGGAATTTTGCCGAGAAAGCTCTTATATCTCAAAAAGAGCCTAAAAATGCTAAGGAAGCTATTGAGGATGAAGATTGGTTTTGGAAATGCAAGAGGAGTTGAATCAATTTGAAAGAAATGATGTATGGGAATTAGTACCTTGTCCTCCATCTCAAACAATTATTGGTACTAAATGGGTATTCAAACAAACTCGATGATCAAGGCAACATTGTTCGAAATAAGGCAAGGTTAGTAGCTCAAGGGTATTGTCAAGAAGAAGGTATTGACTAGCACGTTTAGAAGCTATTCGTATTTTACTTGCCTATTCTTGTTTCAAAAATTTCAAACTTTACCAAATGGATATTAAATCCGCTTTCCTAAATGGTATTATTCAAGAAGAAGTCTATGTAAAACAACCTCCGGGGTTTGAAAATTTTTCTAGGCCTAATGATGTTTATAAACTTAAAAAGGCTTTGTATGGTTTAAAACAAGCACCCGTGCATGGTATGAAGACTTAGCTCTTTTCTTTTGCAAAATGGTTTTACAAGAGGTAAAGTTGATACTACACTCTTTGTTTTTGAAAAAGGGCAAGATTGTTTACTTGTGCAAATTTATGTTGATGATATTATCTTTGGTGCTACTAATGATTCTTTGTGCAAGAAATTCTCAAGTTAATGCAAGGTGAATTCGAGATGAGTATGATGGGGGAGCTAAACTTCTTCCTTGGACTTCAAATTAAGCAATGCCAAGAAGGTATCTATATTTCACAATCAAAGTATACAAAAGAACTTTTGAAGAAGTTTGGCATTGAAGAAGGAAGAACCGTCTCAACTCCTATGGCAACCAATGTCAAAATTGACAAAGATGAAAAAGGCAAACGGTTGATGAATCCAAGTATCGAGGTATGATTGGTAGTTTACTTTATTTAACCGCTAGTAGACCGGACATTCTTCATGCCGTATGCCTATGTGCTCGTTTTCAAAGCAATCCAAAAGAATCTCATATGAGTGCCGTTAAACGGATTTTTCGATATTTGAAAGGCACTATTCAATATGGTTTATTTTATCCAAAGAATGGAATCTTTTCTCTTAAAGGTTATAGTGATTTGACTATGCGGGTAATATTGATGATCGGAAAAGTACTTAGGATCATGTCAATTTTAAGCGATTGCCTAGTTTCTTGGTTTTCAAAGAAGCAAAACGTGTTTTTCTTTCAAGAAAATAATATATTTCCGCCGCATTTTGTTGTACTCAACTTCTTTGGATGAAACAAACCTTAGCGGATTACAAATGCTCTTTTGAAAACGTACCTATCTTTTGTGATAATGTATCCGCTATAAATATTGCTCAAAACCCGGTTCATCATAACCGTACTAAACATATTGAGATTCGACATCATTTTCTAAGGGATTGTGTTTCTAAACGAAAAATTGAGATATCGTTTGTGCCATCTCAAGATCAATTAGCGGACATTTTTACAAAACCGCTAACTTCCGAGACTTATGCGTCAATACGAGCTCGGTTAGGCATAATGCATATGAATGAGGTCTACGTTTGCATTTTGCATGTTTTTAAAACTTAGGGGCGAAAAATCGGATTTTTGGTTGAAAACTCGATTTTGAAAAATTTGTCAAACAAGTAAATAAGAGGTTGAGGCATGTGTCGCCCTCAATCTTTGGTATCCCTCAACCACGACCCGTCGCCTTCTAAGCCATTTTATGGTTTAAAATCATTCTGTCTTCAGGATTAGTCATGTTCACTCATTTTGGCCATTTTTCGTCCCCTTTGCCAAATGCACACTATTGTCACTCAAAATTGATTTTCATGCATCCCATTTATATCTTGGACCTTATATAGCATGTTTATCATCATCATTGCTCATCCTTTCCGATCAAATGGTAAGAATTTTCCTTACTTTGCTCAATTGGGTTGAACCCTTGAGTTTATGGCCCTTCTTGTATATTACTTGATGAAATTATTTTATGATCATGATGAGCTTAGTTGTTTTTTGTATTGTATGATGATTGGTATGATTTGGTGATAAAATTTTTGGCTTGATTCATTTACAAGGGCTTTATACAACTTTTTTATTTTTCACGCCCACAATGTGTTCGATGCAATGTTTCAATGAAAATTTCAACTTCTACATGATTCTCTCGCTTCCAAAAGTCTTCTATACTCATTGAGATCATGTTTTGGGAAAAGCGTATGAACTCTTCATGATATATTTCTCCCATTTTTCCTTGGTTTTTAAGCTAAATTACTCAATGGTTGAAACACCATTTCTTTGGCGCACTTTGATATACTTCTATGATGTTTCTATCATCCTAACATTCTTTTGATGATTCCAAAGGGGAGAAACAGAAATTGGCTCGTTAGCTCAAAGAAGCTAATAAAAGCTCGAAATAGAAGCTATAAGCTATGGCTTGTTTAGGCCATAAGTTGTGAAGAAAACTTAGTCCAATGGTTGTTTTATGGACTTGTTTGCATGGACATTAAGTTTTTTGAATATGGGGAGCTTCTAAGCTCATGAAGTTATTGTTTATTTTGTAAAAGCTTGTGCTTCTAGCTTATGCAATATTTCTTCTTAATGTGCTTGTTGATAGGGGAGCTTTTGTAAAATGTTTTTAAACGGATAGTTTACTCTTAAACCGGAAAATTATTTTGTTTTTGAAATCGTCCTCTTGAAAATTGTTTTGGTTTGTAATCATCAAAAAGGGGAGTTTGTTAGATAAATGTTTTTATCATGATTTTGATGATTTTGTTCTAATGAGTTTTATACCAAAACAATGTCCCTAAATGTTGTCCCAACTCTTCCAATCGATCTAAAATGTTTTTACTATTTTTGGAGTATTTCTTGAAGTTAATAATCGATTTAAAATTGGACAACACTTAAAATAATGTCTTGCCCTATAGGGCAATTACTGAGTTGAGTTTTGAAAAGAAAGAAAAAGGGACGTAAGAAAAAAGCATTTACGGCCGATCGACAGGTATGTGTAAAATCGGCCGACCGATTTGTAAAGTTGGATTTTTGTTGATTCTCTGTTTTATCACAAATAAGTATTAAAACCGTCGCACCCTTCGACCGTTTGTAAAAATTGCAGAATTCAATTTCAATCTTATCTCTCAATGACCGGTCGAACCCCATGTTTGATGCGTTTTGCATGACTTTTCCCTATTTTGTGGGATTGATTTCTAAGACTATATTGATGATTTTAAATGGTTTCTTTTGCAGCAAATCACTCCCCAAGGAGGAGCCAATGTCTGGAAATCAAAGCCAAGACCTCTCCTATAAATAGAGGCTTCATTCAAACAACAAGACACAACACTCTACACAAGCAAAGAGCAAACAAGCAAACACTTTCATATATCTTGTTGTATTAGCCTAAGCACTTTCACTTGCACACATTTGAGGTCTAGGCTTTCAATTCTTGATTACACTTGTACTCATATTGTATCAATCATTATTGAGTTGTAATCTTGATTTTGGTCATCATTCAACACAAGACATCCTTGTGAGTATTCTTGTGGTAAGAATACACTGGGTGATCTAGGTGATAGGTGTTTGAAGGTTGTGGTAATCTTCAAAGGTGTTGTAAGAGGATTGTGGTAATCCTCAAGGTGGTGTTTGAAGGTTGTGGTAATCTTCAAAGGTGTTGTAAGAGGATTGTGGTAATCCTCAAAGTGGTGAAGGAGGGTTGTGGTAATCCTCAAGGTGTTGTATTAATTTCTGGTAAATTAATAAAATCTTTTCTTTCTTTTTGAAATCCATCCCAGGAGATCTTGGGGTGGTAGAGGATTAGGCCCTAGGTGGGTTGAACTCTTTAAATCGACGAGTCTTTGTTTTATTTCGCATTTACATTCTCGTCTTTGGTTGATTTTTCGAAAAAGAGGGCAAAATCTGAAAAACCGAGATAATCTATTCACCCCCCCTTCTAGATTATCGTAGCCACTTGGACTAACAAGGTCTATGCACTTTATTTACCATAACAAGAGTAGGTCGTATGTAAAATCCTTAATAGACGTATAACATTGTGGAATGTGTTATGGACCTTTTTGATAAGTCTACCTATACAAGTAGAGAAGTGAGAGGCCGCTTCTTATAGATTACTCGGTAAAATCCTAGAGTACTTGTGGAAACCAGGATTCAGACAAGACCCATTATAAAGGTGCTGCCAAGAACAAAAGGAGCAAAGAATCAACATAGTGAGAATATATATACTTAGTGTTACATAATTAACCATAAGTTAAACGTTCGTCCACTTCGTGGCTATTCACTGTGTAAAACAAGTTTTATTTTTTATTTTTATATGTAAATAAGTGGGGCCTTATTGTATATATTTACATATTATATTGGTGTCGCACATTAGTTTTTGTGTTGTATTTAATGAGTTCCATATTGATTGCATCACTTTTTAGGGGGACACTCTCATTTAATGTATTGTCCCACATTGAATGTGTATTGACGTGTGGATCTCAACTTTATATATAAAATAGTATAAGTTTGGTAAGTCCGACCAAGCTTTGGAACCTCCTCCTTATTATGTAGGAACACCAAGCGGCTTCTAATTTTAATTTTTTTTATATATATATATATATATATATATATGGAGGAGACCCTGTGGGACCATAGCTATAGGTAAGAACATAAGACCATATCCACACCATCCAACAAAACAAATGGAAGGCTAGGATTTAATAAGGTTTTGTAGTATTAAAGAAATAGGGGTAAAAATGGAACAACACAAATGCGCAAAAATAACCGCCACCTACAATTAAGAGAAATGAGATCTTGCTTGATTCACTAGCTAAGCCACGTTCATCAACATCCATCTTCTTCCTCCCTTCATGCCATAACCACGTCAAATTGAACCTGCAAAAAGAGAAAAAATTCTACATTCATACCAGCAGAAACATCAAAATTCAAACCGAGCATCAAATTGCAAATCATCAAAATAACAGAAAAAGCCAAAATCGCCATATACATCAACAAAATCACGATTGCGATGTCACAAAATCAGGATTCCCACTCCGCAATCCATTCGAATGAAGGTAATCATTTAACACCAATTCCTACAAAAACGTTTGGATCAAACGCATATAATGTTGAACAATCAAAAACTTTATGTGCGTAGAAGCGCTAAAAATGATGTGTATTTACAACAACGATTTTGTATGTTTACTATATGTATTTTGTACAAATAGAGTACTTATTATGTATAACATATTCTCATATAACAATAATAAAAAAATTTACTAATATGTTAATTTAGAATAAGGATATTGCATGTATAGTGCTGTTGATGTGTACCGTTAGAACAAAATATTAGAAAATATGAGGATTTGTATAAGAAATGTATATGTAATACGTATTAACGTTATGTGTGTATAGTGTTCCATATTTGTGTGTTTAGTATGTAAAATATGTATCACATTTAATGTGTACTGCGTATTAATGTTCAGCATGCGTACAATACAATTTTGCATAATTACAATATATGTATTGTATGCTTAGCGTAGTCATTCTGTACAAAATGTGCATTTAAAATGTGTACTTATAACACAAATAGTGGAAAATACGATTTTGCATCATACATTGATGTTATGTATATATAGTATTCCATATTTGTATATTTAGTATGTAAATTTTGTGTTTTTACCAGAGCAAGCTCTAGATTACACGGTTTATGTTGGGCAGAGGCTCGAAATCTCACCAGGATCAACTAAATATTGGATCCCAGAAGTGGACCAAGAAAACATTCCTCGTGCCGAACTGCATTTCCATACATTGGAGGCTAAAATACAATTTTACAAGGATTATGGTACGTGCAGTAGCTTCGACGTTAGAAGGAGCACTACAAAGAAATTCAAGGACGATGGAATTTGTGTGCAATACGTGGTTTGCAATAGAGAGGGCTTCCAAAATGAAAAAAAAAAAACCGCAGTAGCGCCTCCTGGAAATATTTAAACCTTGAGATCAATGTGTATTTGTTGTTGATTTCTATTTCACATCTTGGATTATGATTGCCTTTCTATTCCATAAATTTGCATAATGTTTATATTAACTATGCATAATATGATACTATATATTTGTGTAATATATACATCATCAGCAAACTAAATATACATTATGGTCTGCTAAATATACATCAGCAAACCACTAAAACAAATTATGTATAATATAATATACATAATCTTATACATAAATATGCAACATCTGCAAACTAATTATACATTATATGAAGTTAATTATACATCGTTTTTTACTTCGTATGCAACATCTGGACCAATACATGGCATAATATTTAAATATATATAATCTTTTGCATAATTATACAAAATTCTATAGCTACATATGCAATATTATTGGCAAACAAAAAGGCAAATTATATATAATATATACATAATCTTATGCATAAATATGCAACATCTGCAAACCAAGTATACATTATATGAAGTTATCTATACATTTGGAACAATAAAATGGCATAGTACTTAAATATACATAATCTTCTGCTTAAGTATGCAAAATTCTGTAACTACATATACACTATAGAAAGATATGAAAAGATAAAGAAAATATACATAGTAAAATGTCCATTAAACAGCACTACAATTTTTGTTTCCCATTCCAAAACTTTTTGGCCTCTTCCATAGCCCTATCCTTTTGCTCGTTTCTGTCGTGAAGTATTATTGCTGCCGAATACATCAAGCGCATGTCTCATCAGGTCACATTTACGGACAACACCTGCCATTTAATTAATAAGACTTGAATAAACAAACCTGCAAAAATATAGAACCAAGTCTTATACAAAAATATAATATGCAGAATATGTATACTAATTATACAATAAAACACAACTAAGTAAACATTATTACATAACTAATTATGCATACATATGTACACTGAGTATACACAAACATAACTCAATATATATTATTACACACCTAAGTATACATTATTATATAACTAAATATACATTATTACACACCTACGTATACATTATTACACAATTATAATTACATTATTATATACTAAATTTACATTATTACACAACTACATATACAATATTACATAACTAAATATACATTATTACATATGAAGTATACAAAATATAACAACCCTAAATATATAAAATATAACAACCAGTACACATTGTATACAAAATAACAACCCTAAATATACAAAATATATACTCTAAAACTGCATAATCATATGTGCCCTAAGAAACTTAATTTACGAAATCTAACACCTCATAAACCAAAAATCGAAAAAAGATGAACTATGCAACACAAGGGGCTACAAAAGATATAACACACAACATATGAACACATTTCATCAAGAAAAACCAACAATCAAAACCCTAGAAATTGAAAAAATCAATCTTACCGAAAATCGAAGCCTAGTGAAGAAATTCGCGGAGAAATTCACACCGATGACGAATCCACGCCCTATTGAAGAAGAAGAAAATCACACCGTAGTGAAGAAGAAGAAAATCGCACTGAATAAGAATCGCACAAAGACGTGATTTCGTGGATTGAGAACTGAAACTTCAGATTTGATTTTGAATAATGAAAATCCAAAATCGTGGGCTTTGGATAAGGCAAATTTTTGGTTACAAAATCTATACAGGTAGAATTACAAACATATCCCTGGAATTTTAGAGCGAAAGTATCCAATTGCCCTTAAGTTAGGCGCCAATGCTTAAGATTATGAGTAAAATCAGGTTCATTGATTATTAAATTAAATGGTCTAGATGGGGCCTTATGTTCTTACCTAAGGGGCTTGGTCTCATTTGATCATATCCTATATATATATATATATTATAAATAAATAAATATATAAAAATAAGGGAAAAGAGGGAGGGGGACTGAGGCCCAAATCGACTCATCGATCCCGAACGAGCGGGGCCAACCCTGTTGTTAAAATAGTTCAAAACTTTAAACGAAAAGATGTGTCTTTTATTTAAGAAGATATCCCTTCGAAGAGTTGCAACTCTTGGAGGCAGCCTTTGGAAGTCTTTAACTAGACTTCAGATTATGTAGAAAGAGTTATGAAATAATAAACCTCATTTCCCGAGTGTTCTTTCTTCTTACTTTCTGCCTATTTTATTAATATACAACTTGTGATTCTTGCTCCAGAAAATTCTAAGAAGTGTAATCTTGGAATTTTCGTGATTAGGCTTTGTATCCTGGAGGATAATTTCTTGAGACCATTTACACCGTGTGGGACGAATTAATACTTTAAAGGTTATATCTTTAAAGGTGTGTGTAGGTCCCAAGGGGTGTAAGTGTAAGGTTTAGAAGGGGGGTTGAATAAACCTTACCAAATTTTCGATTTAGTCTTTTTAAAACTACAGAGTTGATTCTACATTTGTGTCCTTGATGGACAATCGAATTAGTCACTCAAGAGAGTTAATCTCTCAATGATTTCGGTGAAAATTGAGTCATTGATGGAGTAACTTTTTGTTGGCTATAATTTGACTCATTTGTGGTTTTGTTTTATTGGAAGACTTAACACCCTTAAGTTTGATTAAGCAAGATTTTAGAGCTTGATTTAGTACTTATGAATTATCAAGTGGATAGCAAATTTATCGTGAGATATAAGCGATTAAAATTGCAAGAATTAAAGTCTTTGAAAAGTAAATGACACAATGAAGTTTTTATAAAGGTTCGAAGATGGGGTAATTCTTCTACTCTCTCTTCTCCAACTCCTGGAGGAATCCACTAAGTAATGATCAATTTACAAAGTGGTAAGCAGTCCGGATACAAGTCTTGATCACAACGGCCGACTTGATCCTTAGGGACTCGATCCTGAGACGCCTTGATCACTCGGTGGCTTCTCGTGCGACTCGGCTTCTTCACAGGTAATTTGCCTTGTTACTACAACTCACTTGCTCAAGCTCTTTGGATTTGATCACGAAGCCCTCCAAAAGCTTAAGACTTGGTTCAACCTTGAACCTTTCTACAATCCTTCCGGAATGTAGACCCCTTGTTTTGAGTATTTTCCTCTTCAACCGATTGAAGTTCTCTTTCCTTCACGGTGAGTGTTGGATTGATGTACTTCGTAATGTAGGCTTGAGGATTGAGAATGTTTCAGTTTTTCTAATATGCTTGTTTATCTCACATGTGTGTCATTCTTTCTCAAACAAACTCCTCGGCCTTTTATAGTGAACTTTCAAAAATTTGCCCATTGAAGAGATAGGCTTATTTTTGAAAGTCACTTTGCGATCGTTGGCTTGCGAGTTCTTGGAATTGCCATTTCCTCGTATGAATTGTTCTTTCACCTTTTCGAGTTCGACACGGTGTGGTGCTTCCCATTGGTTCATTCCTTTTGCACGCTTTTGGGACCGAGCACTCCGAGAAAGGTGGTATGGAGATATTACTTGTTTAAGTAAATCTCTTGATTTTCAGGTAACGGTTCTTTTCTGATTATCTCGACTTGATTTGCATTTCCTTGCTTTCCCAGGTGACTTAGAGTCGCTTCCAATCATTGGATGACTCTTTGTCACTTGACTTGAGACTTGGCTTTTCTTGAGTTGACTTGACCGATGCTCCACTGTTTGCATCTCGATTTGCTTCTCGAGAGTTCTGTCTACTCTTCTTTGCCATACTCAATTGTCTCGCGTGAGTCTTCCTTCAGTCTTGATTGTCTTCTTGCATGTTAGGGCGTAGGCGACTTAACTCGGCTTGGCCATCTCTATTTATTACAATGCATTTTAAAACAAGAATTGGGGTGCCAACTTTCTATTCTAAGTTTTACATGGCATTCATCAAAATCTAAACAATAAAATTCCTAACAATTTCCCCCTTTTTGATGATGCCAAAACTTAAACCATTCAAAAATGCAAATAGCAAAGATACATACAGATAGTGTATTGACATAGAATGTATGCGCTTGAGAATAGATCTGTTTATTGATCATATCATTCTGTTCTTTTTACAACAACTGTTTACAAGGTGTATCGAGCACATATTTGTCTACACCTGAAAATAAAGAATTTATAGCTTTATTACGAAGACTTACATTGTATGTATTTACATGATAAAATACACGAAGGGTTGGACAACAACACTTCATCTCCTTCGTTGTCTCCTTCTTTCATCTTGATCAAGGCATCTTCTTCTCTTCTTCTCTTTTTTTCGTCATCACCGCCTTCTTTTTCTTCTCATATGCTTTCTGGCAGCTTCATCTCTTCTTATTCTTTCTGTCTCTCCTCCCATAGCTGAGTTTGTCTCTTGTTTTCTTCTTCTAGTCTTTTTGCATACTCGGCGTTAGTTTTAGCCACTTTCAAATTTGCCACTTGGTCAAGCCCGCCATTTGAAGAGATTCCTCCTTTCTTTCCCGGATCTACGTATTCAATATTCTTGGGCGAGGCCTAGGTGCAAGCTTCTTCCTCCACTCTCGCTTCTTCCTCTACCTGCGGGCGTATCTTTGTCTTTGGGGTCTTCTTCTTTCCGGTGAGTGACCATCGAAGTGACCCAGAGGATCCGGTTGTCTGCTTTGCCTATCGCTTCTTCACATAACGTGAGACCCTTTTTCCGAAGAGGTCCCAAGCTTGAGCCATAGACATATTTGCAAAGTATCCCTCGATTCGAGCGTTTTGAATTCATCGACCGATCGTGGCTCTGTCCGACATCCGAAATGGCATAAGTGTCTCTGTCTCTTTGGAATGCCTCCATGTTCTTTCAAGATGTTCATCACCCTGGCATCCATTCTTCCTTCCACTTCCTTCATCCCTCGCTTCAATTGTTTTTCTCTTTTCACCATAGATACAGCAGAGTGTTGGAGTGGCGAGTCACGGGAGTTTGCTCGATAATGTCGATTGTGTGAGAACCTTGTTGGGGGTTTGTGCAATCATCAATGTCACATCGTTGATCCTTCCCCCTCAACAAGTTTTCCTTTCTTTGTTTCAAGACTTCCTCGGTGATTTTCCCTTCTCACCGCGCTTCTTTCTTCTTAGCGGATGTTAGCACTTTGAGGTATTCCTCTTCCCCCTTTTTGGCATCATCAAAGGATAGAGGAACCCCCGGGGAACATCTTTGGCAAGCATGAAGTCGAAGTCTTCGATGGTTGAGTTACGCCGAGTCTGCTGCGTTGTATGCGGCACGGAATTGGTCGAGTAGCGTTGGATTTCTTTGAAATCAGCTTCATCTCGGCCATGAGAAGGCTGAATTTTCTTGTCATGTGTTCTTCCAAACATTTGTAGATCATTTGTATTTTGCTCACGCAGCTTGATCTCGGCAGTGTGAGCTTCATGCATATGCTCAATGTGTTCTCTCGGCTTCGTTTTTGCATCGGCATTTTCACTCTCCACACCAGCAGACTTGTTGAACAATGTTCGAAGTATCTCACCTGTTCCACACGCATTGTTTTTCTTTGTTGCCACCATTCCTTATCCGAATCATGTTATGCCTCTTAAATCACATGTAAGGGTGGCATCTATGTTGTCGATCGCATGTCCAAAGAGGCTCGATGCCTCTCCATCCGTTCAACCTCGGCAAATAGTGCCTTGAACACTTCTCGAACTTGGTGATTCTTACATTGCGGTGATGGCCATGCAAACATCAAAATCATAATCATTTGGAACAATGGTGTCGATGGAAGAACAGGAGCTGGTTTGTGATAGCGTGCTTGTTCGTTTCGACTCTTCGTGGAGTTCTAGTATCTCCGGTGAAAAAGGGAAAGATTCTACAAAAGATTCATCACCGCCAACCGGGATGCATTCGATGATGAGCGGTGCGCGTGAAGTTCTTTTGGGAATCGATCCTGCGGCTTGAGGAGCGTGTGCGGTGGTCTCTTGTTGTTGGGTTTTGTTGTGAAGTAGACCCGGCTTGCGAGCCTCGGTATCTTAACAACCGTTGGTCTCGGTGATTTTTCCATTTGATGGCGGTCCTCGGCCTTATCGAGCGTCATCGGACGATGATGAGATTTCCATTGGTGGCTCATCATCAAAATTAAAGGTTTGACGAGTAGTCTTGGGATCGACTTGCTCGTGCTTGGAACATCCCTTGGTGAGTCTTTTGGATTGGTCATGGGGATGACTCGAACTTCTTCCGCCCGATCCCGGAAAAGTGACATCGGGGTTGTCTGGGAATCATGAAGTGCGCGATCTCCTTCTCGGATGGGTCGATGATAGCGGGAGGGATGTTCTCTACTTGACTTCTTTACCCCGGGAAGTCTCAACCTCCCGTGGGCCTTCATTACCTCCGGCAGTCTCTCTGCTGCGAGGCTAGTCCACCCTTTCGACGGTGTCGGTGTCTTAGGGTCTTCTATAGTGGCATCCATTGGAGTCTCAACCCCATGGATTGCACTTTCATCGCCCAGTGTTAACTCCCGGGTTGTTCCTGTTGCCTCGACCGCATCATCGGCGTCATTGCCTTCAAAGCGGTTGGCACCTCATCGCAGTCTTGCCATGCGAGTCATTGATGGCAACTTCTTTGTTCTTCTTGTGATTGTAATTTCTCTTCTTCGCCTCCTTGATTCGTTGTGGAGTCAGGACATCCTCGACCTTGCTACGTGGAGGAGTTTCCCCCTCGGTTGGCGCACCGGTGAGTGACTTGGAATGGGGTCACTCGTCTCCAAACTCCCGACTGTTTCTTTTGAATGTTCAGCCGTTGGGGCGGTGGTAAAACACCTTCAATAGGGGTTGGCTCGATTTGGGGTCCCCATTATCCCAGTTTCATCGCCAAGTCCCTTATTGCCTTCTTCCGAGTGAGCTGGGAAGTGGTGGCGGCAACAACGATGGCGATTTTTTGGACCACTCCCATTGGATCAATTTCGGTGTGTTCGGAGGACTCTCCTGGTCCCTCCATCAATCTTTGCTCGTGAAGGATTCGGACTCGTGCAATGCTTTGCATTTGCAACTCTTAGTAGCGGAACATTCTCCGATCCTCATCATTGTCGAGAGAAGACATCAAGAAGAGGATGTGTGTGTTACGTGGGTGCGGAGATAGAGGCGGATGCTTGCCTTCTCACGTGCTTGGCTTCTTGACTTGCTTTTCTCTCTCCTTGTCCTTGTAGATTTGCAGGATGTCTATGCGATTGTCTTCATCCGAGCCGGGAGCACGATAGTTAATCCAAGGAAATTTAGCGATTCTTCTTCTTCTTCTATGAACTCGGGCCGTTGAACTGTTCCTTGACTTCCTCGACTTCCATTTCCTCCACTACGCAGACGATTTTGGATGTCCGGGTAAGGTGGAGATAGGATCATTACATCACTATCCGCTCCGGCGAGTTCTTCTTGTGCTTTGATTTGTGTGAGCTACAACTATGTCTTCGGGTTGCCTCTGCTGATCACCTTGGCGAGACTTGTTTGTTTCATCAATTACATCTAGAGATTCTACTTCTCCAGCGAGTCTCAGTATCTGCTCTGGGCGAGTGGTGACTCATTTGGTTTCTCCGGCTCGGAGCGCTTGATAATTCGTCTTCGTCTCTGGTTTGTACCGGGGAATTTTGGTTGAGATGTTGTCTTCGAGTCTTGTGTGGCGGGGGCAGTCTTTGGTGTTTGTTTACGAGGAGCTGGTCGTCTTGGCTTGTCGAGTTCTCCTCCTTTTGACGATCGGAGAAGGTATTTGTGAGTCCTTCTCGGCTGCTGCGGGCGGGTGACACGGCTCTTTGGGGCGGGTGACTCTGCTGCGGGCGGGAGCATGTTTGGTTTTCTTTTCTGCAGGGGCAACACTCTTCTTTCGAGGGGCAGCTTTCTTCTTGTTTGGAGAGAAAAAGATGTATCTTTGGGGTGGTGATTCCCCCTCACCGGTGTCGCTCTCTTGGCGTAAGCTCTCTTCTGTGCGCGAGAGAGGTTTGCTCGAACATCCTCTTGTTAACATGGAATGCCTTCCCATGTCTAAGAGGACTCCTTTCACCTCCAATAGCCGGCCAATCACTAGGCCATATCCTAGGGATCCTCCAAATGTGCCATCTTCTTTGAAGGACTTGTTTCCCACGTTCGGGCAGAGTCTGCTGTGAGACAAACTCATTGATTTATCTTCTTTTCTTCGATGATTGCAGCCATTACAATCGGCTTTGCCTTTTTGATTGGTCAAAGCGCCAAATTTGATGTCGATACATTTGGCAACTATGTCCAACAACTTGTGATAATCCTCCTTGTAGTCTCTTGTTTCTTTGTGTATATTATTTTATCAAGCAAAGTCGGACTTGGCTATTTCTTTCCATGCGTCGCCCCAAGTTTACATCAGCTTCTTTAATCTCAAATGCTCCTTCTGGCGGTAGTGAGCAATATTCAGCCAAATCCTTGCGAGAGATAGTCGCTACTTTCCGTGAGCAGATGACTTGATTCCTTCATCGTGAATCTCAGCATTCACGTAGAATTGTGCGACCTCCTCCACATAGGTCATCGGATATTCTAAACATTAGAAACGGTTTTAGCCCGGACGTTTCCAACTTCTCAGTGATTTTCTTCACTAGGGTGTCGTCGGACCCCTGCTTCACCATTCCGTCGAAATCCACCGTAGAACCGGTGTGGATTTGCTTTCCTAACTTGGTAAAGTCATAAGTTGGTGCCATTTCTCAGGATTATATCAAGGAAAAACTCAGAAATTGATTTGAAGGTTGATAGGGTTTCGAGAGTATTTTGCCTTTGCTTTTGAGAGAAAGAGATGAACAGTTTTAGAAGTGTGAGAGAAAAACGGACGAAAATGGTTTAAATATGGTCTATGAAAGGACGTACGGGTAGTTTTTGAAATGTGATCGAAATCAACGGCTTGGATTTCGCACGCCTATTGAGCATTTCATGTCTCGTATTTAATGCGGTAGCATTTATATCCAATCATAAGCTTGGTGTGCAGCTTTATGTCTGTACACATCATCATTATGCTGACGTATTCCTTAAAACATTCCCGCTTATTCAAAACGACTGCGTTTTTGTCACTTTGCTCATAAGTTATTCAGCTTATCCCTTAGCTGATTTAACTCTACTTCTCATGATTCTCTTAGTGACTCGGCTATCGGTGACTCGGTGTATTGTCTTTCCGATCTGGTGATTCTTGGTGATTTTGTTTTCGACTCTTTTTCACCCCTTTTCTGTTCCATTTCTCTTCTTTGATTTGTCCGAGTGTCGGCTCACTCAATTAGCCCCAACTCATGCTTGAGTTCTTCAAATCTTGACTCACATAATGGTTTTGTGAAGATGTGTCGGCTAGTTGTTTATTAGTTGAGATATATTCCAGGATGATGTCCTTCTTTTCAACATGGTCTCTTATGAAGTGATATATGACATCAATATGTTTTGTTCTTGAGTGCAACACAGGATTTTGAGTGATTGCAATTGCACTTGTGTTATCACACATGATTGGAATTTATTTTTCTTCAACTTCATAGTCTCTGTTCTTTGTCTCATCCATAGGACTTGGGCACAATAGGCCGCATGACTATGTATTCGCCTCATTTGTAGAGGTGGCTATTGAGTTTTGCTTCTTGCTAAACCAGGAAATTAGCTTTGTTTCCTTGCATTTGACATGTGCACGAAGTGCTCTTCTGTCCACTCTGCATCCAAAGATAGTCGAATCGAATAGCCAATTAGCTTGAATCCACCTTCCTTTGGATACCATAGGCCTACTTCTTGGCTTCCTTTCAAGTATCTCAATATTCTCTTTTGTTGTCATGTGGCTCTCTTTTGGAGCAGATTGAAATCTTGCACATACACCTACAAAAAGGTGATGTCGCTGCTATTTTGTGAGATAGAAGCGATGATCCAATAAGTGCTCGTATCTTGTTTGATCTCTGGCTTGCCATCCGCATCCATGTCCATTTTGGTGATGTGTTCATTGGTATTTTTGAGAAGACTTCTCCTCCATACCAAACTTCTTCATTAAATCTCGGTGTATTTTGTTTGACTTATGAAGGTTCCATCCTTCATTTGTTTCACTTGGAGTCCAAGGAAGAATGTCGACTCTCTCCCATCATGCTCATTTCAAATTTACTTTGCATGAGGTTTGAAAACTTTTCACACGACTCTTTGTTTGTGGATCCAAAGATGATGTCATCAACATATATTTGAACAAGTAGTATACTCTTCTTGTCTTGAATTCGAAAAGTGTTCTATCTACTTTTCCTTTTGTGAATCCATTTTTAGTTAGGAATTGTGACAAGGTATCATACCAGGCTCGGGTGCTGCTTCAATCCATACGGGGCTTTCTT
This sequence comes from Rehmannia glutinosa, assembly GCA_016081115.2. NCBI lineage: Eukaryota > Viridiplantae > Streptophyta > Magnoliopsida > Lamiales > Orobanchaceae > Rehmannia > Rehmannia glutinosa. The sequence continues at coordinate 63,778,447 of CM071927.1, forward strand.
GAGTTTGTATACCTTATCTCCAAGAGTCTTCTGCTCAAATCCTGGAGGTTGTTCAACATACACTTCTTCTTCCAATATACCATTTAGGAATGCACTTTTTACATCCATCGATATACAATGAAATTCTTGTGAGTGCGTAGGCAAGAAACATCCTTATAGCTTCCAATCTTGCTACGAGGGCAAATGTTTCATCAAAATCTATCCCTTCTTCTTGGCAATATCCTTTGGCTACTAGCCTTGCTTTGTTTCTTACCACAGAACCTTCCTCGTTGACTTATTTACGAACACCCATTTGGTTCAATAACATTTTGATGTATGGGTCTTTGCACTAATTCCCATACTTTATTCCTCTCAAACTGATTGACTCTTCTTGCATAGCTTGAATCCAATGTGTGTCGTCAATGCTTGTGACACATCTTTGGGCTCTATTTGCGAGATGAAGCATGTGAACATGGCTTCTTGTTGAGTTCGGATCTTGTTTTGACACCTTCTCTTATATCTCCAATGACAAGTTCGGTGGATGGTCTCTCGGCCATCTTACATCAGTTGGAGTAAGTTATTTGGATTGATCGACTTGCGGTTGTGTTCTTTGTGGTCGCTCTCTCGTAATCACTTAGCGCAAATTTTCGGTTTGTTTTTGAGATTGACTATGTCATCTTCTTACGAATTGATAATTCGGCTTGGCTTGACAAGGGACTCTTTCATGCGGTTGGATGATTGACTTATCGGTGACTCTTCAATGTCTTCTCCATTTATTTTTGGCTCATCAAATACCACATGAATGGATTTTCGCAACCATAGTCCTTTTGTTGAGTATTCTATAGGCTTTGCTTTGGTGAGTATCTAAGAAGATACCTTCATCGACTTTAGCATCAAAAGCCTTTAGATTGTCTTTGCCATTGTTGTGGATGAAGCATTTGCATCCAAATATTTTGAAATATGCAACATTTGGTTTTCTTCGATCCGGATCTCATAGGGTGTCTTTGTCATTTGTCTATTTATCATACATCTGTTTTGAGTGTAGCAATTTGTGTTGATTGCTGACCCACCCAAAATCTTTTTGGTAAACTGCTTGACTAACATAGTCCTTCTTTGCTTCTTTGAGGGTTTATTTTTCTTCTTTCGCAACTCCATTCCATTCTGTTTGTGGAGTCCTTGCTGCGATAGTTCATGACCAATACCATTCTCAATACAATCGAGTTATTATTCCATTGACAAACTCGGTTCCTCTGTCGATCTTATTTTGATAATGGTTTGACTCTTCTCATTTTGAATCCTTTTCATCACTTGTGGTAGTTTTTGTAGAGTTTCTTTCTTCTTGCACATGAATATTGTCCATGTATATCTTGAGTAGTCATCTACTACCACCAAGGTGTATTTTTTCCCTTATCTTTGGCGGGTTCCTTTGGGCCAAATAGATCCATATGAAGCGAGATGCAATATTCTTGTTGAGGATAGGCATGTCTTTTCTTTGAATGACGACTTGATTTGTTTTCCCTTCGACATGCGTCACATATACTCTCCTTCTTGTAAACGAGTCTGGAAGTCCTTCCAGGAAGATGACTTCTTGCCAGCTTGTTAATCGTTTTGAAATTTAGGTGACTCGGCTTTTTGTGCCACGACCAACTTGATTATTTTGTACTCTTTGCTAGTAGGCAGTCTTGGGTGTTGCGGTTGACCAATCCACGACATACATATTCTTTGTCTACATCCTTGCAAAGACAACTTCATTTGATTCAATATCTTTGATTTGGCATATACCCATGTTGAATCCAACATTGTAGCCCTTGTCACGAGTTGGTGATGCTCGATAAGTTGAAGTTGAGTCCTTCAACATATGCAACATCGTGATTTCTAATCCATTCCTCTTGATGGATCCAATGCCTCTTATTTCACCGGGGGCTTCATTTCCTCCAAATATGACTTTTGCTCCTTTAACTTCCTTGAATTTTGACAGATTTTTCTTATTTCTGTCATATGTCCGGAAGCGACCACTATCCATGTACCAGGTTCCTTGGCACTGTTTGTTCCTTGAAACCGCAATCAAGGAAATTAAGTTTTAGGTACCCATACTTGTATGCAGGTCGAGGGGGTTAGAAATGTAAGATGATCCAACCAACCTATAGCCAAATGATTTGACTCTAAGGGGTTTCCATCTATCGGTGACAAATCATAATTAATCCTGGCAAATTGCTTGGGGATTCTAGGTTCATAAATTTTGTCTCTTTTGTCGTATGCTGCATATGTGTTTTAGCAATTGCCTTCCTTGGGTAATTGTGGTGTCTTTGAGTGTAGTGCCTAGGTGCATATGTGTCTTTGATGAAAGCTCTTATGCTTTTGGAATGGCCTTTCTTTGAGTTCTAGGCCTTTTCCATTTGGGCTTATATTCCATAAGTCTATGCTGATAGTTCACATTATTCCAATCGGCTTGGCTTGGATACTTTCTACTATTCCCATCATATGTATTTATTTTATGGATTCTCTGGGATTTTTGGTAGCTCTGCTTCTTCTTTCTGAGTATTTTACTTTTGGAGTTCTTTGAGGACTCGGATGAATCTCTTCTCGGTTGTCCTTTCAAAGACACTCAACTGGATGTTTTCCTTTTCCTTTGTAACCAAGGCCAGTTTGCTTAGTATTGTGCTTTGGAGTGAATGTGTGTGCAACATTTAGAGTTTTGGATTTTTCGGACTCTTCATGACTTGAAGATCCTTTTTCCAAAATTACTCTTGAGGTTTGACATGGCACGAGAGGAATTAAATCTAAGCTGTCTTGTCTCCACATTCTCTTTGTGAATGAGGCCTTAAGATCATCAATGATTTAGATGCCTTAGTGAATGAGGCAATAACATTCTTGAGGTCATTCTCCCTCTTTTTATATAGCGGCAATTTTGCTACTAATTTAGCATTTTCACCTTTAAACTTTCATTTTTAACGACTATTTGACTTAGAGTACTCGGCTCCTTAGTCACTTTGAGTTTTGACTTTTGAGTAGGTTGTTTTCCTCATTCAATAGTGTGTGTGAGGATTTAATGTGTTCAAAATCTTTCATCATTTTGCCTAATGAATCATAAAGATCGAGTAGGTGATGAAGTGTGTGTGTCACGTCACTATCACTAGTGTATGCGAGTTTGTTGAGTTAGATTGTACCTCATCTTCTTGATCTTGTTCTTTGGCCATCAAGCGGATCGGGCTTCTTCTTGAGTCACTTGAGTAGTCGCTTCTTCTTTGCTCTCTCGAATCATTGTCTCTCTTGACTTGGCTGTTTCGATCTCTCGACCATCATTGCCTTTTTTCCTTTCTTGTCTTCTTTCTCTCGAAGACCTTCCTTTCTTCTTCATCTATGTATTTGTTGACTACAGGATATGGACAATCAATGGCATAGTGACCTGGTTGTCTCTGATTCAGCATAGATATTCAACCTTTTGATCGACTCTTTCCATTCTTGGATTGTCGCCCTTTGATACTCAACTTTTTGATGATATGTTCTCTTGGTTGGCCTATCTTCCCTTGATTTGGGAGGAGCCGAGTGTCTTCGGAAGATTCACCCTTTCCTCTTTTGTAGTTCTTATTGAAGAACTTGTTGAACCTCTTAACCATCGGGCTATTTCTTCCGGGTCAATGACTTCTTTGACCTCGGCTCTCTTCCCATCTTTAACAATTAGAAAATTTGTTTTGGGTACAATTGTCTCTTCTTGGTCTTTTCTTCTCGGCTCAAACTCGTAGGCTTTGAGGTCCGAGAATAGTTCATGGTTGGATGTCTTTGATAGGTCCATGGAATGTCTCGGTGCCATGACCTTCATTTCCCATTCAAATTTGGAAGATTTTTAGGATCTTCATACACATTTCTTCTGTGTATATTCCTTTCCAAGCATCCAGTTGATCCAGGTTTTCTCCGAGATCATTTTGAAGTTCTCAAATTTCAGACTGCCCACCGATAATTTGTTTTCTTTGATTGCTCGAGCCTTCACAAATCAATGTCAACTTGTCCTGCATTTCTTTAGCCGTTTTGCATGATTTGACTTTATTGAACATGGCTTTGTCAAGGTTTTGTAAAGGATGTCCTTGGCTACATTGTCCAGGTTGTATCTTTTTTTGTCATCATTTGTCCACTCGGTTCTTGGTTTTTCAACCATGGTCCGTGCAGCAAAGATCTTCTTCTCCTTTTGCAACTCTTCGCTGAGTTGTGTTCACCTTTAATATTTGCGAGAGGCCCATCTTCTATCACTATCCACATCTCATCATGTAATGCTAATAGATGAGCTCGCATATGAATTTTCCAATCATCAAATTCTTCGATAGTGAACATAGGGATGCGTGTCAAATTTGCTTCCATGATAATGACTTTTTTTTTAAAAAAAAAGTTTAGAAGGTTTAAGTACTAAAGCAGACTTTGAAAAGTTTGGAGATCTAGTTCAAGAACCGGTGCGGAGGGTTCAATGAACCAACCGCTCTGATACCACTTGTAGGTCCCAAGGGTGTAAGTGTAAGGTTTAGAAGGGGGGAGGGGGTTGAATAAACCTTACCAAATTTTGGATTTAGTCTTTTTAAAACTACATAGTTGATTCTACATTTGTGTCCTTGATGGATAGTCGAATTAGTCACTCAAGTAGAGTTAATCTCTCAACAGACTGGTGATTGAGTGTTGATGGAGTAACTCGGTTGTTGGCTATAATTTGACTTTGTGGTTTTGTTTTTATTGGAAGACTTAACACCCTTAAGTTTGATTAAGCAAGATTTTAGAGCTTGATTTAGTACTTATGAATTATCAAGTGGATAGCAAATTTATCGTGAGATATAAGCGATTAAAATTGCAAGAATTAAAGTCTTTGAAAAGTAAATGACACAATGAAGTTTTTATAGAGGTTCAAAGATGGGGTAATTCTTCTACTCCTCTCTTCTCCAACTCTGGAGGAATCCACTAAGTAATGATCGGTTTACAAAGTGGTAACAGTCCGATACAAGTCTTGATCACAACGGCCGACTTGATCCTTAGGGACTCGATCGGAGACGCCTTGATCACTCGGTGGCTTCTCGTACGACTCGGCTTCTTCTTCAGGGCATTTGCCTTGTTACTGACTGACTCACTTGCTCAAGCTCTTTGGATTTGATCACGAAGCCCTCCAAAAGCTTAAGACTTGGTTCAACCTTCAACCTTTCTACAATCCTTCCCGGAATGTAGACCCCTTGTTTTCGATATTTTCCTCTTCAAGCGATTGAAGTTCTCTTTCCTTCACGGTGAGTGTTGGATTGATGTACTTCGTAATGTAGGCTTGAGGATTGAGAATGTTTGATTTTTCTAATATGCTTGTTTATCTCACATGTGTGTCATTCTTTCTCAAACAAACTCCTCGGCCTTTTATAGTGAACTTTCAAAAATTTGCCCGTTGAAGAGATAGGCTTATTTTTAAAAGTCACTTTGCGATCGTTGGCTTGCAGTTCTTGGAATTGCCATTTCCTCGTATGAATTGTTCTTTCACATTTTCGAGTTCGACACGGTGTGGTGCTTCCCATTGGTTCATTCCTTTTGCACGCTTCAGGGTGAGCACTCCGAGAAAGGTGGTATGGAGATATTACTTGTTTAAGTAAATCTCTTGATTTTCGTGCAACGCGGTTCTTTTTGATTATCTCGACTTATTTGCATTTCCTTGCTTTCCCAGGTGACTTAGAGTCACTTCCAATCATGGATGACTCTTTGTCACTTGACTTGAGACTTGGCTTTTCTTGAGTTGACTTGATGCGATGCTCCACTTTGCATCTCATTTTGCTTCTCCAAATAGAGTTCTGTCTACTCTTCTTTGCCATACTCAATTGTCTCTCAATGAGTCTTCCTTCAGTCTTGATTGTCTTCTTGCATGTTAGGGCGTAGGCCGACTTAACTCAGCTTGGCCAGCTCTATTTATTACAATGCATTTTAAAACAAGAATTGGGGTGCCAACTTTCTATTCTAAGTTTTACATGGCATTCATCAAAATCTAAACAATAAAATTCCTAACAGTGTGCCTAGCCTATATAGATTTCGTTACCCACAATTTTATATAACAGGATGAAACTATAGGAGACTTTCCACCAAAAAGATTTGACTTTTGGGAGGATATATGGGACCAAAGAAATTTCTACCGTTCTGAAAGAGAATAGGCATATTAGTATTGGGGTGATTCATACAAGCCAATAGTGGCAATTTCATAACCTTCACGAACTGGATGACACCATTTCCCATCATATTTCCAATCTCTGATCCTCGGCCTCTTGATTTGGTAACGACAATTCCAAAAACAAATTCTGCAATATACTTTGGAGAATTAGTGCAAACAAATTGTCTATCCCCTGAGGAATTAGAAATAAATCACTCACTTTAGAATGGGAACAATTGGACCACCCTGTTGAGGTAATGACTCCTTTCGGTACAAAACCAACTTATTACCAAAAAAAATTATCGACTTTCGATCCCCCACTTTCCCAAAAAATCCAGCTTCAAGAACATCCCTGCACCAATAAAGGGATCGCCAAACACATATGAAGGATTATGTCTCAATGGAGCCTCGAAAACATCTAGTTTTACATATATTTTAATATATATATATATATATATATATATTGGGATGGGCTCGTGGGGCAGCCTCTTACTATGTGGCAGTGTGGATTGATCCCATCCATCCACACCTTTTATTCAATGGTCCAGATTGCTATTAAAAATAACTGATTTATCAATTAATTAATAGGTGGAAAGGGCATAATAGTAACTAGCAAAATGTCATAAATCACGCCCCTACAATCAAGAGATTGATTAATATCACGTTTCCATAACTGAAATTGTGCACCATTTTAATAGCTGAAATGTACACCATTTAATAACTAATTGTACACCATTTTATATCTAACAGTGCATCATTGTATAACTAATTGTACATCATCTAAAAGTACTATAAAGGCAAAATGTTATAAACATCTTTACATTTAATAACTTAACTGTGCACCATTTTATATCTAACAGTGCATCATTGTATAACTAATTGTACATCATCTAAAAACCCTATAAAGACAAAATGGTGTAACCACCTTCCCATAATGACGCCCTACAATAATGGATGTGATAAAGATCACGTTTCCATAACTGAATTATGCACCATTTTAATAGTTGAACTATGCACCATATAATAATTGATTGTGCACCATTTTATATCTAACAGTGCATCATTGTATAACTAATTGTACATCATTGTGAGTAAACCACAATTGAATAAAAAGCGGGAACAGCCGTAAAATCAAATCCCTTAAATATCGTTGGGATTGAATGGTGTACAATTAGTTATACAATGATGCACTGTTAGATATAAAATGGTGTACAGTCAGTTATTAAATGGTGTGCAGTTCAGCTATTAAAATGGTGCACAATTTCAGTTATGGAAACGTGATATTAATCAATCCCTTGATTGTAGGGCGTGATTTATGGCATTTTGCTAGTTACTATTATGCCCTTTCCACCTATTAATTAATTGATAAATCAGTTATTTTTAATAGCAATCTGGACCATTGAATAAAAGGTGTGGATGGATGGGATCAATCCACAGTGCCACACGGTAATCCCCCTGCCACATTTGATCATATATATATATATATATATTGGGGAAGGGTTATATGAGACCAATGCCTTAGGTAAGTACGTAAGACCAAATTTGAACCACAGATCAACAAATTTCAATGACTAATAATAAATATGCTTAAAATATATAAAAATACCTAATTAAATTGATAAAAGGGATATATTAGTCCAAATCAATCAATCATATCCCATGAAATTAGGGAAGTTACACACAACATCAAAGATATTATCTTACCATCTAAACCATAGCAAAATTACGTAATATTTGTAAGCAACAAATATACAATGTTTAAGCAACATATTTGTCATTAATAAGCAACACGGTTGTCATACAAAAGCAACAAATATACATATATATATAAGACATGTGACTTATTTAAATCAACAGATTTGCACCAATCTTAGCAACATTGTCTACTTAAATAAGCAAAATAATTGTCTTCAATAAGCAACACAGTCCACATAAAAAAGCAGCATACTTACTTAGCAACATTGCATGCCTAAAAAAGCAACATATTTGTCATTATAAGCAACATAGTTGACATAAATAAGCAACAGAATTACATATTACATATATATAAAAAGACAAATCGAAGGGAATAGTTTGTGGTTGCAACATTGTCTGCCTAAATAAGCAACATAGTTATCCTCAACAAGCAATATATTTCCCAGCGAAATGCGCCAATATTAATTGCAAGTTTGAGTGTATGAAAGGAAAGAGAGAATTTCAGAGATACAGTTTCAGATATATCCAAAAAAAAACAACATATTTCTCTTCAATAAGCAACATATTTGTCTTCAATAAGCAACATATTTCTCACAGCGGATAAGGTCAGAGATACGGTTTCAAACAAATCCCTAAAAATCTAGAATGTGAACGGGCACTACCAAAAATAAATCCCATTTTTTACTGATATTCAAACAAGATTACCTACTTATACTTAAAAATCATTAATTAAATATAAACTAAAATAAAAATCAATTAAATATGCATCGTTAAAAAGAAGAGGTCAATGTTCCAGATTTGGTCTCACGTACTTAATTAAATTATATCGACTCACCAGATCCAAATCCTATATATATATATATGTATGTATATATATATATATATGGATGCGATCTCATGTGGCAGCCTTGTTAGGAAATTTATTTGTTAGATTTTGATGATACCATGTAAAACTTAGATTAGGAAGTTGGCACCCCATTTTCCTTGTATTTATGTATTGTAATAGATAGGGCTGAAAGAGCTGAGTGAAGTCAGCTAAGTCAAGAATGCAAGAAGTCAACTGCAGACTAGAGTGAAGACTCTACTGTGTGTCAGCTGAGTATTGCCTTGAAGGAAGACAAGGACTCGACTGAAGGAGAAACAACTGAGGAACAGTTGTGTGAAGTGTCAGACAAGTCAATGAAATGAGCCAAGTCTAACAGTTGAAGTGATAGTTGAGTCAATCTTATGATTGGAGCACACTCAAGTCACAAGGGGTAAAAGGCAGCAGTCAAGTTGAGACAACTGACATTGATCCGTTACAAGGAAGTCAATAATATTACTCGATATAGTAATACGTCCAAGTTGTCAGGTCTTAAAGTGTTTGGCCCAGAAACATGCAAATGGAATAAGCCAATGGGAAACACCGCAACTTGTGTCAGACCGTGTAAAGCTGCAAAGTCATTTAATACGAGGAAGGGTCAACATCACAAGTGTTGCAGATCAAGCAAAGACAAGCCAACGAACAAGAAGTGTCATTTGAAATTAGCCTATCTCTTCAACGGGCGAATTTCAAATGTGCACTATAAAAGGTTGAGGAAGTATTTGATAAAAGGTGAACTGAACTTAGCACGAACAAAGCAATATTCTAGCAAGCATTAACCTGCAATATTCTCAAAGCTTACCAAGAAATTCCTCAAGCCTAAAACTCGAAGAAACTCTATCCAACACACGTTGTGAAGTAAAGATAACTTCAACCAGTTGAAGAGAAAACATTTGAAGAACAAAAAGGGGTCTACTCTCCAAGTTGAACGAGTTCTAGAAAGGTTCAAGATCAAACCAGAAGATTCAAGTTTGTTGGAGGATTGTGTGAAAAAATCCAAGAACTTGAAAGTGAGCTAAAGTAGCAAGGCAGCTGCCTCGTGAAGAAGCTGAGTCGTAGAAGAAGCCTGTTGTGTGATCAAGGCTGTGTCTAGATTGTTCACTGCTTTATAACTTGATCTGTTACTTAGTGGATTCCTCCAGGAGTTGGAGAAGAGTGGATTAGAGGAATTACCCCATCCTCGAACCACTATAAAAATTACTTATGTCATTTCACTTTCAGCACTTACATCATTGCATATACCTTTGTATCTGCTGTTAGTTTATTTGCTAATCCAACTGATAAATAACGAGTGCTAAAACAAGTGTTAAAAACAAGCTTTAATCAATCAAAAAGGGTGTTAAGTCTTCCACTGTTAAAAACCAAATCAACTAAAGTTAAGTGTTAGCTTAAGCAGCCGAGTTATACTATCACCAGCTCTATTGAGTCTGTTGAGTGAGTAACTTAGCTGAATATAGCCAACCTAGTTGTCCCTCAAGGACACAACTGATTTGAGTCAACTCTGTTGAAAATCTTAAAAAAGACTAAAAGTGAAAATTTGGTAACGTTTATTCAACCCCCCCTTCTAAACCTTACTCCACACCCCTTGGGACCTACAAATGGTATCAGAGCGGTTGGTTCATTGATCCTTCCGCACTGGTTATTGAACTAGATATCAATCTTTTTCAATGGTTTTAAAACTTTTTTTTTAAAGTCTTTCATCCTTAAAGCAAAGTTTATTATCATGGATTTTAATGTGGAAGAGTTTGATGACTGGAAAATTCGCATGCAGGCTCATCTATCCACTTTACATGATGAAATATGGCTTGTGATAGAGGAGGGGCCATTGGAAATACTTGAAGTCAATACGGCTGTAAGAAGAGCAGCTGCAACTGAAAGAGAGGAAGCTGCTACTGAAGCTAGACCAGCCATGGTTGAAAAAACACGCACTGAATGGACAAATGAAGATCGAACGAGATATAACCTGGACAATGTGGCCAAGTATATACTCTACAAGATGTTGGACAAAGTGATGTTCAACAAAGTAAAGTCGTGCAAATCAACCAAAGAAATTTGGGATAAGCTAACCCTGATTAGTGAAGGATCATAACAGATTAAGGAGAATAAATTAACTGTTGTTGTTCAAAAATTTGAAATTTTAAAATGCTTGCAGGTGAGAGTCTGGATCAGCTGGATGCCAGATTCACAGAGATAACAAATGAGCTTTCAGCTCTTGGGAAAGAATACACTCAGAAGGAGATGTGCATGAAGATATTAAGAGCCCTCCCGGTGAAATGGGAAATGAAGGTCATGGCCCTGAGATATTCAATGGACCTCTCAACAAACATCTAATCATGAGCTATTCTCAGACCTCAAAACTTATGAGTTTGAGCTGAGAAGGAAAGAGTAAGAGGAAACAGATGTACCAAAGACAACTGCATTATTGGCCAGTGATGGGAAGAAAGTTGGGCCAAAGGAGACCATTGACCAGTAGGAGATTGCCCTCATGGTAACGAGATTCAACAAGTTCTTTAACAAGAACTATAAAAGAAACAAGGGTGAAACCTCCAGAAGACATTCAGCACCTTCCAAAGCAAGGGAGGACAGACCGCCCAAGAGAGCTGAACATCAGGGAGCTGATAATCAAAGGACCGACGAGCTAAAAACCTGTGTTGGAATCGCATACAACCAGGACATTTTGCTGTTGACTGTTCCTATCCACCAGTCAACAAATACAGAAATGAGGAAGAAAGAAGAGTCTTCAGAGAGAGAAGACAAGAAAAGAAGAAATCCATGTTGGCTGTTGAGACTGTTGAGCCAGCCAAATGCAAAGAAGCAGCAGACTCAGATAGTAGTGAAGCTGACTACTCAAGTGATACAGAGAAAGAGGCTTTGATTTGCCTCATGGCCAAAGAACAAGATCAACAAGATTAAGATGATGAGGTACATTCTAACTTATCTCATTCTGACAAGATTCCTATGAATACATCACTCAAGATGGACATGGATGCAGATGGCAAAGTTGTTGATCAAACTAGATATAGAGCCCTCATTGGATCATTGATCTATCTAACAGCAAGTAGGCCAGACATCACCTTTGCAGTAGGTGTATGTGCTAGATTTCAATCTGCACCCAAAGAGAGTCACATGACTGCAACTAAGAGAATCCTAAGATATTTGAAGGGATGCCAAGAAGTCGGCTTATGGTATCCAAAGGAAGGAGAATTCAAGCTGGTAGGATACTCAGACTCAGACTATGCTGGATGTAGAGTTGACAGGAAGAGTACTTCAGGTACATGTCAAATGCTTGGAAATAGATTAGTTTCTTGGTTCAGCAAGAAACAAAATTCAATAGCTACATCCACAGCTGAAATAGAGTACATAGTTGCGGGCAACTGTTGTGCCCAAGTCTTATGGATGAGACAGCAGCTGAGAGACTATGATATTGAAGAGAGAGAGATTCCAATTATGTGCGATAACACTAGTGCTATTGCAATCACTCAGATGCCAGTGTTGCATTCAAGAACAAAGCACATTGATGTCAGATACCATTTTATAAGAGATCATGTTGAAAAGAAAGACATCACCTTGGAATACATCTCAACTGACAAACACTTAGCTGACATATTCACAAAGCCATTATGTGAATTGATTAGTATGAGTTTTGCATGTAATTTGAGCTTAATTGTGGATAGAATAAGTTGATATGCATGCGTTAACTGAGTAAAATGGGCCATATTCTTATAAAGTGGAAAAGGTATTACGCTTTGCTCATTTTGTAGGAATTAAATGATATTTATAGCATTTTGGTGACAAATCGGAGTATTGCGGCAAAGGACCGCCAAGAATCGAATGAATATGTGATGTTTGGAGTTTAATCGAGAAGAAGTCAGACGAACCGGGCAAGAAACAGACATGAACGGAGTAGAATTGTCCTTAACAGGGACGCATGGGCAGGGCATGCGTCTATCGCACGGCCGTCGTCATTCATTCAAAGTCCTACGGCAGGACACACGACCTGGCCGTACTTCGACCCACGACCCGTGCGTCAATCGATGAATTTAGCAATGCCTACGTCCTGACGCATGGGCTGGTCGTGCGTAAACGCATTGCCCGTGCGTCTGTGTGGGAAAGTCAGGTTTTGATGATTTTAAATCAGGTTTTGACCCAACGGGAGTATAAATAGAGACGAGGCGGCCCCAAATAAGGACATACTGATATTTGCCCTAGAAAGTAGAGAAAAGAGCAACCTTCTACCGGAGGATTCGAGAGATTGATTGAGGTCGCAACCACACGCTTGAGGATTAAAGATAGATCGAGAGATAATCGACATCCCTGAGTTTTCTCATTCCATTGTATCTTTTACTTTCGATTAGTTAGACATGAACATGAATAATTTGTCTATGAATTGTTTATTTCCCATGTCCGGCTAAACACCTTGTGATTCCGGGGTTTGGGATTAGGTTAATGGATACTTTTGTTTGATGTTTAATTGCAATTGAAGTTATTATTTCAAACCATATTCAAGTATTGTTTTATTTCTTGTTTTATCAAATGGCCATTGGTTTAACTTGTTTTGATGTATTGATTCATAATTCGAGAGATGAGTTTCAATACTAGATCTTGAGTACTTGACATGAATATTTACATGATTGAGAAGTCTATAAATATTTGTGAGGATTAATAATCTTTTGTGCTTTTGGGAGTTGGATATTTTATGTGAGTAGAGATGCTAGCGTAGATAATCCAATCAACGTTTTTAAATACATCTCGAGAGAGAGGATAAAATACTTTCGTGATTGTCTTATAGGGAAGAATAATAATAACTTTGGTTTTGATTAATCAGATAACAATAGGGATATTAACTGAAACCATAACCCTGGAATCCATTCATCTCCTTGATCTTTCAATCAACTCCTACTTTATCTTTTTATGACAAATTCTTGTCTTAGTTTTACAAACCAACAAATCAAATTTTGATCGTCTAGATTAAAATAAGACTATTACAATCTCAATACTTAGTACACTAATCTATTAGTCTCTGAGGATTCGACCTTGCAAACCCTATTCTATAAACTACACCGTACACTTGCAGTGAAGCTAAAAATAAGGCGAACATGAATCAAGGTCTGAAGAGTTCAAGAATGAGTTGGGGTTAATTGAGTTGAGTTAGGATACTCAGAAGACTCAATCTGCAGAGACAGAAAAAGAGTGTATGGAAAATAAGCAAGTTTCACATTTCAGCCAAGTAATATAGCCTAGTCAGGAAGTCAGCTGAATCGACTTAGCTGACTGCTGAATGATGTTATGTGAAGAGAGAAGCAGAGTTAAGTAACTTTGGATGAGAGTTGAATCACTTATGAGCTAAGTGACAAAAATGTAGTTGTTTTATTCGAGCGGAAATGTTTTTAAGGATGACGTCAGCGTAATTATGACGGTCAGTACAAAAGCTGCACAGTAAACCATATGATTGGATATAAATGATGTTGCATTTAATGTGGGGAAATTAATGCGGTTTTGAAGAGTCAATCCTAACCGTTGATCTTGATCAAATTTTTTCAAATTCCAGAAAACATCCTTTCGAGTCCCATATATACCAAAATTCATTTTCTCTCTCCTCACACAAACACTCTCATCTTCAGCAAGCAAAAAAAAGATTCCTCTCTGCAAACTGTTCAAAACCCTACTCTCGAAAATCAAGTTTTTCACGTATTTCTCCATTCGATCGTTCTGAAAATGGCAGCTAATCATGATTTCGCAAAGCTTTCTGAGAAGATCCACTCTGGTGCTTCAGTGGATTTTAAAGGGATGATCAAGTAGGGCGTTGATGAGGCCCTAGTGAAGAAGATCGCCGATAAGCTTGAGAAGTCTGGTCTGAAGGACTTTCTCTCGATGGAGTTCACTCACACGTACTTGGAGGAGGCGGCAATGTTTTACGTGAACGTTGAGGTTCATGACGATGAGATTCGCTCATCTATCCACGGCAAGGCCATCAAGATTACTGCTAAGGACCTTGCTGAACACTGCTTCCTACCGACGGAAGGTTTGAAGGATATCGCTGAGAAAGACGTTAACTTGGCTGCAGCTTGGAAGGAAGTTGTGAAGCCCGAGTATGCTGCGAAAGCTGTGTATACAGCTAAACAGGATTTTATCAAGGATGATTACCACAAGCTGATGGATATTGTGTCCAAATGTGTGGATATGAAGTTCAGGAGCTTCAACCAGCTATCACGGACAAAGCTGATTGTGATGGTTGCGATTATGCAGGACAAGAAAATGAACTAGTTGAGTTTGTCTTCAGCCGAGTATGCCAGAATGTGATCAACAAGTCCTACAAAGAGGATGGGACTTTTGGTTGTTCCTTGGGGTATCGCCTTGTCATTGGCCATTTGATGGAGGTTAAGGGAATTGCATTGTACCATGGGAAGCCCTTCCATGCGAATAAGAGGATGTTCAAGGCAAACCTCTCAGGCACATAGAAGAAAGCTCATGCAAGGAAAGCTGATACCAGTGAGGGAGAATCAGCTGACCCTGAAGAAGAAACAGTTGCGTCCGCTCCAGCTCTCTCGCCCAAGCCTATTTCGAAGAAGAGATCTGCGGCAACTAAACCTGCTCCTGCCCCAATAACCAAAACAAAGAAGGCACCTACCCCAGCAGCCAAACCCAAATCACCTGCCCGAGCAGCCGATGCTTCTGCCCCCACAGCCGAGAGTGAGGAGGAACCCAACTTCCTTCTCCAGTCGTGAAGAAGAGATGCACTGTCAAGTCTCTAAAGGCAGCTGCGTTGAAGAAGAGTGATATTGAAACACAGGCCTTCACTCTTGAAGAGCCAGAAGAAGAGGAGCCAGAGATTCCATTGGTTCCTACAAAGCGCAGGCGGCTATTTAGGAAGTCAGAGCTGGAGAAGACAGCCGAGTCCGATACTCAGCCGGAGAATCCCATTGAGACTGCTGATGCTCAAGAGGCGCAGTCTCAAGAGAAGATTGATGAGACCGAGAAGACTGCTGATGCTGATTAGTAGAGTATTGAAGACCCAGTTGTCCGGGACTCAACTGTGGAGACAAAAGTAGCTGAGACAGCCAAGACCCATGGTGAAAAGGTTGTCCCACCACCTCAGACCAATGCTTTTGAACCTGATGAGGAGCAAGATCCATTAGATACTATTCTAGAGGCCAGAGAGGATGATGATGATGATTTAATTATGTACTCTCCAGTCTATCCGGACATCCAGCAGAAGCTAAGGAATTGGAGAAGTTGGAAGCTAGATTACTCCAGACAGCAGTTCACGTTTATCGACGAAGAAGAGGAACTTCTCAGCTTCTTAGGAAATGTATCTGTCCAATATGCCCTGGATGAAAATTTCTGCATGGAGGCCCTCCGTACTATCAAAGAGGATGAAAATGAGAAGGCCCTGGAGAAAGCTAAAGCCTTGGAGAAATCCAAGATGTGTATGCAGACTGGAACCCATGAACATCTCATGGAATCCACTGACAGTAGCGATCTGGAGGAGATGGACCCTGCTGCTTTAGTCAAAAAGGTCGAGTTACAACAGGCCATTAGAGAATCCCAAGCCATGCACGAGCAAAACCTTCAAGAGGGTCCATGAGAGTCTTCCAGAATCTTTCCTCGATCTGACCCATTAGGAGAGGCGCAGGAGATTGCAACCATCATTGCAGCGACCACGTCCCCCGTGCATTCTCAAGATGGCTCTCAGGGGAACGGCGATGAAGCTGGGAATGCGGGCACCGAAGCCAAGCCTACCCCAGTAGAAGGTGTTGAGACACCTGCCCCAATGGTTGATTACTTAACAGGAAACATAACCATGTCTCAGAAGCTGAGTAACTCCACTATCGTTCACTCAGCTGGTGCGCCAGCTGAGGGGGAAGCTCTCACCACCACAGCCAGGTCGGAGGATGTTGTGGGAGACGACTCAATGAAGTTTGGAGGTGAAGGCGAGCAAGCAACAGATAAGCAGATTGAAATCAACGAAGCTCGAATGGTTGAGACTGTTTCAGCTGAGGTTTTCTCTGAAAGGCAGGCCGATGAAGCTGCTGCTACAACTAAGGCAAATGATGGAAAGGAGGCCACGGGAGTTGAGACTCTTGGCCATGAAAGTGCAATCCTAGGAGTTGAGACTCCGAAGGATGCCATTGAAGACCCCAAGATAGTTGAGTCTGTCAAAGGGAATGTATAAGACCCCAAGACAACTGAGACTGTAGAAGGCCCCACAGCGGTTGAGACTGTTGGGGGTAACGAAGGCCTAAAGGAGGTTGAGACTTCCTCAGGTAAGGAACCGGAATAAGAGAACATTTCTTAGGTCGAAGGAGCTGATGCAGAAGAGGAGATCAGCGCCGTTCATGATTCCCAAGAACATATTAATACATCTTTTCTAGGATCTGAGGATGAAGCCGAGTCCACTCACAATGAAGATTCTACGATGGACATGGTTGAGGATGTTCTTAACTCACGGAGGAATGTCAGTAACAAGACAGCTCCGATGAGATTCAACTTTGATGATAAGCCATTGCCTCAGGCCACATCACACTCCGAGGACGCTGTTAAGACAGCTGAGGATCCATTACCTCAACAGGAAAAACCCACTGAGACCGAAGACGCTGTTAAGACAATTGAGGCTCAGTCAGCTGAGCAGATCCATTCAACTGCTCTAGCTAAAACACAGTCAGCTGCGTAGGCTATCACAACTGCAACAGTAACGACTCCAACAACTCCATCACAGGTTCCCATAGCTGCGTTATCTGCCGATGACGCTGGCTCAACCGAGGAACAGAGAGCTGATAAATTGCAATAAGAACAAGGAAAGGCCCCCCAGCGTGGACCTTCAGGGATTCCTTTTGTTCAACGATGTCTTTGAAGACATATTTCCATTCAATGTTGAACTGCCTGACATGGAAGCTGAGTCTGCCCGTGAACAAGAGAAATATACCGTGCGGGAAGAGCCCATCATTCCAACTGATACGATTGTACTAATGGGTTTTGAGTTCGATGCAGGGTGGCCAGAAGCAGAGTCGGCTTCGACAGCCGAATTCTGAAATGCTTTCAAGAAAATTTGTGAAGAAATTGAGAAAATGGAACGCCACCACGCATCATTGGATCTTCGCTTGGACAATCGTGATGCAACCCTCAGTGCAGATTGGAGAGGAGTTGTCTTACGCATCATGCAATGGGCTGCACAGCAGACTGCCATGTGCTCAGAGCAGGTCCGTTACTTCAAGGCCTTATTTGCAAAGATGTTGGTATGGAGTGCGGATACGTCAAAGTTTCAGCAGAGAATGAAGGAATACATGGTCAGAATGGAAACCTCGCACAAGTCGGACATGGAGTTTCTTAAGTTGCACCACTAGAGCGAAATTACTCGCCTAGAGGACAATATGAACCAAAAGTTTAGTCTTCTTATGGCAGAGATGAAGTTGGTGGCAGCTGAGTCGAAGGCTACCCGGCCAGAGTTCCAAACAACCCACTCCAAAGCATATATCAAGCAAAATTCAACCATCAGTCGACTGGATTTCCTTCTGAGCGGATTGTTCCCTGGCCTAACCCTTCCATTTGGTGATGATGCCAAAAAGGGGGAAGATGAGGCCTTAAAGGGACTGAAGGAGGAGAAAGGGAGCAATAAGGAGGCGAATAAAGGTGATACAACTAAGGGGAAAGGAAGTTCGAAAAATCTTCCTTTGAAACTCATGTATGCTGAAACCCCACAGCAAGGAGATGTCACTGCTTCTATTCTCAGCAAGTTACCGAAAGAGCTGACCGTTGAACAGAAAGTTGAGATGGCCATGAAAGAATCAAGGAAGGCCATAGAAGCTTCATTCGAGAAGGTAGCTAAGAAGCAATCAACGCGCATCCAAGATATCAAAAAAGAGTATGATGGTCCTCCAGCCGGAAAGGATTACCCAGCTATAAAGCCCCCAAGAGAATTTGCTATGCCCGATGCTAGATCTGAGCCCAGATCACTAGAGGAATTCCAGACTCTAAAAGTAGAAGGTTATTTTCGAGATATGACTCTAAAAGTCAGGAAAGGGTAAACATGGTGGCAATAGGAGCAGCAGTCAACCACGGGCAAGACCAGAAGATATCAATATATGGATCCATAGAAGAAGGGACTCATATATTGGATGGATTTGATCATCTTGCTAACATGGAAGTTGCACGCAAGATTGTTGAAGCTAAGAAGAAGCAAGAAGCAGAAAATGAAAGGCTGAATCGCGAATGGGAAGAAAGGCAGCGAAGGGATGACCCTACTACTAAGCGAGCCTATGAGAAGAAGAAGGAGGAGGGAGATGAAAGGAAGAGGAGGAGAGCTGACGAAGATATGAAGAGAGCTGATGAAGAAGAGAGAAGAAGGAAGCAGCCAAGGCGTTGAAGACAGCTGCGAACCCCTTCATGTATTTTACTTTGTTGTAAATACATAGTTGTAAGTTTTCCCTGTAATAGCTCTGAGAATTTCCTTGTAATGTTCATTCTCCTTGTAACTTAGCTTAGATATACGTTGAAAAGTTGTACTTGTATATAACTCTGTTACTTGTTGTAAACATCTTTGTAAAGGACAAGAATGTTATGATCAATAAAATTGATTATTCAAAATCATACATTCTTTGTTACTGCACTGCTTGTATTTGTTGTTTACTTATTTTGTTTGTTTTAAGTTTTGGCATCATCAAAAAGGGGGAAATTGTTAGGAAATTTATTTGATAGATTTTGATGATACTATGTAAAACTTAGGCTAAGAAGTTGGCACCCCTTTTTTCTTGTATTTATGTATTGTATAGATAGGGCTGAAAGAGCTGAGTGAAGTCAGCTAAGTCAAGAATGCAAGAAGTCAATTGCAGACTAGAGTGAAGACTCTGATGTGTGTCAGATGAATATGGACATGAAGGAAGACAAAGACTTGACTGAAGGAGAAACAGCTGAGGCACAATTGTGTGAAGTGTCAGTCAAGTCAATGAAATGAGCCAAGTCTAACAGTTGAAGTGATAGTTGAGTCAATCTTATGATTGGAGCAGACTCAAGTCACAAGGGGTAAAGGCAGCAGTCAAGTTGAGACAACTGACATTAATCCATTAGAAGGAAATGAAGAATATTACTCAATATAGTAATACGTCCAAGCTGCCAGGTCTTAAAGTGTTTGGCCCAGAAACATGCAAATGGAATAAGCTAATGGGAAACACTGCAACTTGTGTCAGACCCTGTAAAGCTGCGAAGTCATTTAATAAGAGGAAGGGTCCACATCACAAGTGCTGCAGATCAAGAAAAGACAAGCCAACAAACAAGAAGTGTCATTTGAAATTAGCCTATCTCTTCAACGGGCAAATTTCAAATGTGCACTATAAAAGGTTGAGGAAGCATTTGAGAAAAGGTTACCTGAACCTAGCACGAACAAAGCAATATTCTAGCAAGCATTAACTAGCAATATTCTCGAAGCTTACCAAGAAATTCCTCAAGCCTAAAACTCGAAGAAACTCGATCCAACACACGCTGTGAAGGAAAGATAACTTCAACTAGTTGAAGAGGAAACATTTGAAGAACAAAAAGGGGTCTACTCTCCAAGTTGAAGGAGTTGTAGAAAGGTTCAAGGTCGAACCAGAAGATTCAAGTTTGTTGGAGGGCTGTGTGAAAAAATCCAAGAACTTGAAAGTGAGCTGAAGTAGCAAGGCAGCTGCCTCGTGAAAGTGAGTTGAGTCGCAGGAGAAACCAGCTGTGTGATCAAGGTTGTCTCTAGGATGTTCACTGCTTTGTAACTTGATCTGTTACTTAGTGGATTCCTCCAGGAGTTGGAGAAGAGTGGATTAGAGGAATTACCCCATCCTCAAACCACTATAAAAATTACTTGTGTCATTTTACTTTCAGCACTTACATTCTTGCATATACTTTTATATCTGCTGTTAATTTATTTGCTAATCCAACTGATAAATAACGAGTGCTAAAACAAGTGTTAAAAATAAGCTTTAATCAATCAAAAAGGGTGTTAAGTCTTCCGCTGTTAAAAACCAAATCAACTAAAGTTAAATGTTAGCTTAAGCAGCCGAGTTATACTATCAACAGCTTTATCCAGTATGTTGAGTGAGTAACTTAGTTGAATATACCCAACCTAGCTGTCCCCCAAGGATACATCTGATTTGTGTCAACTCTGATGAAAATCTTAAAAAAGACTAAAAGTGAAAATTTGGTAAGGTTTATTCAACCCCTCCCCCTTTACTCCACATCATGTGGATTGATCTCATCCATCCACACCTTTTATTCAATAGTCCAGATAGCTATTAAAAATAACTGATTTATCAATTAATTAATAGGTGGAAATGACATAATAGTAACTAGCAAAATGCCATAAATCACGCCACTATAATCAAGGGATTGATTAATATCACGTTTCCATAACTGAAATTGTGCACCATTTTAATAGTCGAACTGTACACTATTTAATAACTGACTGTACCCCATTTTATATCTAACAGTGCATCATTGTTATAACTAATTGTACATCATCTAAAGGAACTATAAAAACAAAATGGTGTAACCATCTTCCCATTTAATAACTTAACTGTGCACCATTTTATATCTAACAGTGCATCATTGTATAACTAATTCTACATCATCTAAAAACCCTATAAAGACAAAATGGTGCAACCATCTTCCCATAATGACGCCCTACAATCATGGATGTGATAAAGATCACGTTTCTATAACTGAATTGTGCATCATTTTAATAGTTGAACTGTTCACCATTTAATAACTGATTGTGTGTCATTTTATATCTAACAATGCGTCACTGTATAACTAATTGTACATCATTGTGAGTAACCACAATTGAATGAAAAGCGGGAACAATCGTAAAATCAAATCCCATAAAAATCGTTGGGATTGAATGGTGTACATTTAGTTATACAATGATGCACTGTTAGATATAAAATGGGGTACAATCAGTTATTGAATAGTGTACAGTTCAGCTATTAAAATGGTGCACAATTTCAGTTATGAAAACGTGATATTAATCAATCCCTTGATTGTAGGGACGTGATTTATGGCATTTTGCTAGTTATATTATGCCCTTTCAACCTATTAATTAATTGCTAAATCAGTTATTTTTAATAGCAATCTGGAACATTGAATAAAAGGTGTGGATAAATTGGATTATTCTACACTGCTACACGGTAAGCCTCCTGCCACATTTGGTCCTAACCTATATATATATATATATATATATATATATATATATATATATAGGGATTGGTTCAAATGAGACCAATCCCTTTAGGTTAGTCCATAAGAACACTTATGGACTCTTGATTTAAAAGTTTGGATGGTGTAGATCATTTTAGTTAATTTAGGCATATAAGGGTATAATTGTACTTTTATATTTAATTAGTTATGTTAATTGGACGGTTATTAGCTATATTTAAGGAAACATAATCCTACCTTTTCAGCTACCCCGGTTTCTAGGGAGGAAAAATCATCAACTCAAGCGTTTTTTTTTCAAAATTGATAATTCTTTCCGCCATATTTGTGAACAGTCATTTTATTGTATACTTAGTTCAGTGGACTTGTATACTTAGTCATGTTTTATTGTATATTTAGTTCAGTGGATTTGTATACTTGATTCAGTGGAATCGTATTCTTAGTTTAGTAAGTAGTTTAGTGAATTTGTATACTTAGTTATGTGGATTTGTATACTTAGTTCAATGGAATTGTATACTTAGTTATATAAGTAATTCAGTGTAATTGTATACTTAGTTAAATGTTTCTGTATACTTAGTATTATTTTAATGTATAGTTAGTTCGATGTAATTGTATGTTTAGTTAAATGTTTATGTATACTTAGTAAAGTTTTAATGTACAGGTAGTTTAGTGTAATTGTATACTTAGTTAATTGTTTATGTATACTTAGTAATGTTTTAATGTATAGTTAGTTTAGTGTAATTGTATACTTTTCATTAATTGTTGCACGATTTTGTTGCCATATTTGAATAATTTGCAGGTTCGAATAGGAAGGGAGAGAAAGGAAAGGTGAATCGCTTGATTATGGGGACGTGATCAATACAAAATCACGTCCCTAATTTTTAGGAAGCGGTTACTATATTTAATTTTCTAGATTCCTATTTTATCCCTTCTGTTGTATACTTACTTATGAAATGTTGTATATATTGTAATATATCTTGGCCATTGATTTACTATTTGGATGGTGTAGATTTGGTCCTATGGACTAACCTGGGAGGGTGGTCTCACAAGATCCCCTCCCTATATATATATATATATATATATATATATATATATATATATATGACTTGGATCAAATGAGACCATTCTATTGGGATGAGTACATAGGGAGTACAGACAAATCTTAACCATTGGAGAGTAATTATTAATGGCCAGATTGAAACTTTATTTTAAGGTATTCAAATTTTTTCAATAGGTTTTAAGGGCAACATAATGATTTTATATAGATAACTCAACATAGACAAACCATGAAACCTGTAATTACATAAATCATGATTTTTTAACTGATAAAAAACTTCCTTTGCAAAAATTTAATTTGAGAATTTTACGAATTTGAAGATATATAAAAATTTGGAAGTTTTTTCTCTTACCTTTTTCGTTTTCAATTGTTGATGAAGTAAAAAACTCCCTTTTCAATCGATATTGTTGAGGAAATTTATCAGAGATTCAGACCTTTCCATTTTATTTGTATTTATGATTACATCATTAGTGTATCCATATTGAATTAATAGTACTATGAGTGTGAATAGTTAGTATATATTCAAATTTCTTGTTATGATATGTACGCTAAATATAATTGTATTTTTAGTATTTACTTGTTGCATGTATACTACATAATAATTGCGTTGGTATTGTATATATACTAATTGTTGTTTGCATATTTTAGTGTGTTGCGGTGCATAATTAGTATATTGTTATTGTATATACTACACTCTTTTCATTTGTATTATTAATGCATGTTTAGTAAATGCATGTTTTGTTACATGTATACTACATCACGATTGCAAAGTCATACGATTTTTCTAGTTGCATATTTATTACTTTGCCACTGCATTTTTACTATGGTATGTTTGCATAGTTAGTACATTAATATTGTATAATTAGTAGATTATGAAGAACAATGTCGTTTCTAATGCAAGAGTTTTTTTAAATTCTAATGGTTCCTATTTTTTAGGTAACATATGTGATTGTGATGAAAGCAAATCATCAAAAGTATCTTCTAAATAAAACTAGTAAGTGTCCTTTTTTTGGTTTCTAATGGATGGATTACTTTGGACTAATTTACCCTTATTATTTTTTATTTAGGCAATAAATAATTAATAAATGGCCTAAATCTTGATGGTTAATTTAAATTGATCAATGGGTTGTAATACGTTGTTGAAGAATCAAACTCGAAATTCCCATTATTGAAGGTTTGTATAATACGTTGTATGTATGTGTGGTTGATATTTTATAAGGTTTTTTCTATGATTTGATACATATTTAATATTCCATGAGTGCGTTGATATTTTAGAAGAACTTTATATGTAAGACAAATTAGATTTTTCTTGCATATTTACTATACAGTTAGTGTTTATTTAGAACATACATGATGTTTTTTCTATTTTTTCGTTTTGTTTATATATTAAATGGAATCGTTTGATATGCATATTTACTATATATTTAATGAATATTTAGAACACTCACCATGCTTTTTATTATTCCCGTCATGGTTGATGTACTAATGGGTTTGTTTGATATATTTTCGCATACTTAATATGTAATTAATGCTTATTTAGAACATTCATCACACTTTTTTATTTTTGTATTGTTTAATGTAGTACATGTTTGATACATGTTTTTATCTTAATTTTGATGATTTTATTTTTACACCAAAACAATGTTTTTACTTGTTGTCCAAATACTCCTAAATGAATTAAAATGGCTTTAATATTTTCCGGAGTATTTCTTCAAGTTTTACTTTAGATAAAATTGGACAACACTTCTATGATTTTATGTTTATAAGTTTTCACTTCAAAACAAGGTTCCTAAATGTTGTCTAAATACTCCCGATTGGTTTAAAATGTTTTTACTATATTTTCGGAGTATTTCTTGAGTCTTATTTTTGATAAAAATTGGACAACATTTCTGTCTCGAGGTCGACCGGTCGCCCTATAGGGCAACACGTACCTGAAGAAGAATTTTGAAACAGAAAATGAGACGGAAGAAAAAATCAAGCAAGTCGACCGGTCGCCCTGGGCGTCGACCGGTACCTGTAAGTCTTGGTCTTGAAACAGACTTCTGAATCTTAATTTTTAAAGAGGTGCGACCGGTTGGAGTCGATGTCGACCGGTCGAGGTAGAGACGCCGACGGCCGCCTGTGTTCTTTTTTTGTGCTATTTTCAAACGTCTATTTCGTGATGCGACCGGTCATCTATCTTTTGACAAAAAAATGTGACCGTTTGACAATGAGACAAATTTCCTTAAAATGTGGGATTGATTTCTAACAGCTATATTCTTGATTTTAATTGTATTTTTCTGTAGATTTTCAATCCCCAAGAGGAGCCTATGCTTGATCAATCATCTCCTATAAATAGAGGAAGTTTTGAAGCAACCAAATACAACCATTGAGATACAATGCAACAAGATACACTTCAAGCAAATATTTGTTCTTCATTGTTATTATTCTTGTTGTAATCTTTGCCTAGCTTATCACTTTCACATCCTTGAGGTCTAGGCTATTCTTGATTACACTTTGCACTCAAATTGTAATATTCATTATTGAGTTGTAATCTTGTTTTTCGGTTATCATTCAACACAAGATATCCTTGTGAGTGTTCTTGTGGTAAGAACACACTTGGATGATCTAGGTGATAGGTGCAAGAAGATTGTGGTGCTCTTCTTATTGAGGTGTTGAAGAATTTGGTATTCTTCAAGGTTGAAGATTGTGGTAATCTTCACAAGGTGCCGTTGAAGGAAGATTGTGGTGATCTTCAAAGGGAGATTGTGGTAATCTCCAAAGGTGTTGTTGAAGAAGAGTGTGGTGCTCTTCAAGGTGTTGTAAGTTGAGTTTGTATTAATTTTGGTAATTAATAAAATTCTTTTTCTTTTTGAAATCCATCCCGGATATATTGGGGTGGTAGAGGATTAGGCCCTAGGTGGGTTAAACGTCTTTAAATCGACGTGTGTTGTTTACATTCCGCACCTTTATTATTGTCTTTGAGCTCGCGGTTCGAAAAAAAGGGTAATATCGAAAAGATGGAGATAATCTATTCACCCCCCCTCTAGATTATCGTAGCCGCTTGGACTTACAAGTGGTATCAGAGCCAAACTCTTTGGCAAGCTCGTTTCACATAGCGAGTGAAGAGGAACGATCGTCGGCTACGAACGAAGCTCACCTACCGGCACCTCCACCACCAAGCCACCTCTATTTGATTCCAAAAATTATATATTTTGGAAAGAAAGAATGGAATGCTATTTATAAGGTTGTGGGTTCGATTTATGGAACATCATCATAATTGGAGAATCTATTCCGATGATAGGCACACCACACACCTCCAAAGGATTCAAAGAGCTCAATGATGAAGAGAAGAAAATCATCTCCTTAAACGGTAAAGCTCTCAATATTTTGTATTGTTCATTTACTAATAAGGAATATGAACATATTGTAGAAATTCGATCGGCACATGAAGTATGGCAAAAATTAGAAGCCATCTATGGAATTTATGCAAATGAAAGGAGTCAAACAAAGGCATCTACTTCTCAAAGGGATACAAGTCCAAATCTAAGGAACAAGCCTCTTACAACTTCCAACTATGAAGAAGTTGAACATTGTCTCATGGGCATCGAAGAAGAAAACGAGGTATGTCTTAAACCTTCTACTTCCTATGATATTGTTATACAAAATGATTATAGTGATTTGCAAAATGATTATAATGAACTTCAAAATGAATTCCAAAGCTTACTTGTTAAATACAAAAATTTGAAAAAGGAATTCAATGTTTTGAAGAATGATAAGGATAGTTTATTTACTTCCTATGAATCACTATCATGTGCTCACACCACCACTCTTGATAAGGTTAGAAACCTCGAGATAGAAAATAGTACTCTTGTTGAGAATGTTAAGTGCTTGAAAAATGATTTATCAAAATCCAACTTGAGTACCAATAAATTGCCAAAAATTGTGAATGATGATGATTGTGATAGTTTAAATAGTGAACTAGATCATGAGCCTAACATTGTCAAGCATATGAAAAAGAATCGAGTTCTATGCATGTTAGTAATATTACTTGCTTCTATTGCGGTAAAAAGGGTCATACGGTAAATACTTATCGGGCTAGAAATAACTCTAAATTTTGTTGGAGACCTAAAAGTCTCAAGACTAATCCCAAAGGACCCAAACACATGAGGGTACCACAAAATAATGTCACATTAGGTACCCGGCAAAATAATGATCGAAGAAAATTCATATCGCCAAGAAGGCATCAAATAACCATTTCATTTGATCAAAGAAGGAGAAACTATTATCGACAAAGCCAATTTCCAAGAAGAGGAAATAATCAAAAACGGGAAGAACACAATCCTTGGAAAAGCAAAGACATCATCAACAAGATGATTTTCAAAGAAGAAGAGACCTTCAACAATGGGAAGGCAACAAACCTTGGAAATGGAGTAATCAAAGAAGTCATCATCAACAAAGTGACTTCTCAAGGGGAAGATATCATCAACAATGGGAACGGTACAACCCATGGAAATGGCGTAATTGGTAAACCATATCTCCCCATTTAAATATGTATTTTATTTAGTTAGTATGCATGTTTCTTTTTGTGTCTTTATTGCAAATGAGTTTTCAAGTATTTATTTTTAATTAAGGTCTTCAATCTATATTTGTAATTTTGAAAATATTTTTTAAAAAGAAGACCTTATATGATGTTTTTAAAACTCTTGTGCATTTAATTAGACTTGTGATTTATTATCTCTTATGTGTTTTTATAGCATAAGCATATTTCTTGATATCTCCTATTACTTGCCTACACTTGTGCTTTTGTGCAAATTTTGTCTAAAAAATTGTGTAGAATATATATCTCATTCATTGGCTATTTCGTCATCAAGTTTCTTAAACTATCGAGGTATGCTCACTCGTACTTCTCTTAGAACTCGATATTATGCTTATACACATATCTTTCAAGATATTTCATTTCAACCCCTTAAGTGCCCCTAAATGATTTTGCAATTTTTTCTTAAAAAAGGGCACTACGCGTTAAGTCTCGATTTTCTCGGTTATATGTTTTCCCGAAACCCGTATTTGTTGGATATGGTCCAAAATTATCTTTTTGCAAAGTTTTAAAACTTTTGGGGTGAAAAATCGAATTTTTGAAAAACATGGAGATTGAGAAAAATTGCACTGGGTCGGTCAAGGCAGGGGCGACCGGTCGCCCTGCACGTCGACCGGTCGCAGTCCCCCCTGACCGGTCGCCCAGACTAATTTTTAGGAATAAATCGTGTCTGTCTTTCTTTCTCAAACAGAACACAAAAATCCTCCAAACCCTCGTTCGCAGCGGCTGTCACCCTTTTTTCTCCAAAATCTCCAATTCTTCATCATTTTTCACGATTCTTGTTGCTAATCCTCTTACTTTTACAAGAATCTCACATTTATGGCTCCTCCAAAGAATTCCACCGGTCGAAATCCCATCTCCAAGCTTAGAAGGGGCAGAGAAGGTTCTTCGAGAAATCGGCAAGAAGAAGCCGAACAAAGGGATATTCGAGCTACCCAGAGAAACGTGGCTCAAGAAGGTGATGATGTTCAAAATCCCATACTCTCTCGGGCCCAAATTGCCGAGCTCCGCGGAACAATTTCGCTCCAAAATTGTCGTTGGGCGAAAAGTAAGAAATCCTTTATTACTCAAGCTCCTCATTCTAATAATGTTCTTAATTTCATCAATAAGTATGTGGAATGGTACTATGAGGATTCGGGAATGGGAGGAAAATCGATTGCTTGGACTAAAATATGTCGTTTTAATTCATTTACAAATGAATATCCTACTATTAGAGGATTCTTTGAGGAGCAAGGTTGGATGTATTTATGGGAGCGTGCATATGTTTTGTATGATGATGATGTTATCCAACATTTTTATGCTAATATGTGGGTGCAATATGATGATGAAAGGAAGCCGATTGCCGTAAATTCGTTTATAAGGGTCGTCATTTTAGGTGGACTCCTAATGATATTTGTCGGCTTTTACATGTTAGAGAAGGTGGTTGGGACTATTTTTCTTGTGGTACTTGGAATGATGAAATGTTGGGGGTGTCCATGAAAGAAGTTAAGACATATTTGGGCGTATGGCCAAAGTATTCTTTATTGGCGATGACACTTGAGCATCGAATTTTATCTGTTATTGTCGCCTACTGTATTTGCGGAAAGGCGGGTAAGATGCCTAGCAACATGGATTATTTTTTGACGTATAAGATTGCTAGGAGGGAACCGCTTGACTTTGGCACCATACTTATTCAATGTCTAATCGAGTCCATCACTCAAGGTAATAAGAAGTTGGTTATGGGAAATTGGATTCGTAAACTTCTTATACAATCGGGACTACCTTCGTCAGAGTGTAACTCGGAGGTATTTCAAAATGACTTTGACATTGATAACATCTCCCAAATGGTCACTATACGCAAGAATATGGACATTGTAGGTCCCAAGGGGTGTAAGTGTAAGGTTTAGAAGGGGGGGTTGAATAAACCTTACCAAATTTTCGATTTAGTCCTTTTAAATCTACAGAGTTGATACTACACAGCTGTGTCCTTGATGGACGATCGATTTAGTCAATCAAGAGAGTTAGTCTCTCAACGGACTCGGTGAGTTGTTGATGGAATAATTCAATTGTTGATTCTAAATTAACTGTTTGTGGTTTTGTTTACGCGGAAGACTTAACACCCTTAAGTTTGATTAAGCAAGATTTTAGAGCTTGATTTAGTACTTATGAATTATCAAGTGGATAGCAAATTTATCGCCAGATATAAGCGATTAAAATTGCAAGAATTAAAGTCTTTGAAAAGTAAATGACACAATGAAGTTTTTATAGAGGTTCGAAGATGGGGTAATTATTCTACTCCTCTCTTCTCCAACTCTGGAGTGTTAGGAATTTTATTGTTTAGATTTTGATGAATGCCATGTAAAACTTAGAATAGAAAGTTGGCACCCCAATTCTTGTTTTAAAATGCATTGTAATAAATAGAGTGGCCAAGCCGAGTTAAGTCGCCTACGCCCTAACATGCAAGAAGACAAATGAAGACACGAAGGAAGACTCATTGCGAGACAGTGTATGGCAAAGAAGAGTAGACGGGAACTCTCTTTGGAGAAGCGGTGAGATGCGGTGAGTGGAGCATCGGTCAAGTCAACTCAAGAAAAGCCAAGTCTCAAGTTGAAGTGATGAAGAGTCATCCAATGATTGGAAGGCGACTCTAAGTCACCTGGGGAAAGCAAGGAAATGCGGTCAAGTTGAGATAATAAAAAGAACCGTTTACGTAAATCAAGAGATTTACTTAAACAAGTAATATCTCCATACCACCTTTCTCGGAGTGCTCGATCCTAGAAGCGTGCAAAAGGAATGAACCAATGGGAAGCACCACACCGTGTCGAACTACGAAAAGGTGAAAGAACAATTCATACGAGGAAATGGCAATTCCAAGAACTGCAAGCCAACGACTGCAAAGTGACTTTCAAAAATAAGCCTATCTCTTCAACGGGCAAATTTTTGAAAGTTCACTATAAAAGGCTGAGGAGTTTGTTTGAGAAGAAGGATGACACACATGTGAGATAAACAAGCATATTAGAAAAACTGAAACATTCTCAATCCTCAAGCCTACATTACGAAGTACATCAATCCAACACTCACCTGTGAAGGAAAGAGAACTTCAATCAGTTGAAGAGGAAACTTTTGAAGAAAAGGGGTCTACATTCCAGGAAGGATTGTAGAAAGGTTCAAGGTTGAGCCAAGTCTTAAGCTTTTGGAGGGCTTCGTGATCAAATCCAAAGAGCTTGAGCAAGTGAGCTGTAGTAGCAAAGCGTTTGCCCTGTGAAGAAGCCGAGTCGCACGAGAAGCCGGTGAGTGATCAAGGCGTCTCATCGAGTCCCAAAGGATCAAGTCGAATTTGTTGTGATCAAGACTTGTATCCGGACTGTTACCACTTTGTAAACCGATCATTACTTAGTGGATTCCTCCGGGAGTTGGAGAAGAGAGGAGTAGAAGAATTACCCCATCTTGAACCTCTATAAAAACTTCATTGTGTCATTTACATTTCAACATTTAAATTCTGCACTTTGAACCGCTTATATCTTGATAAATTTGCTATCCACACGATAATTGATAAGTACTAAATCAAGCTCTAAAATCTTGCTTAATCAAACTTAAGGGTGTTAAGTCTTCCGCTGAAAAATAAAACCACGAGTTGAGTTAAATTATAGCCAACAGGTGAGTTACTCCATCAACAGCTCAAGTGAGTCTGTTGAGAGATTAACTCTCTTGAGTGACTAATTCGATTTGTCCATCAAGGACACAATTGTTGTGTAGAATCAACTGAGATTTAAAAGGACTAAATCGAAAATTTGGTAAGGTTTATTCAACCCCCCTTCTAAACCTTACACTTACACCCCTTGGGACCTACAAGTGGTATCGAGCGGTTGGTTCATTGAACCCTCTGACCTTTGAGTTCTTGAAATAGATCTCCAAACTTCTCAAAGTCGCTTTAGTACTTAAATTTTCAAAACTCTTTTCTATCATTAAAAGTTATTATCATGGAAGCAAATTTGACACGCATCCCTATGTTCACTATTGAAGAATTTGATGATTGGAAAATACGTATGCGAGGCTCATCTATCAAAGCATTACATGATGAGATGTGGATAGTGATAGAAGATGGGCCTCTGCAAATATTAAAGGTGAACACGGTATGCGAAGAGTTGCGGTTTGAAGGAGAAGAAGATCTTTGCTCCCGGACGGTCATGGTTGAAAAACCAAGAACCGAGTGGACAAATGATGACGAGAAAAAGATACAACCTGGACAATGTAGCCAAGGACATCCTTTACAAAACCTTGGACAAAGTCATGTTCAATAAAGTCAAATCATGCAAAACGGCTAAAGAAATGCGGGACAAGTTGACATTGATTTGTGAAGGCTCGAGCAAATCAAAGAAAACAAATTATCGGTGGTTTGTCTGAAATTTGAGAACTTCAAAATGATCTCGAGGATAAAACCTGGATCAACCTGGATGCTCGGTTTCTGACGTAAATCACAAATGAGTGTCTACACTTGGAAAGGAATATATACGAGAAGGAAATGTGTATGAAGATCCTAAAAAGTCTTCAATTTGAATGGGAAATGAAGGTCATGGCACTTTGAGACATTCCATGGACCTATCAAAGACATCCAACCATGAACTATTCTCGGACCTCAAAGCCTACGAGTTTGAGCCGAGAAGAAAAGACCGAGGAAGAGACAGTTGTACCCAAAACAATTTGCTCTAATTGTTAAAGATGGGAAGAGAGCCGAGGTCGAAAAGTCATTGACCCGGAAGAAATAGCCCGATGGTTAAAAGATTCAACAAGTTCTTCAATAAGAACTACAAGAGAGGAAAGGAGAATCTTCCGAAGACACTCGGCTCCCTCCAAATCAAGGGAAGACAGGCCAACCAAGAGAACGAGATCATCAAAAAGTTGAGTATCAAAGGGTCGACAACTCAAGAATGGAAAGAGTGATCAAAAGGTGAATATCTATGTTGGAATCGTAGACAACCAGGTCACTATGCCATTGATTTGCTCATATCCTCGTAGTCAACAAGCACGAGGATGAAGAAGAAAGAAAGGTCTTGAGAGAAAGAAGACAAGAAAAAAAAAAAGGCAATGATGGGCGAGAGAAGACTTTGAGAGACAGCCAAGTCAAGAGAGACATGATTGATTCGAGAGAGCAAAGTGAAGGCGACTACTCAAGTGACTCGAAGAAGAAGCCCCGACCGCTTGATGGCCAAAGAACAAGATCAAGAAGATGAGGTACAATCTAACTCAACAAACTCGACACTAGTGACAGTGGTGATCGTGACACACACACTTCATCACCTACTAA
Source organism: Rehmannia glutinosa (assembly GCA_016081115.2). Taxonomy (NCBI): domain Eukaryota; kingdom Viridiplantae; phylum Streptophyta; class Magnoliopsida; order Lamiales; family Orobanchaceae; genus Rehmannia; species Rehmannia glutinosa. Next base: position 63,811,221 of record CM071927.1, read on the forward strand.
TCTTTATGATTCATTAGGCAAAATGATGAAAGATTTTGAACACATTAAATCCTCACACACACTATTGAATGAGGAAAACAGCCTACTCAAAAGTCAAAACTCAAAGTGACTAAGGAGCCGAGTACTCTAAGTCAAAATATTTGTTGAGAATGAAAGTTTAAAGGTGAAAATGCTAAATTAATAAGCAGAAATTCGCTATAGAAAAGAGGGAGAATGACCTCAAGAATGTTATTGCCTCATTCACTAAGGCATCTAAATCATTGGATGATCTTATTATGAGTCAAAGAGAATGTGGAGACAAGACAAGGCTTAGGATTTAATTCCTCTGTGCTATGTCAAACCTCAAAATTAATTTTGGAAAAAGGATCTTCAAGTCATGAAGAGTCCGAAAAATCCAAAACTCTAAATGTTGCACACACATTCACTCCAAAGCACAATACTAAGCAAACCGACCTTGGTTACAAAGGAAAAGGAAAACTTGACCGATTGAGTGTCTTTGAAAGGGCAATTGAGAAGAGATTCACCGAGTCCTCAAAGCAAACTCCAAACAGAAAATACTACTGTGAAGAAGAAGCGAGCTACCAAAAACCCCAGAAAATCCATAAAAGAAATACATATGATGGGAATGGTAGAAAATATCCAAGCCAAGTGATTGGAATAATGTGAACCATCAAAGATAGACTTATGGAATATAAGCCCAAATGGCAAAGGCCAGAACTCAAGCAAAGGCCATTCCAAAAGTATAAGAGTCTTCATCAAACACACATATGCACCTAGGCACTACACTCAAAGACACCACAATCACCCAAGAAAGGCAATTGCTAAAACACATATGCAGGCATACGAGACAAAAGAGAAGCTATATGAACCTAGAATCCCCAAGCAATTTGCAGGATTAATTATGATTATGGCAGCGATAGATGGCAACCCCTTAGAGTCAAATCATTTGGCTATAGGTTGGTTGGATCATCTTACATTTCTAACCCCTCGGGACCGGACAAGTATGGGTACCTAAAACTTAATTTCCTTGATTGCGGGTTGAGCAGTGAGTGCCAAGGAACCTGGTACATGGATAGTGGTACATTCCCGGACATATGACAGGAAATAAGAAAAATCTGTCAAAATTCAAGGAAGTTAAAGGAGCAAAAGTCATATTTGGAGGAAATGAAGCTCTGGTGAAATAAGAGGCATTTGATCCATCAAGAGGAATGGATTAGAAATCACGAGATGTTACATATGTTGAAGGACTCAACTTCAACTTCGAGTATCGATCGGCCTACGTGACAAGGGCTACAATGTTGGATTCAACATGGGTATATGCCAAATCAAAGATATTGAATCAAATGAAGTTGTCTTTGCAAGGATGTAGACGAGGAAGAATATGTATGTCGTGGATTGGTCAACCGCAACACCCAGTACCTATCTACTAGCAAAAGAGTACAAAATTTGAATCAAGTTGGTGTGGCACAAAAAGCCGAGTCACTGAATTTCAAAACGATTAACAAAGTGGCAAGAAGTCATCTTGTGGAAGGACTTCGGACTCAGTATACAAGAAGGAGAGTATATGTGACGCATGTCGAAGGGAAAACAAATCAAGTCGTCATTCAAAGAAAAGACATGCCTATCCTCAACAAGAATATTGCATCCGCTTCATATGGATCTATTTGGAGTGGAAACTGCCAAAGATAAGTGGAAAGAAATACACATTGGTGGTAGTAGATGACTACTCAAGATATACATGGACAATATTCATGTGTAAGAAGAAAGAAACTCTACAAAAACTACCACGGTGATGAAAAGGATTCAAAATGAGAAGAGTCAAACCATTATCAAAATAAGATCGGATAGAGGAACCGAGTTTGTCAATGGAATAATAACTCGATATTGTATTGAGAATGGTATTGGTCATGAACTATCGCAGCAAGGACTCCATGTGAGAATGGAGTTGCGAGAAAGAAGAAATAGAACCCTCAAAGAAGCAGCAAGGACCATGTTAGTCAAGCGAGTTACAAAAAGATTTTGGGTCAAGCAATCAACACGACTTGCTACACCCAAAACGGATGTATGATAAGCGGACGGTGACAAAGACTCCTATGAGATATGGTGGAAGAAAACCAAGTGTTGCATATTTGAGAATATTTGGATGTAAATGCTTCATCCACAACAATGGCAAAGACAACCTAAAGGCTTTTGATGCTAAAGCGTGATGAGGGTATCTTCTTAGGATACTCGGTGAAAGCAAAGCCTACAGGATACTCAACAAAAGAACTATGGTTACGAGAGGAATCCATTCATGTAGTATTCGATGAGCCAAATGTAAATGGAGAAGACATTGAAGAGTCGGTGATATTTGAATCATCCAACCATACTGAGAAGAGTCCCTATCTTTGAAGTGAAGTTGGAATTATCAATTGAGGAAGAAGATGAGATAGTGAATCTCAAAAGCAATTTGGAAAATTTGCGGCTAAGTGATTACGAGAGAGCTTACCAAGAACACGGTATTTGCAAGTCGATGAATCCGCTAACTTACTCCAACTGATGTAAGATGGTGAGAGACCATCCACGAGAACTTGTCATTGGAGATATAAGAGAAGGTGTCAAAACAAGATCGAACTCAACAAGAAGCCATGTTCACATGCTTCATCTCGCAAATAGAGCCCAAAGATGTGTCACAAGCATTGGACGACACACATTGGATTCAAGCTATGCAAGAAGAGTGAATCGGTTTGAGAGAAATAAAGTATGGGAATTAGTGCAAAGACCCATACATCAAAATGTTATTGGAACCAAATGGGTATTCGAAATAAGATGAACGAGGAAGGTTACGTGGTAAGAAACAAAGCAAGACTAGTAGCCAAAGGATATTGCCAAGAAGAAGGGATAGATTTTGATGAAACATTTGCCCCTGTAGGATTGGAAGCTATAAGGATGTTTCTTGCCTATGCGACTCACAAGAATTTCATTGTATATCAAATGGATGTAAAAAGTGCATTCCTAAATGGTTTATTGGAAGAAGAAGTGTATGTTGAACAACCTCCAGGATTTGAGCGAGAAGACTCTTGGAGACAAGGTATACAAACTCAAGAAAGCCCTGTATGGATTGAAACAGGCACCCGAGCATGGTATGACACCTGTCACAATTCCTAAGCGAAAATGGATTCACAAAAGGAAAAGTAGATAGAACACTTTTTGAGAATTCAAGACAAGAAGAGTATCTTGCTTGTTCAAATATATGTGGATGACATCATTTTTGGATCCACTAACAAAGAGTTGTGTGAAAATTTTTCAAACCTCATGCAAAGTAAATTTGAAATGAGCATGATGGGAGAGCGACATTCTTCCTTGGACTCCAAGTGAAAGCAAGTGAAGGATGGAACCTTCATAAGTCAAACAAAATACACGAGAGATTTAATGAAGAAGTTTGGTATGGAGGAGAAGTCTTACGTAAAAATACCAATGAACACATCATCAAAATGGACATGGATGCGGATGGTAAGCTGTAGATCAAACAAGATCTGAGCACTTATTGGATCATTGCTCTATCTCACAAAGAAGCGGGCGGACATCACCTTTCTTTGTAGGTGTATGTGCAAGATTTTAATCTGCTCCAAAAGAGAGCCATATGACGACTAAGAGAATATTGAGATACTTGAAAGGAAGCCAAGAAGTAGGGTTATGGTATCCAAAGGAAGGTGGATTCAAGCTAATTGGCTATTGATTCGACTATCTTTGGATGCGAGTGGACGGGAAGAGCACTTCAGGCACATGTCAAATGCTAGGAAACAGACTAATTTCTGGTTTAGCAAGAAGCAAAACTCAATAGCCACCTCTACTGGTGAGGCGAGAATACATAGTTTGTGGGCATTTGTTGTGTGCCCAAGTCCTATGGATGAGATAGCGGTGAGAGACTATGAAGTTGAAGAAAAGAAATTCCAATCATGTGTGATAACACAAGTGCAATTGCAATCACTCAAAATCTGTGTTGCACTCAAGAACAAAACATATTGATGTCGATATCACTTCATAAGAGACCATGTTGAAAAGAAGGACATCATCCTGGAATATATCTCAAGCGATAAACAACTAGCCGACATCTTCACAAAACCATTATGTGAGTCAAGATTTGAAGAACTCAAGCATGAGTTGGGGCTAATTGGTGGTGGTGACACTCGGACAAATCAAAGAAGAGAAATGGAACAGAAAGGGGGTGAAAAAGAGTAAAAAGCAAATCGGCTCAAGTAAATCAGTTGTATCGGAAAGTCGGCTACACCGAGTCGGTGATAGCCGAGTCACTAAGAGAAGCTGCGAGAAGTAGAGTTAAATCGGTTAAGGGATAAGGTGAGTAACTTATGAGCAAAGTGACAAAAACACGATCGTTTTGACTAAGCGGGAATGTTTTAAGGAATACGTCGCATAATGATGATGTGTACGGACATAAAGCCGCACACCAAGCCTATGATTGGATATAAATCTTTGCCGCATTAAATACGAGACATGAAATGCTCAATAGGCGTGCGAAATCAAGCCGTTGATTTCGACCACATTTCAAAAACCACCCGCACGTCCTTTCATAAACCATATTTAAACCATTTTCGTCCGTTTCTCTCTCACACTTCTAAAAGCTGTTCATCTCTTTCTCTCAAAAGCAAAGGCAAAATACTCTCGAAACCCTATCAACCTCCAAATCATTTTCTCGAGTTTTTCCTTGATATAATCCTGAGAAATGGCACCAACTTATGACTTTACCAAGTTAGGAAAGCAAACCCACGGTTCGGCGGTGGATTTCGACGGAATGGTGAAGCAGGGGTAAAACGACACCCTAGTGAAGAAAATCGCTGAGAAGTTGGAAACGCCCGGGCTAAAACCGTTTCTAACGTTAGAATATCCGATGACCTATGTGGAGGAGGTCGCACAATTCTACGTGAATGCCGAGATTCACGATGAAGGAATCAAGTCATCTGTTCACGGAAAGTAGTGACTATCTCGCCAAGGATTTGGTGAATATTGCTCACTACTAAGAAGGAGCATTTGAGATTAAAGAAGCGATGTAAACTTGGCCGACGCATGGAAAGAAATAGCCAAGTCCGACTTTTTGATAAAATAATATACACAAAGACAAACAAGAGACTGCTGAAAGAGGATTATCACAAGTTGTTGGACATAGTTGCCAAATGTATCGACATCAAATTTGGCGGCTTTGACCAATTGTCCAAAGGCAAAGCCGATTGTAATGGCTGCAATCATCGAAGAAACGAAGATAAAGCGGGCTGAGTTTGTCTCGCAGACTCGCGAACGTGGGAAACAAGTCCTTCAAAGAAGATGGCTCATTTGGAGGATCCCTAGGATATGGCCTAGTGATTGGCCGGCTATTGGAGGTGAAAGGAGTCCCTCTTAGACATGGGAAGGCATTCCATGTTAACAAGAGGATGTTGAGCAAACCTCTCTCGGCGCACGAGAAGAGAGCTTACGCCAAGAGAGGCGACACGGTGAGGGGGAATCGGTGACCAAGAAGATACTGTTTTCCTCTCGGCCAAGAAGAAAGCTGCTCTGCGGTGCTAAGCTAAGAAGATCGCTGCCCCTGCGATAAAGAAAACCAAACATGCTCCTGCCCTTGCGGTAGAGTCCCTGCCCAGCGGCCGTGTGTCTTCGCCCTGCAGCAGCGGTCGAGAAGGACTCACAAATACCTTCTTCGATCGTCAAAAAGAGGAGAAGCGAGAAGCCACGACGGCCCGCTCCTCGAAACAACACACCAAAGGCCCCGCCGCTCAAGACTCGAGAAGACGCCGTCTCGAACCGAGAAATCCCCTGGTACAAACTAGGAGACGAAGGCGACTTATCAAGACTCCATTTGGAGAAACCGGTGAGTCGTCCCACTCGGCTAGAGCGAGATCTACCGGAGACCGCTTGAGAAGTAGAGTCTCGGATGTAATTGATGAAACTTGACCAAGTCTGCTGAAGGCGTCGCGAGAGAGGCAACCCAAGACACTGTTTGTAGCTCACACACGGTGAAGCACAAGAAGAACCCGCGGAGCGGATAGTGATGTAATGATCCTATCTCCACCTTACTCGGACATCCAAAATCGTCTGCGTGAGTGGAGGAAATGGAAGTTGAGTAAATCAAGGAACAGTTCCAACGGCCGAGTTCATAGAAGAAGAAGAGGAACTGCTAAATTTCCTTGGATTAACTATGTGCTCCCAGCTACGGATGAAGACAAGCGCACGGACATCCTGCAGATCTACAAGGACAAGGAGAGAGAAAAGCAAGTGAAGAAGCCGAAGCACGTGAGAAGGCAAGCATCCGCCTATCTCGGCACCCGCAGTAACACACACATCCTCTTCTTGATGTCTTCTCGACGGCGGTGCGAGGAGCAGGAGAATCGAGAATGCCGCCCACGGAGAAGAGTTGCAAATGCAGCAAGCATTGCACGAATCAAGAATCCTTCACGAGCAAAGACTAATGGAGGGACAGGAGAGTCCTCGAACACACGGTGAAATCGATCCAATGGGAGTGGTTAAACAAATAGCCACCTTGTTGTTCTTTGCTACCACTTCCCAGCTCATTCGTAAGAAGAAGTCAATAAGGGAGATGGCGATGAAACGGTATAGTGGGGACCCCGGTCGAGCTAACCCCTATTGAAGGTGTGCTACCACCGCCCCAACGGGTGAACAATCAATCGAAACAATGGGAGTTTGGAGACGAGTGACCCCATTCCAAGTCACTCGGTGGTGCGCCCGGTGAGGGGAAACTCCCTCCCCGGCTGCGGCAAGGTCGGAGGATCTTTGCGAGATGACTCCTCCACAACGAATCAAGGAGGCGAAGAAGAGAAATTACAATCACAAGAATAACAAAGCAAGTTGCCATCAACGAAGCTCGGACAATTGAGATGTCTCGGTGAGGTGCCAATCGCTGCTCGAAGGCTAATGACGCGCTGATGCGATCAAGGCACGAGGAAGGAATGTACAGGAGTTAACACTGGGCGATGAAAGTGCAATCCATGGGGTTGAGACTCCAATGGATGCCCTTTGTAGAAGACCCTAAGGCAGTGACCACATCGTCGAAAGGGTGGACAAGGCCTCGCGCGAGAGAGAGCGCTGGAGGTAATGAAGGCCCACGGGAGGTTGAGACTTCCGGGGTAAAGAAAAGCTCAAGTAGAGAACATCCCTCCTGCTATCATCGACCCATCGAGAAGGAGATCGAGCGCGCACTTCATGATTCCCAGGACAACCCTGGATGTCACTTTTCCGGGATCGGAAGGCGAAGAAGAAGTTGAGTCATCCCCCATGACAAATCCAAAAGACTCAGTGCGGATGTTCCAAGCACGAGCAAGTCTCGATCCCAAGACTACTCGTCAAACCTTTAATTTTGATGATGAGCCACCAATGGAAATCTCATCATCGTCCGATGACACACGATAAGGCCGAGGACCGAGTCTTTGAAATGGAAAAATCATTTGAGACCAAGGCTGTTAAGACATTGAGGCTCGGCAAGCCGGGTCTACCTCACAATGAACCCAGTGAACAAGAGACCATTTGCTGCGAGCTCCTCAAGCTGCGGCAGGATCGATTCCCAAAAGAACTTCACGCGCACCGCTCATCATCGAGCAGATCCCGGTTGGCGGTGATGAATCTTTTGTAGAATCTTTCCCTTTTCTTTGGAGATACGAGAACTCCACGAAGAGTCGAAAACGAACAAGCACGCTATCACAAACCAGCTCTGTTCTTCCATCGCCAGACACCATTGTTCGGTGATTATGATTTTGATCTTTGGATGGCCATCACCGCAATGAAGAAGAATTTGAAGTTCGAGAAGTGTTCAAGGCACTATTTCCGAGGTTGAACGGATGGAGAGGCATCAGGCCTCTTTGGACATGCGATCGACAACGAGAGATGCCACCCTACGGTGATTTAAGAGGCATTGATTCGGATAAGGGAATGGTGGCAACAACGAAGAAACAATGCGTGTGGAAGCAGGTGAGATACTTGAACATTGTTCAATAAGTCTTTGGTGTGGAGAGTGAAAATCGATGCAAAACGAAGGCCGAGAGAACACATTGAGCATATACATGAAGCTCACACTGCCGAGATCAAGGCTGCTGCGTGAGCAAAATATAAATGATCTACTGGCGTTTGGAATAACACATGACAAGAAAATTCGGCCTTCTCATGGTGAGATGAAGCGATTTGTGAGAATCCAACGCTACTCGTCCCGAATTCCGTCTTTGCATACAACGCAGCGGACTCAAGCGAGAACTCAACCATCGAAGACTCGACTTCATGCTTGCCAAAGCATGTTCCACGGGGTTCCTCTATCCTTTGATGATGCCAAAAAGGGGGAAGAGGAATACCTCAAAGTGCTAACATCCGAAGCTAAGAAGAAAGAAGCGGTGAGAAGAGAAAATCGGTGAAGTCTTGAAACGAGAAGAAAGGAAAGCTTGTTGAGGGGGAAGAATCAACAGATGTGACATTGATGATTGCACAAACCCTCAACAAGGTTCATCACGGTGACATTATCGTGACAAACTCCCCGTGACTCTGCCACTCCAACACTGCTATATCCATGGGCGATAAGAGAAAAACTATTGAAGCGGGGATGAAGGAAGTGGAAGGAAGAATGGATGCCAGGGTGATGAACATCTTGAAAGAACATGGAGGCATTCCGGTGAGCAGAGACACTTATGCCATCTCGGATGTCGGGACGAGCCACGATCGGTCGATGAATTTAAAACGCTCGAACCGGGGATATTTTGCAAAATATGTCTATGGCTCAAGCTTGGGACTGTCTTGGGAAAAGGGTCTCACGTTATGTGAAAAAGCCGAGCAGCGAGACAACCGCGATCACTCTGCTTTGGTCACTCCGTGGTCACTCCGGAAAGAAGAAGACCCGATCTGAGATACGCCCAGAGGTAGAGGAAGAAGCGAGTAGTGGAGGAAGAAGCTTGGACCCAGGCCTCGCCCAAGAATATTGAATACGTAGATCCAGGAAAGAAAGGAGGAATCTCTTTGGTGGGCTTGACCAAGTGGCAAATTTGAAAGTGGCTAAAACTAACGCCGAGTATGCAAAAAGACTAGAAGAAGAAAACAAGAGACAAACTCAGCTATGGGAGGAGAGACGGGAAAGAATAAGAAGAGATGAAGCTGCCAGGAAAGCATATGAGAAGAAAAAAAGAAGGCGTGATGATGACGAAAAAAAAGAGAAGAAGAGAAGAAGGCTGGCGATCAAGATGAAAGAAGGAGACAAATGAAGGAGATGAAGTGTTGATGTCCAACCCTTCGTGTATTTTATCATGTAAATACATACAATGTAAGTCTACGTAATAAAGCTATAAATTCTTTATTTTCGGTGTAGACAAATATGTGCTCGATACACCTTGTAAACAATGTGATTGTGTAAAAGAACAGAATGATATGATCAATAAACAGATCTATTCTGCGCATACATTCTATGTCAATACACTATCTGTATGTATCTTTGATATTTGCATTTTTGAATGGTTTAAGTTTTGGCATCATCAAAAAGGGGGAAATTGTTAGGAATTTTATTGTTTAGATTTTGATGAATGCCATGTAAAACTTAGAATAGAAAGTTGGCACCCCAATTCTTGTTTTAAAATGCATTATAATAAATAAGTGGCAAGCGAGTTAAGTCGGCCTATGCCCTAACATGCAAGAAGACAATCAAGACTGATGGAAGACTCTGCTGCGAGGCAGTGAGTATGGCAAAGAAGAGTAGACAGGGAACTCTCTTTGGAGAAGCGGTGAGATGCGGTGAGTGGAGCATCATCAAGTCAACTCAAGAAAAGCAAGTCTCAAGTTGAAGTGACGGAGAAGAGTCATCCAATGACCGGAAGGCGACTCTAAGTCACCTGGGGAAAGCAAGGAAATGCGGTCAAGTCGAGATAATCGAAAAAGAACCGTTGCACTGAGTAAATCAAGAGATTTACTTAAACAAGTAATATCTCCATACCACCTTTCTCGGAGTGCTCGGTCCCGAAGCGTGCAAAAGGAATGAACCAATGGGAAGCACCACACCGTGTCGAACTCGAAAAGGTGAAAGAACAATTCATACGAGGAAATGGCAATTCCAAGAAGCGCAAGCCAACGATCGCAAAGTGACTTTCAAAAATAAGCATATCTCTTCAACGGGCAAATTTTTGAAAGTTCACTATAAAAGGCCGAGGAGTTTGTTTGACAAGAAGGATGACACACATGTGAGATAAACAAGCATATTAGAAAAAATGAAACATTCTCAATCCTCAAGCCTACATTACGAAGTACATCAATCCAACACTCACTGTGAAGGAAAGAGAACTTCAATCGGTTGAAGAGGAAACTTTTGAAGAAAAGGGGTCTACATTCGGGAAGGATTGTAGAAAGGTTCAAGGTTGAGCCAAGTCTTAAGCTTTTGGAGGGCTTCGTGATCAAATCCAAAGAGCTTGAGCAAGTGAGAGTGTAGTAGCAAAGCGGCTGCCTGTGAAGAAGCCGAGTCGCACGAGCCAGCGGTGAGTGATCAAGGTGTCTCGATCGAGTCCCAAAGAATCAAGTCATTTGTTGTGATCAAGACTTGTATCCGGACTGTTACCACTTTGTAAACGATCATTACTTAGTGGATTCCTCCGGGAGTTGGAGAAGAGAGGAGTAGAAGAATTACCCCATCTTCGAACCTCTATAAAAACTTCATTGTGTCATTTACATTTCAAAGACTTAAATTCCTCGCACTTTTAAGCGCTTATATCTCACGATAAATTTGCTATCCATTTGATAATTTATAAGTACTAAATCAAGCTCTAAAATCTTGCTTAATCAAACTTAAGGGTGTTAAGTCTTCCAATGAAAATAAAACCACAAAGTTGAGTTAAATTATAGCCACAGTGAGTTACTCCATCAACGGCTCACCGAATTTCATGTTGAGAGATTAACTCTCTTGAGTGACTAATTCGATTGTCCATCAAGGACACATCGTGTAGAATCAACTCGTAGATTTAAAAGGACTAAATAGAAAATTTGGTAAGGTTTATTCAACCCCCCCCCTTCTAAACCTTACACTTACACCCCTTGGGACCTACATGGAGAAATCCACTAGGTAATGATCGGTTTACAAAGTGGTAACAGTCCGGATACAAGTCTTGATCACAACGGCCGACTTGATCCTTCGGGACTCGATGCGGAGACGCCTTGATCACTCGGTGGCTTCTCGTGCGACTCGGCTTCTTCACAGGCGTTTGCCTTGCTACTACAGACTCACTTGCTCAAGCTCTTTGGATTTGATCACGAAGCCCTCCAAAAGCTTAAGACTTGGTTCGACCTTGAACCTTCCTACAATCCTTCCCGGAATGTAGACCCCTTGTTTTCGATATTTTCCTCTTCAACTGGTTGAAGTTATCTTTCCTTCACGGGTGAGTGTTGGATTGATGTTCTTCGTAATGTAGGCTTGAGGATTGAGAATATTTGAGTTTTTCTAATATGCTTGTATATCTCACATGTGTGTCATCCTTCTTCTCAAACAAACTCCTCGGCCTTTTATAGTGAACTTCCAAAAATTTGCCCGTTGAAGAGATAGGCTTATTTTTGAAAGTCACTTTCTTTGTCGTTGGCTTGTCTTGTTGCGATTCTTGGAATTGCCATTTCCTCGTATGAATTGTTCTATCACCTTTTCGAGTTCGACACGGTGTAGTGCTTCCCATTCGTTCATTCCTTTTGCACGCTTCGGGGTGAGCACTCCGAGAAAGGTGGTATGGAGATATTACTTGTTTAAGTAAATCTCTTGATTTCGTGCAACGGTTCTTTTATATTATCTCGACTTGATTTGCATTTTCTTGCTTTCCCAGGTGACTTAGAGTCAACTTCCAATCATTGGATGACTCTTCTCGTCACTTCAACTTGAGACTTGGCTTTTCTTGAGTTGACTTGACCGATGCTCCACCGGCTCCATCTCATTTGCTTCTCAAAAGAGAGTTTCTGTCTACTCTTCTTTGTCATACTGTTGTGCCTCAAAGCGAGTCTTCCTTCGATCTTGATTGTCTTCTTGCATGTTAGGGCGTAGCCGACTTAACTCTTCGGCAACTGCTCTTATTGTTACAATGCATTACAACAAGAAATGGGGTGCCAACTTTCTATTCTAAGTTTTACATGGCATTCATCAAAATCTAAACAATAAAATTCCTAACAATTTCCCCCTTTTTGATGATGCCAAAACTTAAACCATTCAAAAATGCAAACAAAGAAAGATACATACATATAGTGTATTGACATAGAATGTATCGCTTGAGAATCAATTCTTTTATTGATCATATCATTCTGTTCTTTTACACAATGTTTACAAGGTGTATCGTAACACATATTTGTCTACACCGAAAATAAAGAATTTATAGCTTTATTACGAGAAGACTTACATTGTATGTATTTACATGATAAAATACACGAAGGGTTGACAAAGAACACTTCATCTCCTTTTGTCTCCTTCTCTCATCTTGATCAAAGATCTTCTTCTCTTCTTCTCTTCTTCTCGTCGTCATTTTGCCTTCTTTTTTTCTTCTCATATGCCTTCTGGCACTTCATCTCTTCTTATTCTTTCCTGTCTTTCCTCCCATAGCTGAGTTTGTCTTTTGTTTTCTTCTTCTAGTCTTTTCACATACTCGGCGTTAGTTTTCGCCACTCGCAAATTCGCTACTTGGTCAAGCCCCCCAAAGAGATCCCTCCTTTCTTTCCCGGATCCACGTATTCAATGTTTTTGGGCGGAGGCCCAGTCCAAGCTTCTTCCTCCACTCGCTTCTTCCTCTACCTGGGCGTATCTTTGATCTTTGGGTCTTCTTCTTTCGGTGAGTGACGACGGAGTGACCAGCAGAGCGATCGCGGTAGTCTCACGCTTTGCTGTCGCCTTCTTCACATAGCGTGAGACACTTTTCCCGAGACAAGTCCCAAGCTTGAGCCATAGACATATTTGCAAAGTATCCCCGGATTCGAGCGTTTTAAATTCATCAACTGATCGTGGCTCGTCTCCGACATCCGAGATGGCATAAGTGTCTCTCGTCTCTTTGGAATGCCTCCATGTTCTTTCAAGATGTTCATAACTCGGGCATCCATTCTTCCTTCCACTTCCTTCATCCCCGCTTCAATAGTTTTTCTCTTATCGACCATGGATATAGAGTGTTGGAGTGGCGAGTCGAGGAGTTTGCCGCTTATAATGTCACCGTGTGTGACCTTGTTGGGGGGTTTGTGCAATCATCAATGTCACATCCGTTGATCCTTCCCCTCAACAAGCTTTCCTTTCTTCGTTTCAAGACTTCCTCGGCTGATTTTCCCTTCTCGCTCCTTTCTTCTCGCCTTGATTTTAGCGCTTTGAGGTATTCCTCTTCCCCTTTTGGCATCATCAAAGGATAGAGGAACCCCAGGGAACATCTTTGGCAAGCATGAAGTCGAGTCTTTCGATGGTTGAGTTCGCCGAGTCCGCTGCGTTGTATGCAAAGACGGAATTCAGGTCGAGTAGCGTTGGATTCTCGAAATCGGCTTCATCTCGGCCATGAGAAGGCTGAATTTTCTTGTCATGTGTTCTTCCAAACGCCGTAGATCATTTGTATTTTGCTCACGCAGCAGCCTTTGATCTCGGCGTGTGAGCTTCATGCATATGCTCAATGTGTTCTCTCGGCCGTTTTTGCATCGGCATTTTCGACTCTCCATACCGGCGACTTGTTGAACAATGTCCTGAAGAATCGACTTGTTCCACACGCATTGTTTCTTCTTTGTTGCCACCATTCCCTTATCCCGACCGTGATGCCTCTCAAGTCATTTGTAAGGTTGGCATCTGTTGTCGGTCGCATGTCCAAAGAGGCTCGATGCCTCTCCATCCGTTCAACCTCGGCAAAGAGTGCCTTGAACACTTCTCGAACTTGATTGATTCTCACATTGCGGTGATGGCCATACGACATCAAAGTCATAGCGGCTAGAACAATGGTGCTCAAGAGAAAACGGGAGCTGGTTCGTGATAGCGTCGCGCTCATTCTCTCGACTCTTCATGGAGGTCGGGTACCTCCGAGAGAAAAAGGAAAGGATTCTATGAAAGATTCATCACCGCCACCGGGATTTGTTCGATGATGAGCGGTGCGCGTGGAGTTCTTTGAGGAATCGACCCTGCTTGCGGCTTGAGGGGAGGGGTCCGCGCAGTGCAGTCCGGTTGGGTTTTGTTGTGAAGTAGACCCGACTTGCCGAGCCTGTCTTGTCTTAATAGCTTCGTTGGTCTCGGTGATTTTTCCATTCAGATCTGGTCCTCGGCCTTATCGAAGCGTCATCGGACGATGATGAGATTTCCATTGGTGGCTCATCATCAAAGTTAAGAGTTTGACGAGTAGTCTTGGGATCGACTTGCTCGTGCTTGGAACATCCGCGGTGAGTCTTTTGGATTTGTCATGGGGATGACTCGACTTCTTTCTTCGCCTTCGATCCCCGAAAGGTGGCATCGGGATTGTCCCGGGAATCATGAAGTGCGCTTATCTCCTTCTCGGATGAGTCGATGATAGTAGGAGGATGTTCTCTACTTGACCTCTTTACCCCCGGGAAGTCTCAACCTCCCGTGGGCCTTCGCACCTCCGGTCTCTCTCGCGGCGAGGCCTTGGTCCTCCCTTTCGTGTGTCGGCCTCGAGGGTCTTTACGGTGGCATCCATTGGAGTCTCAACCCCATGGATTGCACTTTCATCGCCCAGTGTTAACTCCCAAGGGGTTGTTCCTTCCTCGTGCCTCGATCGCATCGGCGTCATTAGCCTTCGAGCGGATTGGCACCTCACCGAGACGAGTCTCAATCTGCCTGGCGTCGTTGATGGCAACTTCTGTTTCTTCTTGTGTTTGTAATTTTTCTCCTTCGCCTCCTTGATTCGTTGTGGAGTCAACTGCGGCAACCTCTCGTCCTGCTGCTGCGGTGGAGGAGTTTCCCACCGGTGGCGCACCCGGTGAGTGACTTGTAATGGGGTCACTCGTCTCCAAACTCATTTGTTGCTATTGAATGTTCGTAGTTGGGGCGGGTGGTAAAACACCTTCAATAGGGGTTGGCTCGATTGGGGTCCCCATTATCCCGGTTTCATCACCATGTCCCTTATTGCCTTCTTCCGATTGAGTGGGGAAGTGGTGGCAAAGAAACGGAAGTGGCGATTTCTTGGACCACTCCCATTGGATCAATTTCGGCGTGTGTTCGGAGGACTCTCCTGGTCCCTCCATCAATCTTTGCTCGTGAAGGATTCGGACTCGTGCAATGCTTGCTGCATTTGCAACTCTTCTCAGTAGCGAAAAAGCATTCTCGATCCTCATCATTGCGTGAGAAGACATCAAGGAGAGGATGTGTGTGTTCGTGGTGCGGGAGATAGGGCGAGATGCTTGCCTTCTCGCGTGCCTCGGCCTTCCCGACTTGCTTTTCTCGCTCCTTGTCTTTGAAAATCTGCAGGATGTCTAGCGCTTGTCTTCATCAAGTCTTTGGAAGCACGATCTTTAGTCGAGGAAATTTAGCAGTTCCTCTTCTTCTTCTATAAACTCGGGCGTTGAACTGTTCCCTTGACTTGCTCAACTTCCATTTCCTCCACTCACGCAGACGATTTTGGATGTCGGGTAAGGTGGAGATAGGATCATTACATCACTATCGCTCTCCGGCGCTTTTCTTGTGTTTTTTGCGTGAACTACGATTTGTGTCTTGAGTTGCCTCTCTGCGATCGCCTTCGCAGACGGACTTGGTGTTTCATCAATTACATCTGGAGACTCTACTTCTCCAATAGCGATCTCCGATATCTGCTCTAGCCGAGTGGGCGACTCATTTTGGTTTCTCCGGCTCAAGCGCTTGATAATTCGTCTTCATCTCCTAGTTTGTACGAGAGGATTTTACGGTTCGAGACGGTGTCTTCGAGTCTTGAGCGGCGGGGCGGTGCCGGTGTCTTTTTTCGAGGAGCGGGCCGTCATGGCTTCTCGTTCTCCTCTTTTGACGATCGGAGAAGGTATTTGTGAGTCCTTCTCGACCGGCTGCTGCGAGGGCAGGAGACCCTTTGGGGCGGCAGTGACTGACTGCTGCGGGGCGGGGAGCATGTTTGTTTTCTTTCTTTGCAGGGGCGATCTTCTTTCTTAGCACCGCAGGGCGACTTTCTTCTTGGCTGGAGAGGAAACAATTGTATCTTCGGGTCGGTGATTCCCCCTCACCGGTGTCACTCTTTTGGCGTAAGCTCGCTTCTTCGAGCGCCGAGAGAGGTTTGCTCAACATCCTCTTGTTAACATGGAAAGCCTTCCCATGTCTAAGAGGGACTCCTTTCACCTCCAATAGCGGCCAATCACTAGGCCATATCCTGGGATCCTCCAAATGAGCCATCTTCTTTGAAGGACTTGTTCCCACGCGTTAGCGAGTCCTGGCGTAGACAAACTCAGCTCGGCCAGTTTATCTTCTTTTCTTCGATGATTGCAGCCATTACAATCGGCTTTGCCTTTTTTGATTGGTTAAAGTCGCCAAATTTGATGTCGATACATTTGGCAACTATGCCCAACAACTTGTGATAATCCTCCTTCGGCAGATCTCTTGTTTTTGTGTATATTATTTTATCAAGCAAAGTCGGACTTGGCTATTTCTTTCCATACGTCGCCCAAGTTTACATCAGCTTCTTTAATCTCGGATGCTCCTTCTGGCGGTAGTGAGCAATATTCACCAAATCCTTGGCGAGAGATAGTCACCGCTTTCCGTGAGCAGATGACTTGATTCCTTCATCGTGAATCTCGGCATTCATGTAGAATTGTGCGACCTCCTCCCTCCACATAGGTCATCGGATATTCTAGCGTTAGAAACGGTTTTAGTCCGGGGCGTTTCCAACTTCTCATCGATTTTCTTCACCAGGGTGTCGTCGGACCCCTGTTTCATCATTCCGTCGAAATCCACCGTAGAACCGATGTGGATTTGCTTTCCTAACTTGGTAAAGTCATAATTTGGTGCCATTTCTCAGGATTATATCAACGAAAAACTCAGAAAATGATTTGAAGATTGATAGGGTTTCGAGAGTATTTTGTCTTTGCTTTTGAGAGAAAGAGATGAACAGTTTTAGAAGTGTGAGAGAGAAACGGCGAAAATGGTTTAAATATGGTTTATGAAAGGGCGTGCGGGTGGTTTTTGAAATGTGATCGAAATCAACGGCTTGGATTTCGCACGCCTATTGAGCATTTCGTGTCTCGTATTTAATGCGGCAGCATTTATATCCAATCATAAGCTTGGTGTGCGGCTTTATGTCTGTACACATCATCATTATCTTTGACGTATTCCTTAAAACATTCCCGCTTAGTCAAACGATTGCGTTTTTGTCACTTTGCTCATAAGTTATTGACTTATCCCTTAGCCGATTTAACTCTACTTCTCATGATTCTCTTAGTGACTTCGGCTATCGGTGACTCGGTGTAGTTGTCTTTCCCGTCTGGTGATTCTTGGTGATTTATGTTTTCATGGCTCTTTTTCACCCCTTTTTCTGTTCCATTTCTCTTCTTTGATTTGTCGAGTGTTAGCTCACTCATTGCCCCAACTCATGCTTGAGTTCTTCAAATCTTGACTCACATAGTGGTTTTGTGAAGATGTCGGCTAGTTGTTTATCGGTTGAGATATATTCCAGGATGATGTGTCTTTTTCAACATGATCTCTTATGAAGTGATATCGACATCAATATGTTTTGTTCTTGAGTGCAACACGAGATTTTGAGTGATTGCAATTGCACTTGTGTTATCACACATGATTGGAATTTCTTTTTCTTCAACTTCATAGTCTCTTTCTTTGTCTCATCCATAGGACTTGGGCAACTTGTTTGCCCCGCGCCTATGTATTCTCGCTCATTTGTAGAGGTGGCTATTGAGTTTTGCTTCTTGCTAAACCAGAAATCACTGTTTCTAGCATTTGACATGTGCTGAAGTGCTCTTCTGTCCACTCTGCATCGAGCATAGTCGAGAATGCGAATAGCCAATTAGCTTGAATCCACCTTCCTTTGGATACCATAGCCCTACTTCTTGGCTTCCTTTCAAGTATCTCAATATTCTCTTAGCTATTTGTCATATGGCTCTCTTTTGGAGCGATTGAAATCTTGCACATACACTCTGACAAAGAAAGGTGATGTAACGGCTTGCTTCTTTGTGAGATAGAGCAATGATCCAATAAGTGCTCAGATCTTGTTTGATCTACTGACCTTACCATCCGCATCCATGTCCATTTTGATCGATGTGTTCATTGGTATTTTTCTGAAGACTTCTCCTCCATACCAAACTTCTTCATTAAATCTACGGTGTATTTTGTTTGACTTATGAAGGTTCCATCCTTCAATTTGTTTCACTTGGAGTCCAAGGAAGAATGTCAACTCTCCCATCATGCTCATTTCAAATTTACTTTGCATGAGGTTTGAAAACTTTTCACACGACTCTTTGTTTGTGGATCCAAAGATGATGTCATCAACATATATTTGAACAAGTAGAATACTCTTCTTGTCTTGAATTCGAAAAGTGTTCTATCTATTTTTCCTTTTGTGAATCCATTTTCGATTAGGAATTGTGACAAGGTATCATACCATGCTCGGGTGCTGCTTCAATCCATACGGGGCTTTCTTGAGTTTGTATACCTTATCTCCAAGAGTCTTACGCTCAAATCCTCGGAGGTTGTTCAACATACACTTCTTCTTCCAATAAACCATTTAGGAATGCACTCTTTACATCCATCGATATACAATGAAATTCTTGTGAGTCGCATAGGCAAGAAACATCCTTATAGCTTCCAATCTTGCTACGAGGGCAAATGTTTCATCAAAATCTATCCCTTCTTCTTGGCAATATCCTTTGGCTACTAGTCTTGCTTTGTTTCTTACCACAGTAACCTTCCTCGTTCATCTTATTTCTAAACACCCATTTGGTTCCAATAACATTTTGATGTATGGGTCTTTGCACTAATTCCCATACTTTATTTCTCTCAAACCGATTGACTCTTCTTGCATAGCTTGAATCAATGTGTGTCGTCCAATGCTTGTGACACATCTTTGGGCTCTATTTTGCGAGATGAAGCATGTGAACATGGCTTCTTGTTGAGTTCGGATCTTGTCTTGACACCTTCTCTTATATCTCCAATGACAAGTTTACGGTGGATGGTCTCTCGGCCATCTTACATCGAGGTTGGAGTAAGTTAGTGGATTGATCGACTTGCGGCTATGTTCTTTGTGGTCACTCTCTCGTAATCACTTAGCTGCAAATTTTCCATTTGTTTTTGAGATTCACTATCTCATCTTCTTTCGAATTGATAATTCCGGCTTCGGCTTCAAAGATAGGGACTCTTCATGCGGTTGGATGATTGACTTATCATCGGTGACTCTTCAATGTCTTCTCCATTTATATTTGGCTCATCAAATACCACATGAATGGATTCTTCGCAACCATAGTCCTTTTGTTGAGTATTATTGTAGGCTTTGCTTTCAATTTGAGTATCCTAAGAAGATACCTTCATCGACTTTAGCATCAAAAGCCTTTAGATTGTCTTTGCCATTGTTGTGGATGAAACATTTGCATCCAAATATTCGAAATATGCAATATTTGGTTTTCTTCGATCCGGATCTCATAGGAGTCTTTGTCATTTGTCTATTTATCATACATCTGTTTTGAGTGTAGCGGTCGTGTTGATTGCTTGACCCAAAATCTTTTTGGTAACTCGCCTTGACTAACATGGTCCTTGCCGCTTCTTTGAGGGTTCTATTTCTTCTTTCTCGCAACTCCATTCTGCTTTGTGGAGTCCTTTGCTGTGATAGTTCATGACCAATACCATTCTCAATACAAATCGAGTTATTATTCCATTGACAAATTCGGTTCCTCGTCGATCTTATTTTGATAATGGTTTGACTCTTCTCGTTTTGAATCCTCTTCATCATTTGTGGTAGTTTTTGTAGAGTTTCTTTCTTCTTACGCATGAATATTGTCCATGTATATCTTGAGTAGTCATCTACTACCACCAAGGTGTATTTCTTTCCACTTATGTTGTTTGGTTCCCTTTGGGCCAAATAGATCCATATGAAGCGGATGCAATATTCTTGTTGAGGATGGGCATGTCTTTTCTTTGAATGACGACTTGATTTGTTTTCCCTTCGACATGCGTCACATATACTCTCCTTCTTGTATCTTCGAGTCCTGGAAGTCCTTCCACAAGATGACATCTTGCTAGTTTGTTGATCGTTTTGAAATTCGGGTGACTCGGCTTTTTGTGCCACAACCAACTTGATTCAAATTTGTACTCTTTTGCTAGTAGACAGTACTAGGTGTTGTAGTTGACCAATCCACGACATACATATTCTTCTTCTCTACATCCTTGCGGCAAAGACAACTTCATTTGATTCAATATCTTTGATTTGGCATATACCCATGTTGAATCCAACATTGTAGCCCTTGTCACGAGTTGATGATGCTCGATAAATTGAAGTTGAGTCCTTCAACATATGCAACATCTGTGATCTCTAATCCATTCCTCTTGATGGATCCAATGCCTCTTATTTCACCAGGAGCTTCATTTCCTCCAAATATGACTTTTGCTCCTTTAACTTTCTTGAATTTTGACAGATTTTTCTTATTTCTGTCTTATGTCCGGGAAGGCGACCACTATCCGTACCAGGTTCCTTGGAACTCTGTTTGTTCCTTGAACGCAATCAAGGAAATTAAGTTTTAGGTACCCATACTTGTCGGGTCCGAGGGGTTAGAATTGTAAGATGATCCAACCAACCTATAGCCAAATGATTTGACTCTAAGGGGTTGCCATCTATCGATGCCATAATCATAATTAATCCTGGCAAATTGCTTGGGGATTAGGTTCATACGATTTGTCTCTTTTGTCGTATGCTGCATATGTGTTTTAGCAATTGCCTTCCTTGGATAATTGTGGTGTTTTTGAGTGTAGTGCCTAGGTGCATATGTGTGCTTATGAAAGCTCTTATACTTTTGGAATGGCCTTTTTTGAGTTCAGGCCTTTGCCATTTGGGCTTATATTCCATAAGTCTATCCGATAGTTCACATTATTCCAATCACTTGGCTTGGATATTTTCTACCATTCCCATCATTTGTATTTCTTTTATGGATTTTCGGGGTTTTTGGTAGCTCGCTTCTTCTTTACTGAGTATTTTTGTTTGGAGTTTCTTTGAGGACTCAAATTTGAATCTTTTCTCGTTGTCCTTTCAAAGACACTCAATCGGTTTTTTCCTTTTCCTTTATAACCAAGGCCGGTTTGCTTGTTATTGTGCTTAGGAGTGAATGTGGGTGCAGCATTTAGAGTTTTGGATTTTTCGGACTCTTCATGGCTTGAAGATCCTTTTTCCAAAATTAATTTTGAGGTTTGACATAGCACAGAGGAATTAAATCCTAAGCTGTCTTGTCTCCACATTCTCTTTGACTCATAATAAGATCATCCAATGATTTAGATGCCTTAGTGAATGAGGCAATAACATTCTTGAGGTCATTCTCCCTCTTTTCTATAGCGGCAATTTTGCTACTAATTTAGCATTTTCAAATTTTTAGACTTTCATTCTCATCGCCTATTTGACTTAGAGTACTCGGCTCCTTAGTCACTTTGAGTTTTGACTTTTGAGTAGGCTATTTTCCTCATTCAATACTGTGTGTGAGGATTTAATGTGTTCAAAATCTTTCATCATTTTGCCAAATGAATCATAAAGATCGGTGGGTGATGAAGTGTGTGTGTCATGATCACTATCATCGGTGTCCGAGTTTGATGAGTTAGATTGTACCTCATCTTCTTGGGAGGTTGATCTTGTTCCTTGGCCATCAAGCGGTCGGGCTTCTTCTTGAGTCACTTGAGTAGTCGGCTTCACCGAACTCAATCATTTGTCTCTCTCTTGACTTTTTGTCTCGGCGATCTCGCAGCCATCATTGCCTTTTTCTTTTCTTGTCTTCTTTCTCTCGAAGACCTTTCTTTCTTCTTCATCCTGTACTTGTTGACTACGAGGATATGAGCGATCAATGGCATAGTGACCTGGTTGTCTCAGATTCCAACATAGATATTGACTTTTTGATCACTCTTTCCATTCTTGAGTTGTCGACCCTTTGATACTCAACTTTTTGATGATCTGTTCTCTTGGTTGGCCTTTCTTCCATTGATTTGGAGGAGAGTGAGTGTCTTCCGGAAGATTCACCCTTTCCTCTCTTGTAGTTCTTATTAAAGAACTTGTTGAATCTTTTAACCATCAGGGCTATTTCTTCCGGGTCAATGACTTCTTTGACCTCGGCTCTCTTCCCATCTTTAACAATTAGAGCAAATTTGTTTTGGGTACAATTGTCTCTTCCTAGTCTTTTCTTCTCGGCTCAAACTCGTAGGCTTTGAGGTCCGAGAATAACTCATGGTTGGATGTCTTTGATAGGTCCATGGAATGTCTCAAAGTGCCATGACCTTCATTTCCCATTCATTTTGGAAGACTTTTTAGGATCTTCATACACATTTCTTCTCGTGTATATTCCTTTCCAAGTGCGAGATAGCTCATTTGTGATTTACGTGAACCGAGCATCTAGTTGATCCAGGTTCTCTCCCGAGATCATTTGCGAAGTTCTCAAATTTCAGACGGCCCACCGATAATTTGTTTTCTTTGATTTGCTCGAGCCTTCACAAATCAATGTTAGCTTGTCCTGCATTTCCTTAGCCGTTTTGCATGATTTGACTTTATTGAACATGGCTTTGTCAAGGTTTTGTAAAGGATGTCCTTGGCTACATTGTCCAGGTTGTATCTTTTTTTGTCATCATTTGTCCACTCGATTCTTGGTTTTTCAACCATGACTGTTCCTGGGAGCAACATCTTCTTCTCCTTGGTGCAACTCTTCGTGCATTTGTGTTCACCTTTAATATTTGCAGAGGCCCATCTTCTATCACTATCCACATCTCATCATGTAATCTTTGATAGATGAGCTCGCATACGAATTTTCCAATCATCAAATTCTTCAATAGTGAACATAGGGATGCGTGTCAAATTTGCTTCCATAAAAAGAGTTTTGAAGGTTTAAGTACTAAAGCGGACTTTGAAAAGTTTGAAGATCTAGTTCAAGAACGGTGCGGAGGGTTCAATGAACCAACCGCTCCGATACCACTTGTAGGTCCCAAGGGGTGTAAGTGTAAGGTTTAGAAGTGGGGGTTGAATAAACCTTACCAAATTTTCGATTTAGTCCTTTTAAATCTCTGAGTTGATACTACTACGAGTTGTGTCCTTGATGGACGATCGATTTAGTCAATCAAGAGAGTTAGTCTCTCAACGGACTCGGTTGAAAGTTGATGGAATAATTCAAATTGTTGATTCTAAATTAACTCAATCGTGGTTTTGTTTACTGACGGAAGACTTAACACCCTTAAGTTTGATTAAGCAAGATTTTAGAGCTTGATTTAGTACTAATGAATTATCAAGTGGATAGCAAATTTATCGTGAGATATAAGCGAGTTAAAATTGCAAGAATTAAAGTCTTTGAAAAGTAAATGACACAATGAAGTTTTTATAGAGGTTCAAGATGGGGTAATTCTTCTACTCCTCTCTTCTCCAACTCCTGGAGGAATCCACTAGGTAATGATCAGTTTACAAAGTGGTAGAGTCCGGATACAAGTCTTGATCACAACGGCCGACTTGATCCTTCGGGACTCGATGCCGAGACGCCTTGATCACTTTCGGTGGCTTCTCGTGCGACTCGGCTTCTTCTTCGAGGCAAATTTTGCTTTGCTACTACTGACTCATTTGCTCAAGCTCTTTGGATTTGATCACGAAGCCCTCCAAAAGCTTAAGACTTGGTTGACCTTGAACCTTCCTACAATCCTTCCCGGAATGTAGACCCCTTGTTTTCGATATTTTCCTCTTCAATGGTTGAAGTTATCTTTCCTTCACAGGTGAGTGTTGGATTGATGTTCTTCGTAATGTAGGCTTGAGGATTGAGAATATTTCAGTTTTTCTAATATGCTTGTATATCTCACATGTGTGTCATCCTTCTTCTCAAACAAACTCCTCAGCCTTTTATAGTGAACTTCCAAAAATTTGCCCGTTGAAGAGATAGGCTTATTTTTGAAAGTCACTTTGCGAGTCATTGGCTTGTCTTGTTGCGAGTTCTTGGAATTGCCATTTCCTCGTATGAATTGTTCTATCACCTTTTGAGTTCGACACGGTGTAGTGCTTCCCATTGGTTCATTCCTTTTGCACGCTACTCGACCGAGCACTCCGAGAAAGGTGTTATGGAGATATTACTTGTTTAAGTAAATCTCTTGATTTACGTGCAACGGTTCTTTTACGATTATCTCGACTTGATTCGCATTTTCTTGCTTTCCCAGGTGACTTAGAGTCGCCTTCCAATCATTGGATGACTCTTCTGTCACTTCAACTTGAGACTTGGCTTTTCTTGAGTTGACTTGTCGATGCTCCACTCATTTGCATCTGTTTGCTTCCCCAAGAGAGAGTTCTGTCTACTCTTCTTTGTCATACTCATTGTCTCAAATCGAGTCTTCCTTCCGAGTCTTGAGTTGTCTTCTTGCATGTTAGGGCGTAGCTGACTTAACTCAGCTTGGCCTGCTCTTATTGTTACAATGCATTACAACAAGAAATTGGGGTGCCAACTTTCTATTCTAAGTTTTACATGGCATTCATCAAAATCTAAACAATAAAATTCCTAACAGACATTCGACCAACTAAAATGGCTAGAGGAAGAGGTCAAGAATCCCCTGATCCAAACGACTTCTTTGATGATGTCGAGGCCGTGAGATTGGCGGAGAGAGGCGAACAGAGCAATCCGGAGAGTAATACCGGTGCTCAACCGCCTAGGAGGTACACCCAAGCCGAATTTGATGAGTTAAGGGCTTTTCATGAGGCGAGGTATGAGGCTTTGGAGCAAAAGACCTCTAAAATGCAAAAGTCTATCGGCAAGTTGAAGAAATTCATCAAAGACTTCATTCCCGGATCTTGCTTCTCCTCGGACGAGGAATGATGTCCCCACCCCTTTACTTTCTGGCATCTTCTTTCATGTTGCTTTGTATTTCTATGAACTTTTTGTAAAACTCTTTCGTACTAATGAGATTTGCTTGTTTTCTTGAAAGGGTTAAAATTGCAAGTTGATAATGACTTGTGGGTGATCATGAGATTAATGGAGTATTTGATGGTAAAAATACTCTAACTTAGCATTGTTTGATAATTGGTATGAAGTACTTGATGGTAAAAGTGCTTCTTTTAATTTTTGCTTAGATGCCTTGATCATTATGCCTAGATGGATAATTTGGGACATTTGTAATGTCTTATATGTATTATTTGAGGCATGACTTGTATTACTTGATGGATCATCTATTTTTGGCATTTGTAATGCTTTGATCTCTTAGGCTAAATTTATCTCAATTGGGTTGAACCCTTGAGAATCTACTTTGTTGAGCCTCTTATTTGATGGACAAATGTTGCATATTTCTTGATATATTTTGCATATGATCTTGTTGAGCTTTGCTATTATGATGTTTTGTATGATGTTTGATGTAGTTGGGTGATGATATAAAAAAAAATTTGGCTTGAATCATTTACAAGGGCTATATACAACCTCTTTTAATTTTCATGCCCACAAAGTGTTCGATGAAATGTCACAATGAAATTTTCAACTTATACATGAGTCTCTTGCTTCCAAAAGTCTTCAATACTTATTGAGATCATGTTTTGGCAAACAAAATGAGCATATAAACTCTTCATGTCACATTTCTCCCATTTTCCTTGGTTTTTTAAGTTTATATTGCTCAATGGTTGATAAACCGTCTATTTAAGCGCACTTTGAAATATTTGTATGACGTTTTTATCATCCTAACCTTCTTTTTGATGATTCCAAAGGGGGAGAAACAGGAAAATGACTCATTAGCTCAAAGAAGCTAATAAAAGCTTG
Organism: Rehmannia glutinosa; assembly: GCA_016081115.2. Taxonomy (NCBI): domain Eukaryota; kingdom Viridiplantae; phylum Streptophyta; class Magnoliopsida; order Lamiales; family Orobanchaceae; genus Rehmannia; species Rehmannia glutinosa. The sequence goes on from CM071927.1 coordinate 63,837,105, forward strand.
TTTTAAAAGCTATAAGCTATGGCTCTCAAAAGCCATAAGTTGTGAATTATATTTACTCCAATTGTTGCTTGATGGACTTATATAATTGTCTAATGATGTTTTTGAGACAGGGGGAGCTTATAAGCTCTTGAACAAAATGTAAAAGCTAAGCTTTTGGCTTATGGTTAATTGCTTTTACATTATTCTTGATGTGCTTGTTGATAGGGGGAGCTTGTGCTTATTATGCCTATTATTGAATATTCTTACTCCCTATTGGTTGCTTATGTATTTTGGAAATTTTGGTTGCTTCCAAACGGTTAGGTGTTTTTACCGGAAAATCGTTTTTAAAAAATTGTCCGTCCAAAATTTCTCTAAAAATTGTTTTGGTTTGTAATCATCAAAAAGGGGGAGATTGTTTGATACATGTTTTTATCTTAATTTTGATGATTTTATTTTCATACCAAAACAATATTTTTACTTGTTGTCCAAATACTCCTAAATGAATTAAAATGGCTTTAATATTTTTCGGAGTATTTCTTCAAGTTTTACTTTAGATAAAATTGGACAACACTTCTATGATTTTATGTTTATAAGTTTTCACTTCAAAACAAGGTTCCTAAATGTTGTCTAAATACTCCCGATTGGTTTAAAATATTTTTACTATATTTTTCGGAGTATTTCTTGAGTCTTATTTTCGATAAAAATTGGACAACATTTGTCTCGAGGTCGACCGGTCGTGCCCTATAGGGCAACCCGTGCACGAAGAAGAATTTCAAAACAGAAAATGAGACGGAAGAAAAAAATCAAGCGGTCGACCCGATGCATCGAGGCGTCGGCCGTCGCCCTGGGTCGACCGGGTGCACTGTAAGTCTTGGTCTTGAAACAGACTTCTGAATCTTAATTTTTAAAGAGGTGCGACCGGTTGGAGTCGATGTCGACCGGTCGAGGTAGACGTCGACCGGTCGCCCTGTGTTCTTTTGCTGTGCTATTTTCAAACGTCTATTTAAATGCGGCCGCATCGTCGCATCTATCTTTTTGACAAAAAAATGTGACCGTTTGACAGCAGACAAATTTCCTTAAAATGTGGGATTGATTTCTAACAGCTATATTCTTGATTTTAATTGTATTTTTCTATAGATTTTCAATCCCCAAGAGGAGCCTATGCTTGATCAATCATCTCCTATAAATAGAGGAAGTTTTGAAGCAACCAAATACAACCATTGACATACAATGCAACAAGATACACTTCAAGCAAATATTTGTTCTTCATTGTTATTATTCTTGTTGTAATCTTTGCCTAGCTTATCACTTTCACATCCTTGAGGTCTAGGCTATTCTTGATTACACTTTGCACTCAAATTGTAATATTCATTATTGAGTTGTAATCTTGTTTTTCGGTTATCATTCAACACAAGATATCCTTGTGAGTGTTCTTGTGGTAAGAACACACTTGGATGATCTAGGTGATAGGTGCAAGAAGATTGTGGTGATCTTCTTATTGAGGTGTTGAAGAATTTGGTATTCTTCAAGGTTGAAGATTGTGGTAATCTTCACAAGGTGCCGTTGAAGGAAGATTGTGGTGATCTTCAAAGGGATATTGTGGTAATCTCCAAATGTGTTGTTGAAGAAGAGTGTGGTGCTCTTCAAGGTGTTGTAAGTTGAGTTTGTATTAATTTTGGTAATTAATAAAATTCTTTTTCGTTTTGAAATCCATCCCGGATATACTGGGGTGGTAGAGGATTAGGCCCTAGGTGGGTTGAACCTCTTTAAATCGATGTGTGTTGTTTACATTCCGCACCTTTATTATTGTATTTGAGCTCTCGGTTCGAAAAAGAGGGTAATATCGAAAAGATGGAGATAATCTATTCACCCCCCCTCTAGATTATCGTAGCCGCTTGGATTTACAGTACTAAAATATTATTCTATTTTTTTAGTATGAAGATCAATGAAGAAGAAAAATGAAGGAGAATAATCTGTTCAGTTGAATACGCGTTACACTCTAATTTGTTGTCCCTATTTTTTCGTGATTGGGTGTATCACAAATGGAATCAAATCAATTAAGATTCATTTCGTAAATTGTGTAACCGTTCATTTTGTGGAGTGTTATCTATTTATAGTCGTTACAAAATTACTCTTATTGTTAATAATTTAATTAAATAATAATTATTTATGTAGTTTAATCTTGGCTGGTGGCTAATTATGATCAATAGCTAGAATAGTCTCTACGGACTCACCCTAGATATTAGTCTCATAGGATCCACTCCATATACACATATTTTATTAAGTTATTTATATAGGGGCTCGAAAAAATGAAAAATGTCAAATGTCTTTTTTCTTTCAAAATTGTACTTAAAAATGAACCGAACTTCTAAAATCAAATAAAAGAAACATTGTTTTTTCCTTTAGATTCTATTTTTACTCAAGAAGAAAACCTGTGTTTTTATTTTATAAATTAAAAAGAGCTATATGAAATAAAATATGTTTATTTCACGTTCTTATCAAATTATTTTCAAAGTGTACATATATAAAATATTTATTTGTATATTTTTCCATTTATGGGGGTTTCTTTTTTCTTTTGAACATGGATCCCAAAAGGAATTGGCCCTATTAAGAGACAAAATAAGATGTACAATTAAAGCAAGGTAAGGGGAAGAGATTTTAAGTAAGGATGGCAATGGGGCCGGATGAAACCCGGCTTCGCATTGAACTAACCCCGGTAGGGGCGGGTCTAAACCCGGTCAAACGGGTCCCTGGACGGGTTATGGACCCGTTTGACTAAAACCACGAGTTCGGGCGGGTAACGGGTTTGAATGAACTGCCCAACCCGCCCGCATATGCATACATATATATATATATACACACACACACATACATATATATATATATATATATATGGATTGGATCAAATGAGACCACATTCTTAGAGTGAGACAGTGTGGACTAATCATGTCCACAAATCTGTAATTTTAGATGGTTGAGATTTACCCAATTTAATAGCCTTTTTAATTTATTTAAATCTGTAAAGGGCAATATTGTAATTGTATAATTACACAATATCATTCAATTTTTGGTAACTGAAGATATTCCATTCTTATCCCCCCAAAATCGCTCCTTTTGCAGCCACATCAAGCTGTTCGACGATTTTCCTCAGAGAACCGTACTTCAAAAATTGAAATCCCTGGATTTTTTTCTTCAATCCCTTTATCGGAAATGTGAAAATCACGGGGCCCAATAGCAGCGCCGTGAGTGTATGCGCCGCTAGAAAATCGCGGCGACGACTAATAAGCCACATGCCGTCGTTGCGCAAATGCTAGACGCCATGTTGAGGCATTTAATCAATTTGATTTTTCTCGCCACGCTTCTTCGATTAGATTTCAGGGTGTAAAATCGAGACGTGTTTTTTGTGGATGTGTTTGAAATCCTGTTTGTTCAGATTGGGGAAAAAATTAGGGCTGTTGAGAATGACGGTACAAGAACGAAGCTCGAAGGAGTAATCTCGACGATCGTCGATGGATTCGATGGCTTGGTGGATGGATATGTTGTTGTATACTTATATGTGTTTTGTTGTATACTTATATGTATTTTGCTGTATACCTATATTTGTTGAAGAAGATGGTTTATGGTTTTTGAAAAAATTAGGAGATTTTTGTTGTATACTTATATGTGTTTTGATGCTTATTTAGTTAATTTTTACCGCATTCTTTTTATATATTCTGCAGTGACACTTTATTTTTGGTTTTTTGTGCCAGGGACTGGTGTTTTGTTAATCATGGCTAAAAGAGGTAGAAAAAGTGAACATCGCGTCGAGGGCAACTGTATACATAGTCTGATTTTTTTGTATAGTTCGACATAGTTTACTATATAGATAGTTTGACTTTATTGTATAGTTTGACATAGTTTACCGTATAGATAGTCTGATTTTATTGTATAGTTAGACATAGTTTATTGTATACATAGCTTTATTTTATTGTATAGTTAGACATCATTACTGTACAATAATTTAGTTAATTGATTTGTGTCTATTAGTTGTTGATTTTTTAATTATTGTTATTTGGTATACCGTAATAAACCATAATTTGGTCTGCCCAGAATAATATTGTTAACTGATTCCTTAATTTAGGGTCCCCACATATTTTTGTTTGACCATTTTAATATGCAGTAAATTTATGTTAAACATACAATATAATAATGTTAAGTATACAGTAAATATATGATAAATGTACAATATCTTTGCATGGCAAGAGCACATGCGTGATTTTCTCTCTCCCGGTGCGATTTTCTCTTTCCCATAATCGATTCGTATTTGGACGGTCCCCACATGTTTATTTGACAATTTTATCCTTTACGTGATTTAATTAAATGGGTAATGAATTATTATCTCAAATTATTCCTAGCCTTTGATGTAAATGGGGAAGGGTTGAGATTAGTCCACACTTTGTCTCACCATAAAATGTGGTCTCATTGGATCCTCCCCGTATATATATATATATATATATATATATATATAGGGATATGATATGATCATATGTGGCAAGGGCCTTATCATGTGGCGCAAAGTATGGATCAATCTAAGCCATTAATCTGTTTAATCCTAAGGCTAAGTTTTTTACGGTTTTTTTTTATTTTACATTTAATATTGTCCATTTAAGGGCACAATAGTCATTTTGTAAATAAAATCACACGTCAATTATGGTAACCCCCATAATCCCCCTTTTTTTGGGATTTCAATTAATCTCTCCCATTTTATGCATTCTTCTTTTCACACAAAATCAAAACTCCTTTTTTTTCCTTCTCTTTCTTCTTCATTCTATCAGACGCCATTTTCTTCTATTTCTTCTTCATTCTGTCGGACGACCGCCGAGACCCATCAATTTTGTTTCAATTTCGAAGCTTGTCAGGGTTTCTTCGATATCAAAAACCAAAACGCCCTTCAAATTATTGGTAAACGTAAGAGTCTGGTTTTTTTTTTTTTCCTTTTTTTGGTTGTAGATTTTGGTAGAAAGAGTTTAGCCCTTAATTATTTTTTCTTTTTCTGTTGAAACATGGTGATGTCTTTTATGGGTTTTTGGAGTAATCTGCAGTAAGTAGAGTAGGCAATTTTTTATTTTTTTTTATTTTGAAGTACCTAGGGTTCTGATCTTCGATTTTTACAGAATCCCTTTTTTTGTTTTTGCTTCTGGAGTTATATTTGTGCGAAATAGTACAGATTTGATAGAGATATTGTTGGTATAAAAATAGATAAAAACGATATATATTTAGTTAATAGTTTATGTAATGTTTATGTTATTGATATGAGATGTGTAAGTTGAGATATAGAGTGGAAGTTACGAGTGTAACGTGCGTGTTTGTGGTTTTGTAATGAGTATATAATGTCCATGTAATGCATAATGACGAATGGTGTTTAAATAACATTATTTTTGTATACAATTAGAGTTCATACAGTGCCCAATTAGTTTAATTGGTGTATTTTTTTTTTTTTGATATATTGTGCTTGAGTTCCGCATTCTTTGATATAGTTCATGTTTCTCATTCTCAATACCAAGTTTATAATTTTCAATGGCAAGAGGAAACAGGAAAAGACCTACATCTCTAGGGTCAAGAGAGGGTGCGCGTAATGTTAACAAGAGGTCCAAGATGCGCCGTCTGCTTTGAAATCTTCGATGCCCAAACTGATGAAATTGTAGCTTATATTTTTTTGGCCCATTTTGTTTTATTATACCCGTGGAAATGAATTGATGAAAACTTAGCTATAAGTTGGTATACATTTAGTAAATAGTTGGTATACAATTAGTTCAGTTGTTTTTATTTTAATTGTGGATATGAATTGGTGAAAACTTAGCTATAGATTGGTATACGAGTAGGCAATTGTTGGTATACGATTAGTTTTTATATCGACACACAAATGCATTTGTTGCATTCTTTTTCTTTTTTGGTTGACTTGTTTGATGTTAACAATGTTTTTTTCCGGCAATTTTGTTTATGTGTTTTTCAGTTGGATATGTTCTCTCGATTTTTGCAAGCATGTGGGTGTTATTAGGCAACGTGTAATGTTGAAAAATATGCATATTTGTACAACAAATCAGTCAAATGTATATACAAAATAATTTTTAAAATATACAATATTGTCAATATTATTATACATTATTCTCAATTAAACATCTAACAATGCACTACTGAATACTTATATTTATCACCAAATATTGGACAAGTGTACACCAAATATGATTTGAGTGGTACCGCAATGGAATTATTTTTATACCATATTTTTATGATTATAAAGCACCAAAGTATGCATATGTATACACCAAAATATGCTTCCAATGTACAATATTGTCAATATTTTTATACCAATTTAAGTACCATTGTTTGGTCTCAAATGAACATCCAAACACGTCATATTTCATGTTATATTAGCACCAAAATATACATATCTATACACGAAACAATGCGACGAGCATAATATTATAAATATTTGTATACCAAAATACGTATATCTCCCATGGCGAACACCTTCTTTGTCGTTCAAAAATGGTGGATACGGATTATTTTTGTGATTTTGATGCATATTTTTTTTTTTCTATTTGTATTGCGTCAATGAAGAGTGAAGAAAGAGGGTGAATCCGCTTTTTTTTTGGCTCATGATTAGGCGTGTCGGTTATGGAAAGGTGATATTGAATATATCCCTTGATTTTAGGAAAGTAAATATGGTATTATATTTATACCATTCTGATAGTTACCGATTTACCCTTTTTACACATAAAAAAATTAAAAAATGGTGTATTTTTAGGTCCAATCTGAACTATTGATTAAATAGGATGGATGAATGAGATCTGTCCACACTGCCACATGGTAAGAGGCTGCCACATGAGATCACATCCCTGTATATATATATTTTAAAACAGTAATGGCTTTTTATAATTTCACCGAAAATATTCATGTCTATCTTTTTATTTGGGTAGTGAAATTTAGCCTTGTTTTTTCAAAGAATCAAGGATGTTTCTAATTTGCATACTTCTACTAAATGGAATGAACTTTCAACACGATAAAAGTTGTGCTTCATCTTTAATTCTTTAACTTTTTAGCAATCTTTGGACTAGCACATGTATTCCTGGAATAACCGCCTCTGCTCACCGTTGCTTGGCATTGACAGGTGGTTTTCTTTGTTATGCAATTTATTAGTGTGCTTTTCTTTAGTAGTTGTTCAATTAATACTGTAAATCCTTTTGCTAATGACTTTGGTAAAAACATAGAATAATCATCAGTTTTTTTTTGGGGGGAGTGGGTTCAGTGGGTCCAACCCGTCGGGTTATGGACGACGGGCCGGGCGGGCGGGTTTTACGCGGGCGGGTCCCCGGTCCATGTTTTTTTGGCGGGGCGCAAGTCCCGGGTTTAACCAAACCCGTCCTAAACCCGCCCCGTTGTCATCCCTAATTTTTAAGCCAGTTTTGATATATATCTTTTTCGGAAAATCTCTCATATAAATCTCTTATATGTGGATCGCGGATTTAGAGAGATTTTTGACTAATTATCATTACGGTTTTCATTTACTAAGCGTCATCTTTATATTGTTTTTAAAAAAAAATAAAAATAAAATTGTGCTAAATATCAAGATGTAATCAATTCATACTTGATAAATTGAATATTTTGTATGTTGCACCTTTGTATGCTTACATATACTAATAGTCCTAAGTGAAGGTCCAATTTAAAAAATAAAATAAACTTTTTCTTAGTTATAACTTTCAACTATTATATAAAAAAAAAACATTTAACTATTAAGGTTGTGATTGGTTGTGAGATTTTTTTTTCCAAATTTTCATTTTTGAGTGAAAATATTTTTGGAGGTGTAATTGTTTGTGGAAGAAATGAAATTTTTTCAAAGAAAATCTCGTTTCTCTCCAAAATTAACTCATTTTTTTCTTACCCTCTTACACTTCCCAATACCTAATTATACTATTTATTTCATCTCCATATTCATATAAAAAGTCCCGACAATTTCTTTAATTTATCACTACTTTTATTATTTTTCTTTTAATCTTGATAACAAAACGCATAAAATGAGATTATATTGCCTTATTTTGGATCGATTTTTAATTTTTATTCAATTTTCTTGCATTATATATACAGTATTTTTTGCACAAAAATTTTCACAAACAATCATCATCTCTATAAGATTCTCCATCACATCAACACAATCATTATTTTTTCTCTTCGGATCCAAATTTCACTTTAAAAAAAAATTCACCACTATTTTCTCAGAAAATGAAAATGGACGGAATGAAAACACAACCAATCACAGCCTAAGAATGCAAATTTGATAAACTTTTTCTTAGTATTAACTTTTAACTATTATTTAAAAAAACGTTTAACTATTAAGAATGCAAATTTAATAAAAGAAAAACTATTAAGAATGCAAATAATAAATAAAGGGGCAAAAATGAAAACAACAAAAATCGTATGAAACCTCATAAGCGAACCAACTCAAACTCAAATCCCATAAGGTCTTTAGAGCATCTCCACCAGCCCACAAAAATAGTGGATTATGCTATTTTTGTGGGGAAATTTGCTCCAACAACACGCTACATGCCACGGCATTTTACAAATTGTGAACAATACCCCGCTACATGTAGCGGGGACTGTTCACACCGGTATTTTTTTTTTTTTTCATTTTTTTTTTGTTTCTTTAAATAGTGGAAACTTTTGTTTTCTATCCCTTTTTCTTTTTTTAGGAAATAATATTTTTTTTATTATTTAGTAATGATAAATTAATAAATTATATTCTTAATTATTATGTGGTGTTTTTTTTTGTTTTGTAAATTAATATTTTTTTGTTAATTGTTATATTATGTTCAATTCCACATATATAACGAATTAAAAAATAAATTACTTATATAAATTACTCAAAATAAAAAGAAAATTCGTAACACACATTCATAAAATTACAGTCATTTAAAAGACATCAAATAACCTATAATAATACATTAATTTAAAATTTTCAATGTAGAGTGAAATAAAAATGGAATATTCCAATGTAGAGTGAAATATAGAGTTAACTGTTGGAGTTGAATCTAAATTTTCCTCTAAAATAGTGTAAACATACACAAAAATACAGTTGACTGCTGGAGATGCTCTTACCCTGAATCCTGACTGGCGCAGGAAAAAAAAAAAAAAAGCCCTGATTGGTGCAGGAATTCCAACACCCAATAAAGAAACTCAAAAGGTATAAAAAGCGAGTTTAATGCAATGAACTGCAGAACCAAATTTCATCTTGCCTCCCAACTTACGCACTCTCTTTCGTTATCACTGTTCTCCGCCTTTCTCCGTTACCTGTAATCTCTCTATTCTTCTCCTTTTCTCTGTCTACTTGCAATTTATGAATTTGGGGAGTATAATTTCTCTGATTCGCTTCATAAATATGGCATTTTTTTTTGGGTACCGGAGTTGATTTCATGAAATTCCCGTTCTGGACCTGCGGTGGATTATATATACACATATATATATATATATATATATATATATATATATATTTTTTTTGCGGTGGATTATATGTATAGATAGATATTGCTGATAATTTTATGACTTAACTGTATTCAATTGAATCTTATGCTAGGATTGTACGTGAGATATTTATTGTTTGTCAAGTTCTAATCTTGAAAAAACAAAAATGAAAAAATCTGATATTGCTTTTGACAATTTGCTGCTGTTGTGAACCTAGACAGATATTGTGAGAGCAAATTCCACAGCAAAGCCACCTTCGATATCAATGATGGCACCTGTAAGTTCAAATGCAGGCTTATAGGTCATTTGTGCTTGTATTTTGCATATCATGGGACCAGTGCTCTTACTTTTTGGAAAAGCTAAAATGATCGTCCTTAAGAGTATACATAATGATGTGTTTGGTAAATCAAATACCATGGTCTAATAATCAAACATTCTGATTAGTTGATAACATTAGTGTTAATTGGGAAGTTTGTGAAAGATTCCCGTGGAAGGTTTCATTAACACCTAATTTATTGAGTAAAACCTTGTTGTCAAATTTCTTAGTTCATGAGTTATAGGGATCAATTTATGTCACCAGAAACAGACACTAAAGCAAGTGTTGGATGGCTGTGCTTATTTTAAAGATCTTATAAGATCTTACCTCTTATAAGATGTTTTTAGAGCTTATAGGATGTTAGACCTTATTTGAAAAATAAGTGGTTGAAATGTTTGGATAAAACAAGATGATAGAGTTTATAAGAAGTTAGTAATGACTATTTTGTAATTACAATGGTAAAAATAAAAGGAAGTTGTTAAAATAAGATCGATTTTGAAAATTTCCCACCTTTTTTAAAAACAACTTATAAGCTACTTACATCTTATTTTAGGAGCTTATAAGATCCTTTTTAGAAAAAATTATCACACACTTTTGAAGAGCTTATGTTTGAGAGATTATAAGGTCAACCAAACATCCTCTTAGTGACTTGTCAAATGCATGATAGATCGTAAAAAACTGATTTGCTTAATGTAGCTGAATGTGTCAATATACTATCAAGCAGGATCTACAGAATGCAGGGAGACTTAAGCAACAACTGGAAAAGTTGTTTGAGGAGTCGTTTAGGACAACGATTCCTGATGAGCCAGATGTAGAGCCTGCAATTGCTCCCTGCCAAGATCCTAAATTTGGTGACTACCAATGGTATGCAAATCTGGAATTATCTTGATTGTGCCTCTATGTTTATTGGGATTGTTACTTTTGAAAAAGGCTTCTTGCACTAGAAAATATATTACATTGAGTGCTGATTGTTAGAACTGTTTCATTGGTGCAGCAATAACTCCATGGGCTTATGGGCAAAAGTTAAAGGCAAGGGTACCCAATTTAAATGTCCCTATCCTATAGCGGAGGTATTTACCTTTCTCCTAGCCACTATAATTACTCACTTTTCTTTTTCCTCTTAGATCTGGACTAAGATATTTGTTGACATTTTATACAAAGATTGAAATGCATTCCCATTTTTAGGCCATTATGAAAAATCTTCCTTCATCAGAAATGATAGAGTCCTGTACAGTATCTAGACCTGGCTTTATTAACGTCATATTATCGAAGCATTGGATGGCAAGGGTATTTATCCTATTAATTTTATGTATGTTTCGACCGCGTTGGTCTTTATTTTATGAGGAGCTTTTTGTTTATGTATATCTAAGGACTGTGTTTGCTGTTTTAGAGTATCCATAAGATGCTTATCTATGGTATTGAAACTTGGGCACCTGAGCTTCCTGTAAAAAGAGCAGTGGTGGACTTCTCCTCACCAAACATAGCAAAAGAAATGCATGTTGGTCATTTAAGATCTACCATTATTGGAGACACTCTGGCCCGAATGCTGGAGTATTCAAAAGTTGAGGTTCTTCGTAGAAACCACGTTGGTGATTGGGGTACTCAGGTAGACATGATCCTCTGAGAATTCTGTGTTGTGGCTGCTATGCGAATGCATGCATATATTTGCTATATTTGATTAATATCTGATGTTTTTATGCATAAAGGGGGTGTCTGGTGAGGCAGAATGCTTAATCTCCTGGTCATACGTTCTCTATTTGTATTTCTTGATAAATAAAATTGTGCTAAAGTATAATAATGGTACAAAGGGGTATCCAAGCAAGACCCATTCGTACGATTGTGAAACTTCATATCAAATACTATGAAATGGGCAAAGGTTTCTGAGTATGGACATCTAAAAAACAGATTACTATAACATAATAATAAAAGAAATACAATTTTTGTTGTCTAACAAGGCACTCCAGATTCTATGAGATTGGCACAGGAGGTACTTGACCTCTGTTTATATAGCCTTGGACAACTAAGTTTTTTACCAAAATATGACTCGACAGAAGCAGATATCACCTGTGTGACTTGGAAATTGTCAAGATGAGGCACCTGATTTTACAATCTACTTTGCAGTGCATCAGTAAACATGCATCTTCCCCGTCTCTTGCTGCAAGCATATAATGTTTTTATATTAGCACTTTCTCCTTTAGGATCATCAGATCATGACATCCCGCACCTCTACTTGCAAACCTCACACAAAGTGTCACCTTGTTGGCTGGCTACTAGTCCGTGCAAAAAGACAAAGGGAACTGGTCTTTCGCACTACCTTTCCATTGTCTTCCATAGAATTCTAGCCCGGTGGAGTTTTCTAAACAGCTCTTGAAAATGTAGCTATCCTGATCATTAATAGCCTCTTTAAAGTTATCTAAATTTAGGTACACACTTCTCTGAAGCTCTCTATGCCAATGCTTCTCGGTCTACTGGGCATGAAGAGGGGAGTAAATGCACTACGTAAAATGCTTACGTTTAAAATATTGTTCCATATCTGATCTTGTTTCTCTTTTCCAAAGCATATGATAAAATTCCCAGTAATACCTACCAGTCACTCCCTCAACTGTGTGCCCAAAACACACACAACCACATCACAATGACAAAAGCAACACTAGTCTCTTCCATGCGTGAACATGAGCCTTTTAGTGCACACCAGGAACATTCGTTTTTATCTTATAACACCTCCTCGTGAAGCGTCCTTATCATTGGCATACCTTTGAAGTCCCTTGTGTCAGGATTTTAATGCAAGTAATCAGATCCCTCACTGACGTACCATATCATCCATCATCTTGTAAGTGACAATAATAGATTGCAATTTTGATAAGTTGAACCAAGCGTATGTTTTGTTTGTATCCAACTGTCCTCATTGTTTTTTTTATTCTTTTGGTTCTATTGAATTACCAATGAAATGATTTTCTTTTCTTGCTTTTCATCTATATAAAGTAATCAATCCAATTTCAAGGATGGTTTCACGTTTCAGTATGTAAGTGTATTGTCCTCTGATTAGAAAGAGACTCATGCTCGTGACTCGTTTTCAGTCCATTTTGACATTTTTTATGTATATTTAATATCCTTGTTGGATATAGTCTATTGGCTACTGATATAAAATCTTGCTGTCTGCAGTACTCCAAGCAATTCTATAGAAGAATATAATCATTTTCAGATAAATTTGCTGTTCTTTTTACTTTTTATTTTATCGAATTTTATATTGCAACCTCCTGATGATATATTTCGTGATCTGCAGTTTGGTATGTTAATAGAGTACCTTTTTGAGAAGTTTCCTTCTGGGGAGGTTTCTGATGACCAGGCCATTGGAGATCTTGAGGTGAGAAAAGAACTAAGCACCCCTTGGTTCTTGTTGATGTTTTGCACTTGCATTCCTCATTTATCTTTTTAGTTAAGAGTTGGACTGCATGAACTCAATATTGCATTTCTGATAATAAGTTAGGAATGAATAACTTGGGTTCTTTATTTGGCCGATGTGGTACCTTAAATGACATCAGGAACCTATTCTTGTTCCGTTTGCTGCAAGCACAAATTAGATTTCATTAAGAATTCTCTAATCTGAGACATGTTATATTATTTTGTTAGGTATAAGTTCTACTTGTCATTTCCTGTCACATACACCAAGATCGAGAATCATATTTCTATTTTATTGCCATTCAGTAGGGCATTTATCACCTCGTTTGTATTTCAACTCAACCTCATGATGTTTTTGATTAGGTTTTTTGCAGTTAAGAATTTTCTTGATCAGGTTCTACACATTTAGCACTTATGACTGTCATTCCCACTTGTTCTATATATGTCTACTTTTGAATGATTCTATATGCTGCACTTTGTCTATTGCAGTCATGAAGAGAGACCTTCCTTTGACTTGCCTTTTCTTTTCAGGCATTCTACAAGGCCTCCAAGCAGAGATTTGACAGTGATCCTGTATTCAAGGAGAGGGCCCAGAAGGCGGTTGTCAGTCTTCAGGTGAACAATATTATAGTTATATATTTTTTTCCCCTATGTTAGAGTTTCTACAAAAATGCTGTTTTTTGTTATGATAAAGGAAACAATCAGTTGTACATATCTGACTTATCAAAAAGATTAAAGTTTTATTGCATTTGTGTAATTCCCTCTATTTTGCCATGATCATATGCTTTTTGCCTCTTATAGGGTGGGGAAGAGAAGTATAGGAAGGCATGGGCACAAATCTGTGAAATAAGCAGAAGAGGGTACGAAAGAGTTTATCAGCGGCTTGGAGTTCACATAGAGGAGAAGGTACTTTTGACTTCTTTATGCAGTTGCTTATAGATTACATTTAGAAACTTGTAATTAGTTTATCAGCAGCTTGTCGCATCTCCAAATGGGGGGCATTATATGTCCGTATCATCATATATAGAATGATGACACATCTCCAAGGAAGGAATTGTGTGTTGAAGTGCTTTTTTTGTTGCTAAAAAAACAATTACTTAAACTTGAGACCCATTGACACTTGCATAATGAGAGTTCAGTACAGAACATTTTACCTATGAAACTGAATGTATTTCATCTTTTATAAAACATGAAGGAATGCATACATTATATAGGCTAAAGACTACCTAATTAGCCCATGAATTAAGGAAAAAAGAAGAAAACATAAACCCCAAAGATAGGGCACTAAACCCCAAAGATAGGGCACTACCCTAAAGATAAAGCACTCATTATATATTTTACAATATCTCAACACTCCCCCTCAAGGTGGAGCATATACATCATATGCATCCATCTTGTCACATATATAATTTATTCGAGGACCACGTAGAGATTTAGTGAAAATATCAAAGCAAGTTGATCTCAGAGTTAACAAATGAGGTCTTGATGATTCAGAGAGAATCTTTTCTCTAAGGAAATGACAATCGACTTCTATATGTTTAGTCCTCTCGTGAAAACTGGATTGGAGGAGAGGTGCAAAAGCAGATCGATTATCACACACGAGCTCCAGGACCAACATCACAGAAATGTAATTCTTGCAATAAATGTTTGAGCCACAAAAGCTCACATGTTGCATGAGCCATAGCCCGATACTCGGCCTCTGTACTTGATCGAGCAACAACAGTCTGTTTCTTACTTTTCCATGAAATCATGTTTCCTCCTATGAATATACAGTAACCAGAAGTAGATCTTCGATCATTCTCATCTCCTGCCCAATCAACATCCGAATACCCAATGATATTAGTGTGGCCTCTATCAGTGAAAACAAGTCCCTTCCCAGGTGACCCTTTAATGTACTTGACACATTCGAATAACTGCATTCCAATGACTATCACGAGGAGAGTTGAGGAACTGACTTACTATACTTACTGGGAAAGATATGTCTGGTCTGGTCATGGTGAGATAATTTAGCTTTCCAACTAGCCTTCGGTATCTTCCTGGATCAGGATAGAGCTCCCCCTGATTAGGAAGGAGCTTTACATTAGGGTCCATTAGAGCAAGCAACCTGGTTTACAAACTGTAGACTGTTTCTTCTAGAATATCAAGAGCATATTTTCTTTGAGAGATAGCAACACCTGACTTTGATTGAGCTACTTCAATCCCAAGAAAATAACGAAGAGGACCCAGTCCTTAGTTTGAAAATTTTGAAATAAGTGTTGTTTTAATGCCTTGATACCTTCACAATCATCGCCCGTAATTACAATGTCATCAACATAGACCACAAGGTATATATATCTATTTGATGAGGAGCATCGGAAGAAGACGGAATGATCTCCTTCGCAGCGGATCATACCAAATTGTTGAAGAACTTTGCTGAATCGGCCAAACCAAGCCCGAGGTGATTGTTTCAAACCATATAAAGATTTCTGTAACTTGCATACCAAACCAGACTCCCCCTGAGCAACAAAACCAGGAGGTTGCTCCATATAAATCTCCTCTTCCAAGTTACCGTGCAAAAAGGCATTTTTGATGTCCAACTGAAAGAGGGGCCAATGTTTCATAGCAGCCATAGCGAGGAATAAACGAACTGAGGACATCTTTGCAACCGGAGAAAAAGTATCACCGTAATCGACCGACTTGTGTGTATCCTCCGCTACCAAGCGAGCTTTCAAGCGATCGACTTGTCCAGGGGCGATCTTAACGTTAAACACCCAACGGCAACCAACAACAGATTTTCCAGGACGGAGGGGAACAAGTCGCCAAGTATGATTGCAATCCAAGGTCGACATCTCATCAATCATGGCCTGTTTCCATCAGGGATGGGATAGTGCTTTCGGAAAGTGTCTTAGGAATAGAAATAGAAGATAATGTAGAAACAAAAGCACAATATGTGGGAGACAAACGATGGTAGACAGAAAAATTATAGATAGGATAAGGGTTACGAGTAGAGCGTATACGCTGCGGATGGCGATAAGCAAATCAGGTGAAATAGGTGGATCGGGTGCGGGAGAGAGATCTCTAACAGGATCTCAAGCTCGTGGCTCGGACCGTCTTTCATAAGTAATCCCAAATCGATTTATAGGTGGTGGAGATTGTGGAGAAGATGCATCCGCAATGCGGGGGAAACAGAATGCTCAGAACTGGTTGAAGAAACTCAGTAGGGTATAGGCAAAACCTCGATCCAAGTCGTGAGAAGGGATAGTAGTTTCGACAAAGTATGATATGTCCTCGAAGAAAGTAACATCGCGGAAATGTAAAGAAACGGTTTGTTGGAGAGTAGTAAGCGGTAACCCTTCTCGTAAGGCGGGAGTAACCAAGAAAAATACACTTGATAGATCGAGCGGACAATTTATCACGGCTAGGAGATAGATCATGAACAAAGCAAGTACAACCAAAAATACGAGGGGAACAACATATAAAGGGGTTGTAGGGTGCAAAATAGAGTAGGGAACCCGACCATTCAACACAGAGGATGGCATTCGATTTATTAAATAAGTGGCGGTCAAGACAAAGATCACCCCAAAACTTTAAAGGTGCATTGGCATATATCAACAAGGTGCGGCCGCGGTCAACAATATGTCATGCTTTCGTTCGCCTACCCCATTTTGTTGAGGTGTACGGGGCAGCGGTATTTGGATTGATGTATAATTCAGGTAGGAACGTGTAAAGGAATTGAAGCGGTCGGAGAAATATTCTTTTGCATTATCACTACGCAAGACACTAATCATTTTACCAAATTGAGTCTTAATTTACGAGGCAAAAGTTTCAAAAATACCAAACAACTCGAAGCGATCTTTCATTAGAAAAACCCAAGTACAGGAAAAATCATCAATGAAAGTCACATAATACCGATAACCTAAGATAGACGGAACACGACTCGGACCCCAAACATCGAATGAACAATATCAAAGAGAGATGGAGCTCGTTATTAATACGATTAGAAAAAGAGGTTCGAACATGTTTACTAATGACAAGACTCACAATTTAAAGACTCTTAACTGCGTGAAAGACCGGTACCATGTTTTTAACTTGGGCGAATTTCGGATGACCCAAATGACGGTGAAGAAGATCGGGGATGCGATGGCGGTACATAGAGTGGAAATTGTTGGTTGAAGGTAGTAAAGACCACGAGATTCAGATCCCGAGCCAATTGTCTGCCCTGTACCACGGTCTTGTATCAAAAAAGAATCAGAAGTGAAAGTTATGGTGCAATTTAAGGAATGAGTTAATTTACTTATGGATATCAAATTAAAAGGACAATTAGGAACCAATAAGATCAACTCAATGGAATTGAGGAGTTGGTGAAACCCGCCCAACTCAGTGGGCTTGGATTTTAGACCCCGCAAAAGAACATAATGGGAAAATTTGGTTTGTGATAATTCTCGAGAAAATGGAGGAATTACAATCACGTGATCGAAGCACTGAATCCAAAACCCAACCCATAGGTGTAGAGTCAGAGAGACAAACTGTAGAATTACCAGTAGGAGCTATAGTGGCGGAAGAGGTTGCCATTCAATATGTCGGTTGTAATGGTTGTGGGCCCTTGAAAGGCGTGCGAGACTAGCCCCGTTGTTTTGAAAGAAGAATCAGACATTATGACTTAAATAACCAGATGTGAACAGTGTTTTCCGGCGTGAATAGTGATTTCCGTCGGGAGATATTTTTTTTTCGAACTGAACAGTATTTTTCTGGACGTGAACAGTGTTCCAGCTAAATAATATTCCCCGGATGTGAATAGTGATTCCGGTGAACAGTACCTCGACGTGAACAGTGATGTCGGGATTGAACAGTAGTTACGTAAGTGAACAGTGTGTCAAGGGTGAACAGTGTTCTGGTGCATATACTGACGTGAACAGTATCTTCGGTGAACAGTACCGCGACGTGAATAGTGATTCCGGTATGAACAGTGATTTGATAGGGAAAAAAAACTGAAAAACTAATGTTGGAAAAAAAAAAAAAAAAAAAAAGGGGTTTGTGAACCTTGCTCTATGATACCATATGAAACTGAATGTATTTCATCTTTTATAAAACATGAAGGAATGCATACATTATATAGGCTAAAGACTACCTAATTAGCCCATGAATTAAGGAAAAAAGAAGAAAACATAAACCCCAAAGATAGGGCACTAAACCCCAAAGATAGGGCACTACCCTAAAGATAAAGCACTCATTATATATTTTACAATATCTCAACATTACCCAAACAACAGGTTGGGTTCTAATTTCTCTGCTGGATAAATTAACAACCCACAGAGCTCATAGCAACAGAGACTAAGGTAGGTCAAGTTAAATTTAGTATGTATATGTTGGACTATTAGAATAATCCCAAATGTTCATATTTTACTTGGTTATTTTGTAGTAGTTGCCTTTAAAATGGAATAGGTACTTCCAATGGTCTCACTTTACGTGCTCACACGGATATAATAACTCAAGATCCATTGCAACAACATCACAAGAGATATTTTCTCTAAACTAAGCTGCTGACTTTAGCAATAAAGACTAAGGTAATATCAAGTTTAAGTTGGTTCTTAGTATGTACAACCATCATCATCATCATCAACTGCACCTTATCCCACTATGTGGGGTCGGTGGTGTGAAGTTTATAGTGTCAATTAATTGTCTAAAATTAGTTAACACCACAAATTCACACAAAAGGCAAAGTGGCAATTTTTTTCGCCGGATGCCCTTCTCGACGCAACCTTCCTACGAAGGAGAAATGAGATGAAATTCCAAAACCATCATCATCATAAGTTTTTCCACTTGCATGGAAAATACGATGAGACGGCGATGAGTTGAGATAATTGCTCTAGTCATATCCCATTACATAATTGATATAGTAAAATCAACATGTACATCATGGAACATGTACAACCATTAAACAATTTTCCATTTTCATAATTTACTCCCACACTTATTTGTAATATTCCCAGATACCTCTGTTACTATTTGTACTCTTGTGGTCTTTGTTTGATTCATGGTTTTAGGAATTGATGTTACAAGTGATACTTTTCTACATCAGTTATGCTGTATTTAATAAAGTTTTTCTTCTTTCTAGGGAGAAAGCTTTTACAATTCATATATACCAGGGGCGTTGGAATTGCTGAATGAAAAAGGATTAATCGAAGAAAGTGAAGGTGCTCGTGTGATCTTTATTGAAGGGAAAAATATACCACTTATTGTTGTAAAGAGGGATGGTGGATACAACTATGCTTCAACCGATCTTGCTGCATTATGGTATTTTCAATGTTCTTATGGATCATATAAATTCTCCGCAATTCAATTTATAACCATTTTTCTGATGGGCGATCAGTAAACAAATGTTTGTAAATCATCAGTCATGCTAGCTCTTTTAGTCATTAGGGTAAAGAGATATGATCATGGTGATTTGTCACCATTTAGAAACTTATTAGCTTTATCGATACCTGATATGTTATGCTATAAGTGATACGTGAACGTTTTGGGTATTGTGTTCAGCCGTTATGTAGTGGGGAAATCAATGATTTATGGTCAAATTCATTTGTTTCATGTCTAGGTATCGGCTTAATGAGGAAAAGGCAGAATGGATTATCTATCTTACTGACGTTGGGCAACGAGAGCATTTCGAAATGGTCTTTACTGTAAGTTCCTGTGTACTATCTATATGCAAGGTTGCTTAAGCATTGTGGTTCCATTTTTGTCATCTGTCTGCTTAGTACTAAGATTCTACTTAAATTATCAATTCCAGGCTGCCAAACGAGCTGGTTGGCTGCCGGCTGAAGATTATAAATACCCCAAATCTACCCATGTTGGATTTGGGCTTGTCTTAGGAGAAGATGGAAAACGATTTGAACTCGCAGCAGTGAGACCGTCAAATTGGTTGATTTACTGGATGAAGCCAAAAGCAGATGCAAAGAAGCTCTAGTTCAAAGAGGTAACATGATTATTAAGTTACTAGTTGATGCAAGCATCTCTAGTTTCTGGAGAAAATATCTATGTGGGAGAGTCTCGATATCCACTACCATGGACATTAATACTTAATTTCAATGTTCTGAAAATTAAAAAACATAAATTCTTTATCTAGGTAAGGCTGAAGAGTGGACTGCGGAGGAGCTTGACAGAACTGCTGAGGCAGTAGGTTATGGGGCTGTAAAGTAAGTTACTTTGTTTTGCATGTCTTCAGAGAAAACAAAACAAAAGGGAAAAAAAAAAAGAAAAAGAAAATGCAATGAGTGCATTTGAGGAAATTAAAGATTCAAAAGGTTAATTTGCTACTCATGTTGTCGTGCCTACCTGATTCAGTTGTATGAAAACACCATTTACCGCTGCATTTTGAGCAGCACTGTTGAAAAGTCACTTTTCTTGCAGCGTAGTGAGCATACTGGCCATCCCAATACTTGTCTTAGCCTTGTGCTACTGTGCGCAAAATTTTTGAACCAGGCCAGTGATCAAACCAGACAGTTGTGTCGCTGGTCTTGACCTGGTTGTTTCGGTTTCAAAAAAACATTTGGCCCGTACCCAATATTTGTAACACTAGTAATATTTGGTAAAAATACCTTTGTTTATGTGTGTGAAGCTCATTAACAAATAAATTGTCCAAACACTATGGCTGGTTTCTGAAGTTCAGAGTGGGCCTCTCAGTATTCACCAAGCCCACGAAGTGGCGTTTAATTCACCTTGATATCTCATACTTTGACTGACTGTCAATACGATTCTGTTGACATAAAAGAGAGAACGTCTAGGAAAGGGAGAATCATGGCACATGGCTTTTTGTCCACACCAATTAATTGGGTTTTTGACTTGTCGTTATATAATATTCATTTATTCTTTCAAGAGTTGATGGGGAAGGGACCAGAAGACTTCACCTACACAGTGGCCTTTTCCATTTTCAGGCAATGAAAGATAAGACTTCATCTTCTGTGCAAAGAGAAACACGTGGGGGATTTTCTTTCTTTGAAGTCTGCCTGTTTATCTGTTTTCTGCAATGCAACGCCTCTTTGTTCTTGTTAAAAACAAAAGAGAGAGAAGTAGATGAAGTAAAGAACGGGGCTTTGGTTCCTTTGGGTGCACCGCTTCTTCGCTTCTGTTGATTCATCAGGGTCTTATAATGACCCATTCTTTGAGCTATCGGCCGCCTTGTGGCTGATCCGTGGTTTAACTGGCCAGTCTGGTGCGGTCTAGAAACTTTGGTTGTGCATGTGCCACTCTTGTGTCGATGGCTATTAACAGAGCCAAATATGTGATTATGAACTTGTATAGCTATGAATTTGTTAGGGATCTTGAACTAGGTCCTAGAGTACCTTGGTTGCACAAACAGAGTTGATAAATGCATCTGTTGCATCTTGCTTAATTTTACAACTAGTATGGTTTTCTTTTCCTTTTTGCTTGTTCTTTTCTATTTGGTTTTCTGATTGGATAAAACATAATCTTTTCTCTTGATATAAAACAGATATGCTGACCTGAAGAATAATAGAACAACCAATTACACATTCAGTTTTGATCAGATGCTTAACGACAAGGTGATTATGGACTTTTATTATTAATTTAAGGTATACTTACAAAAAGACCACTGAGGTTTGGGCTAATTACAAAAAATCCAGAGATGTTTCAAAATTACAAAAACTCCCCTCAAGTTTGATTATATCTGAATTTAAGGGGGATAACTGTAATATTTCTATAAATATCGAGGGGGTTTTGAAATATTTTTTTGCCTAAGAATGGAGAAAATGTAAGACAGAACTAAACCTCAAGGTTTTTTTGTAATTTTCAAAAACCTCTGGAGTCTTTTGTAATTAGCCCAAACCTTAGGATATTTTTGTAATTATCCTTTAAATTTAATGTGAAAACAATAGCATATATATTTTTATCATCAAGTTCTCGTTTTCATTAACTCTTTTCTACCTTGTATAATTTACCTTCATTCTTAATATGCAAAAAGTTTGAGTACTTTGTCTCTAATCATGGTGGGCGCACATCATGGTCAGCTGGTTCTTGACTTAATCAAGTTTGGAACACATTCTGGCTGTCATCATCTTGACAGTGTTATTGTTATACTGACACTGTATTGCCCTGACCTGTTTCTTCTAATCAGTTCCAGTTCCAAACCATATATCATGTTTTGTGTGTCTTCCCTTGGGAGGCATATAGTTTTATGTATAGATTGGCTGTAGGATTTCTATTTACCATAGTCACTTAACTCGATGTGTTCTTGGCTTTTGAGCAGGGAAATACTGCAGTCTATTTGCTATATGCCCATGCTCGTATCTGCTCAATCATCAGGAGATCGGGAAAAGATATAGAAGAGTTGAAGAAGGTAGGTTGTCTTTCTCTCTGAATTACTGATCTGTTGTAAATGGATTGCCTTATGATTTTAGTTGCTCCTTAATGATAACACTCAACTATACCCTGAATGAGAGAACAATATATAATAGGGAGGGTTTTCCATGTTTTTGTCCATTTTTGTTTCTATATTCTCAACAATTTCTAATCTACATTTATGTGATTTGACTTAGGTGCAATATCAATTTTATATTTTTGGGTCTTCACATACAATTTAGTTGTATGGAAAAAGACATTTTCATAGTT
Organism: Rehmannia glutinosa; assembly: GCA_016081115.2. Lineage (NCBI taxonomy): Eukaryota > Viridiplantae > Streptophyta > Magnoliopsida > Lamiales > Orobanchaceae > Rehmannia > Rehmannia glutinosa. The sequence continues at coordinate 63,859,894 of CM071927.1, forward strand.
TGGTGAAAAACGAACCACTCTTGCAGTTGGCCGATCTAGCGTGCGTTCTGAAAGTTTTTCAGCAATTGATGTTGCAATTTAAGAGCTCTTCATTTTAAAGTCAGTTTGAATCTTCACTGTGTATAATTGTCATGCTGCATGAAACTGTTTGCTGTTTCTGATATTTAGGTTTAAGACTAAACCTTAGGTCATAGGGTATGTTGCTTTCACTGTCATAAAAATATTGCATTGGAAAGCTCTGAAGTCTTGGCTATAAGTTAGTGACAATAGAGGCAATTTATGTAAGGATAATCAAAGTTAAAAGGTTTATTTATTTGCAGCATACATGAGTTCATGTTTATGTGTGACAGACTGGAACTGTGGAGTTGGCTCATGCTGATGAACGGGTCTTGGGACTTCGATTGCTCCAATTTCCAGAGGTATAAATTCATTTGACTTGTGTGACAATGTCACTCCTGGAAAATACCTTGGTTATTTGTGTTGTATGTTATGTTCTTGTCCTATAACTTTTCAGATTGTTGAAGAGGCATGCACCAATCTTTTACCAAATGTGCTGTGTGAATATCTGTACAGTTTGTCTGAAAATTCAACAAGATTTTACACCAGTTGTCAGGTATGAGATCATATTAAGAAGTGAATTATTTTGATTACATGAATTCGAAATAAAGTTTTAACTATTTGATCTGAATGAATTTTGAATATTTTATTGTGTATTTTTATACTCAAATTTTTACTTTAATGCTTTAAAAATTGAATTACCTAAGTTACTAATTATTTTTAAAAAAAATATATAATTTAGATTAATTATTCGAATAATAAAAGAATCTGAAGTGAATTTGGGATGCAATATTCTAAATATACTACAAAACAATATAAATGATTGTATTAAGGGCAATTTTGTCTAAATATTTTTTAGGGAGCTGAATGTTATCTTTGTACGTTCAAGGGATGTTTGCAAAGTTTGAGATTTTTTTTTTTTTTTTTTTTTTTTTTTTTATTTTGCCCTAAGAATGTGAAGATACAATCATGCATCAACCATAGGACACCGATTAGGGTTTAGTAAATGAGGCTCCAGCATCTTTATGACACCCAAACCATTGTGCTGAAGAAATGAACGTCAAGGAGTTGCATCTATGTTCTTTTTCTGTGAACTTTGGAATATAGAAAGTCATTCATGGGCATCTATATCTAGCATTACTTTGAATGACCTATGAGAGTAAAGAAATATTTGTGCTCTTATTCTCAAAGTCAAATAGCAAATACAGTCATCAAGTGGGTTATATGTAGTTTATCTCCATAACAAAACAAACTCTAATGCTTATGCATCTTTCAAACAGTGAAATGTATCATATAATCTGAAAGCCTCAAAATGCTCCTTTTTTGCCTGTGCCAGCTACTTCCTTCATTATTCGTTGTTAGGGAGTGTTTGCAATTACTTCTGCTTTTGGAAGAAGTAATTTATTGCCTTGAAGCAACAAGTAGTTGAGAATCAGAAGTTGGTAGTGTTTGCAAATATAAACTGAAAATTGATTTAAGTGTTTTATTTGTGTGTACAAGTTAAATTCTGTATCCCAAGACCAATTGTGTCCATCCTTTGCTATTATGGCAGTTTCTCAATGCTGAAAAACTGATTAACGGATCCGTAAAGAGTAGAGTTTGCTCAAAGTTGCTCTTGGAATATTTGCAGGTCGTTGGCTCTGCTGAGGAGACGAGTAGATTGTTGCTATGCGAAGCAACAGCTGTTGTCATGAGACAATGTTTCTATTTGCTTGGGCTCACCCCCGTCTACAAAATCTGAGCTGTCGATCTACACTATCATATTACCAGCTAACATTTCAGAAAAAGGAAAAAAAAAATATATATATATATATATATATTAGCAGCAGGGCAGACCTTGCCTAAAAATGGGTCTTGCTATGGTAATTATCTTTTACCTTTTCCTTTAAAACTCGACCAGGTTCTGAATCCACCTCGTATATAAATTTATAGTTGCTTTGAGGTTGTCTTCATTTTTCTATTTTTGGTCACTATCTATTCGCTGTTGTCACTTGTCACGCCTCACTTCAATTACAGCCTTCCAATCCGACCCAAACAGCGGTTTCAAATTCCACTTTTACTTTCTTATTCTACTTTGGAAATTCATTTCTAATTTCTTTTCCCACTTTAGATAGCTATATATGTCTAATGAAATGTGAGAAATTCATGATAATCATTTCGTGGCCTAATGGTAAAGCGTGTGCATACCTCGATCTAATTCCCACCCCCCTCTGCCAGGATTTGGACTCAAACAAATATTTATCAATGAAATAAGATACATTCATTCAAATACACGATCAACATCACATATTTATTTTAAAGAAATATGTCATTTTCTATTCCAAAATGGTATTGCATCTTTCCACCAATAATTGCCATATGTTTTTTTAGTGTTATTGATTTTTAAGTCAATTATAGTACGATTTCTTTGGTTTGATCACGATATTTCTGAGTTACCGATTTAGTACTCATACTTCATGTTTTATTATAAATTGGTATCTATTTACTTTAAGGACGGATATACCCTCAAGTTTTTTTGTTAAAAAGTTAAGTTTTAATTAGAATTATTAAATTTAAAAATAAATTTAATTACGAAATAACGTAGTGTTATTTAAATTTAATTATTAAATTCTTAATTTTAAAAAATAAAATAAATTAATTAATTTTTAAAAAATTTGATTAAAAAAATAAAAAAATTAATATATTAATAAAATAATTGCTATAATTTTTTATTTACTATATTAATTTTAGTTTTTAAATTATTTAAATTTTATTTTAATTTCTAAATTTAATTAACTAAAACTAATTTATTTTGTAATAAATTATATTTTTCTAAAAATTTATTAATACTTTTAGAAATTTATTTTTATTTTTATTAATTAAATTAATCCAAAATTTAGTTGATTTTATAATTTAAATAAGTATCTTGAAAAATTTTATTTGAGTATATACTTTTATTGGGGCATTTTTTCCTTTCAAGGATTTTTCCCACAAGGGTGAATTTTACCTTGGAAGGTTTTAACGAGGCCCCAACCATTCAGCCATCTGGTCGGCTTGTGACCATTTCGTTATCTTTTTTGACTTTGTTTCCAGGCTTTCCTTTGGTTACCTGATCAGCCTGTGGTCAGGACAACTTTTTTTCATTTTTTATATATATTCGCATTTATTCAAAAATGTTTATTAAGACATTTTCGTCCTTAAAAGTGAATAGGTACTAATTTATAATAAAATGTGAAGTATGAGTATTAATCGATAACTCGAAAATGTTAGGTCACCAAACCAAAGAAAGTCTTATATAGATCAGTCTAAAAAATCAATAACCCGTTTTTTAACCACTATCACCAGCCTAAGCCCTAAAACTCACAGGCGGAATACTATTTCATGGAATTTGTTTTTAACCACAGGCTGTTTATGGACTTCGATTGTTGTTGAGTGAATTTGTATTGTGGGTTTTTGATTGAGGAAAGTCTGGGAGATTAAAGATACAGAAGAAATGCTCAATTTAGTCTGTTAGTGATTTAGGCCTTGTTTGTTTATGTTTCCAATGACCTCTTTCCAGTTTACAACTATACATAAAAGTGGAATCATGTTTGTTCATAAAATTTCCAATGGAAATCATCATTTTCATTTTCTATTTTTCACATAAAACATCTCAAACCTATAATTTCTATTCTCAAACCTATACACTCACCCTACATCACTCATCATTACTTATCAATCACTATTCTCATATTTTAACCCGATTATATATGTGGGACCCACCATTATCAACTTTATCTACTTAAAATATTACTATTTTTAAATTATAACTATCTAATGGGACCCACCAACTATAATCTTACAAATATAATATTATATATTCAAATTAAAATATTGAAGTGGACCCCACCACTACCAACTTTTCAATTATTATATACATAAAATAATATTTCAAAACTACTCAAACCAAACACAATCTCATTTCCAACCCTACATAAAATACATTTCAATTCATTCATCCAAACACAATCCCAATTTCCACACGAAACCAATAAATTCTCAAAATTTATTTCCAACTCTTAGAACCTGAAATGGATTATAAAACATAAACAAACAGGCCCTTAGACTTTATTATTTAAAATGTGATTTTGGCAAGGGTAGTGAAAAATCTCGGGGTCTACTCTTGGTAGAACACACCTTGAGTTCACCCAAACCCGTTCCAACAACCTCTTCCATTTCCTTTTAAATGTAACTTTTGTCCGCTTGATAAATGAAAACCAACATATTAATCTCTGCGCTTGTAAATGTTTTGTTTTGCTTCCAGTCATGATCCAATATCTTTTCTTCTAAAGCTAGCTTCAATATTTTTGTTGCTATCCCAAAAAAATAAAAATAAAAACGAATTATAAAAGAGCTTCAGTCGCACAAGCGAAGCCACTCGAATTGTTAGCCGCCAACCCCACCCATTTAAGAAAAAAAAAAACACAAAAGATGAGAACAATATCTCTCTACCTATGGACAACCATGGCTGTTTTGTTAGTAGGAAAAGAAGGTGCAAATGATGTTCTGGGAGACCTCTTAGTTATGGTAGCCTTTGGACCCAATTTGTGGTGATTATATCTCTTGCATGATTTCATTCTTGTATTATAACTCTCTTTCTTTCCAAGATCTTCAATACTCTTCAAATTTGCCAAAGATTCAAATGTTTGTGATTTGCCATTATAGAACTTGGACAGACCCCTCCTGCACCAATTAATCAATTACCTCAGATTAAAACACACTCTTATATATACACATAATTTAAGTTAAACCAGAAGGAATAATTACTTGATGGGAAGCTGGGCCATGAGCTCAGCTAATTCATAGAGAGGCCCACTTGATGTGGAAGACTCAGATGAGGATGCATCATCAACCAGTTCTGATGATAAATTAGAAGAAGAATAAAATGATGAATCATTAATGGGGGATGATTTCATGGATTCACAATATTCATCATCATCTTTCTTGATGGCTGCCCACTGTACCTGTCTTGATTCCTTGAATCCCATTTCTTTAAAAAAAAAAATTGATTCTCTTTGATCATTTAAATCTCAACAATGAATGAAGTGAGCGTGTACGAGAGAGAGAGAGAGAGAGAGAATCTGAATTTTAAAAATGAGGCAAATAAAATGGGCTATCCAATTGCACTCAAGGGGGAGCGCATATATATATATATATATATAATGGTTTGTTTAATTTATATTAAAGAAAAATATAATATGTGGCCGTTAAAAGAGATTGGTCATTTTCATAAAGGTTTTTTGTATTCCTTTTGGTTACCCATTACAAGAAAAGAGGATAAGATAAAGATCTATGGTTTGAAGACATCCAAATCCAAGTCACCGCCTTCGCTGATTGGGGAAACTAACTAATTAAGGTCACAATCTTGGCACATTTTTGCGCTAAGGTTTTGACACGACTACCTTTGATCGAAGCAACCCACAGTTTTTAAAGATTATGACAATCTTGCTATATCTAGACTTAATTACCTTCCCTATTTTTCAATCATATCTTTTCATTTTTTGTTTTCCTTTCATTTCCTTTTTCAAATTTTCTCTCTCTCTTTTTTTTTTTTTTTTTAATGATAGAGCTATCGTACATCTATTTTGGGGGAAGTTCAACTGTTCTTTTGTATTTATCTTTAGGTTAAGTTACAAAAGGAAAAATGACCATTTTTACCCTTTCTCAGAGATAGGAAAATACTTTTTTTAATGAAAGGCCATAAACTTTCTTATCCTCTCCTCTCTCTATCGTGGTTTAAAAATATAATTTTTCTTTCTCTTTTTTTTCTTTTTTTAAAAGATAACAATCTTCTTTTTTTTTTTTTTTTCCCTTTCATGATTTTTGAAGATTCAAGACACGATTGGAAATAAGTTTAAGTTACTTGAACCAAATTAATGTATTTCTTGCTTCAAATATTTATGTATAATGCGGGAAATTTGCTTATTTTCGAGAAGAGAAAAAAAAATAGAATGTTCAATATGGTACGATCGTGCCGCCATAAACGTGAGCACGATCGTGCCACCATATGGGGCAGCACATTATGAGGCACGATTGTGCCACCACAAAGATGAGCACGATCGTGCGACCCTAAATGTGAGCATGATCGTGCAGCCCTATAGGGGCAGAACGATAGTGCTACTTTAGTAAGGGTATTTTTGTCTTTGTGGGTAAAAAAGATATTTTTTATAAAAGTGGGTAGAAAAGTTGTTTGACTATTCAAATAGGGTAAAAAAAACCACCAATTACAAAATTATATTCACAAAAACTTGTGTGAGACCGTCTCACGGATCTAGTGAGAAGTGAGCCCATTTTACTTAAACCGACCACCCGGCCCTGGTCACGACCTACCCCACCAAGTCAAATCAAGCCCCATTTTACACAAACTCTTCTTCCCCGCTTTTTTTTTTTCTAAACCCTTTCTCTCCCATCCCTGCTTTCATCTCTCCCCGTCTCTCCCGCCGAGGTCACGATCCTCTCCCCATTTTCTCTCCGATTTCCGCTCGGCCTCTCCGCGACTCCTCAATTTTGTCAACCGGTAAGCCATTTTTTCCGTTTTTCTTCGATTTTATGTTTTTTTCTTCCATTTTTCTTGATTTTAGTTCAACTTTCCATGCGATTTGTTAAGTGTAGTTTCTACCCTTTTTTCCGTTTTTGTTCGGTTCTCGGGTTTTTATGTTCCCATTTTACCTAGGGTTGGCGTTGGGGTTGGTTTGGTGTACGGGGGGTGGTGTTGGTGTTCATTTTTTCCCATTTTTCTTCATCCCTCTCCCGCATTTCTGTTCGTTTTCGGTTTCTGTTGTGTTGGGGTTGTTATGTTCTCGATTTTGTTTAGGGTTTATGAGTTTTTATGCGAAATTCATTTTAGTGTTCATAAAGTAGTCATGTTAATTTCTTCTTATTAGATTTATATATTTTCAGTATTTTAATCTGTGTTTGTTTTTTATATTTTTGCAGTTTTAAGCTAAAAAAGGTTGTTTGTGCACATTTATATATCCCCTGTGATAATGGAAGAAGATCCTAAAACACCTCGTACTCGTATGCCGATTGTCCCGGAAACAGGGTATTACAAAATGAAGGCACGAAAGACGGTTTCTCCTATAAAAAAGAAACTCGCGCCGAGAAATGAAAAAGATATTCCCGGAAAAAGGAAAGCTAAGGAAAATGAAAATATTGAAGCAAAAGATTCAAAGCTATTCCAAAGAAGAGAAAAGTACCACAAAAGGTGAAAAAGTAGATGAAGTTAAAACCGGGTATAGTCATTTTGTTTTAATGCATGATTATATTGTGTTGTTTTGATGTTTCGTGTTAATTTATTTGATTGTATTCTTGTTGCGAGTGGAGATGATAGGAATAGCTCGATGTTGAGGTAAATCAGTAGAGAAAAGCGAAAAGCCAGGTAACATATGCTTTCATATAAGAGTATCACTTTTCATATGAAAAGTATCACTTTTTGTGTTGAAAGTATCACTTTCTGTGTTAGAAGTATCACATAACCGAAGAGTTTCACTTTTAACATATTTTTTTGCGTTATGGAAATACTTTCATATAGAAGTATCACTCGTATGTTAAAAGTATCACTTTTCCTCGCTAAAAGTATCACATAATCGAAGTACCACTTTTAACATACTTTTATATAAAAGTATCGGTTTATGTGTTAAAAGTATCACTTTATGTGTTAAAAGTATCACTTTACTCAGTATCAAAAGTATCACCTTTCTGTTAAAAGTATCACTTAATCGAGTATCACTTTTAACATACTTTCATATAGAAGTATCACTTTATGTGTTAAAAGTATCACTTTATGTGTTAAAAGTATCACTTTTTGTATTAAAAAGTATCACTTCTCATATCGTTGGCATGTTAATGCTTTTAAAAGTTTCACTCTTTATGTGTTGCGGAGACTTTATCACCCAATGTAAACCCCAAGATTTATGTGAGTTTTGAAAATTTGGTGATCAACAAAAGGTGATGTTGTCGGATAGGATTTGGTGGTTTGTTGAGTCTCCGTATTGATTCAAAGATTCCCTATGGGTATCGTTAAAAATCACGGTAAAGAATTTTAATGGTACCGATCGGATGTTGAAGTTCGACAACGCGAGTTTTGTTGTCACATCGGATGACATATGTGATCTTTTCCTATTGCCCAATAAAGTGGGAATGATGTCTCGAACTGGATCGGGAGAGCATATTTTCTTTGAGTCTTGAGTTGAAGGAGAAGTACGACATCGACGCGGATTGTTTGGTTTACAAGGTTAAGAATGTGATTGAGAGTAGGTTGGTGGATGGCGGTGATGATTTTAAGCGCCTTTTTGTTATTTATTGCTTGTCTTGTTTTTGACTCAGGACGAATCGGAAAGTTGACTTGCATGCGATTAGATCGATTATCGATGTCGAGAAAATAGGGGACTATGACCGGTGTTCGTATGTTTTGAAAAAATTTGTGCACGGGGTGGACAAATACAATAGGAATCCAGAGCTAAATACATCGATGGGTGTGTTTTGGTCTTATTGTTTTTGTATTTCCATAGGCGAGTGGCAGGGGAACGTCGAACCATCCACACTACCACCGATATCTCACTGGACCCCGATAAGTTGAGGAAAAGAATAAAGCAAGAAAGCTCTATTGCTGTGCTAGGGCAGGGTGAATGGGTAACGGATACATACCCTGTTAGCTCGAGGAATAAATGCACGGTTGAGAAAGAGGCGGTTGGGAAAAATGAGACAGGTGGAAAAAACAAAATGAGAAAGAGAAGGTTGGGAAAAATGCATACGAAGAGGACGAACAAGAAGATGTTCAAGTTGGTGATGATGAATATATAAATTTGAAACTACCAAAGGGAAGGAGCTCGACGATGACGAATGGAGAAAAATTGGCTAGGGATGTAAGTTCATTTAAAGTATCAGTTTTTACTTGAAGGGAAGAGTATCCCTTTTTACTTGAAAAGTATCACTTTTCATGTGAAAAGTATCACTTTTCATGTGAAAAGTATTACTGATCACTCTAATACTTGGAAGTGAAAAGTATCACTTTTCATGTGAAAAGTATCACTTTTCTTTGTGAAAAGTATCACTTTTCACTTGAAAAGTATTATTAATCGTGTAATACTTGGAAGTGAAAAATATCATTTTTCATGTGAAAAGTATCATTTTTCCTATGAAAAGTATCACTTTTCACTTGAAAAGTATTACTAATCAGTGTAATACTAGGAAGTGAAAAGTATCACTTTTCATGTGAAAAGTATTATTAATCAGTGTAATACTTGGAAGTGAAAAGTATCATTTTTCATGTGAAAAGTATCACTTTTCTCGTGAAAAGTATCACTTTTCACTTGAAAAGTATTACTAATCGAGTGTAATACTTGGAAGTGAAAAGTATCATTTTTCATGTGAAAAGTATCACTTTTCTGTGAAAAGTATCACTTTTCACTTGAAAAGTATTACTAATCAGTGTAATACTAGGAAGTGAAAAGTATCATTTTTTCATGTCAAATATTAACATATTTCTTCTTATTTTTGTAGAATGTTCACAAAGCTTTCTTGATGTGCAAGAGAAATTTTAATCTTGTTACACAATTCCATATGGACGAGTTCGAAAATTGAAAAATGAGATGACACAAGAGAAGCAAGAGAAGAAAGATACAATTTCATCTCCGCACTCGTCAATCTCGAAAGCTTGATTCTTCTCGGACTCGAAGGTGCACGAGCTGATTGATAAAGTCTGTTGAAAACTTTAAACGATGAAGAATTTGGCGGCCCAAATGCCAAATTTTGAGCTCCTTACCCCAGGTCGATTCGAAAAAGGCGCGAAGAAGAAGATTGAGCAAACAAATGGGGGAAAAAGTTGGTGAAGAAGGTGGTGAAGAAGCCGGAGAAGAAGTCGGGAATGAAGAAGCAGGAGAGGATGCTAAAATTCTGGGACGAACCATGGCCTATTGATCCAAAGGTGAGTTCAAGTCCACTTTCATGAAAAAACAAACAAGCGACCTCAAATTCTTCAGGAGGAAGGAGCAAGATATTATTGATTATTGCTTTTTCAATCATAAAAAATTATCGAGTAAGTAAATTGTTTTTATAATTTACCTTTAATTTCCTATTCAAATCCATTTTCTTGTTGTATTAATTGTTTTTAATTTCCAGTTCAAATGCTTTCGCACATGCTAGAGGTTTTTATATTGCATTTAATGATGGCATCATGACATTGCATGATTCAATGATGATCCATATAAGCATCATAGACACATGGGCTATGTTGCTTAACAAAAGACCAGCAACAAACTGCTTCTACTTCCATGCTCAACATTCTGTAAGTTTTATTTAAAAGTGTCATTTTATGCTTTATAAGTATTAATTTGAATCTTAAAAGTATCACACTTGTGCAACAGATCTACCTTGAAAATCTTTTGAGAGATAAAGGGCAGGATAATAGTAAAAATTTGAGAGATTCTTTGGAATCATTGGATGTCAAGTGGAAAGCAGTGAGACCTCAAAGACCGTGGATTCCGTAAGAATATCTCCCAAGTTTTGCTTTGGAATTTAGCTTTTCTTCTTATAAAATGCAGATTTTTGTCTGATTTTCTTGTTAAAAATGCAGATTTTTGTGCCAATTTGCTACAAGCAACATTATATCTGTCTTTGTCATCAACTTTGTTGATGCAAAAGTGCAATATCCGGATAATTTGGTGCATAATGAAAATGTTGCTCCGATTATATCATCTAGCAAAATTGGTGGTAAATTATTTAGTTGATGTTATTATTGATGTTAGTTTTCATGTTATTATTTGTAATACACGAAGTGAAAAGTATCACCTTTCACTTGAAAAGTATCACTTTTCACCTGAAAAGTATTACTCATTATTTGTAATACGTTGAATTAAAAAATATCACTTTCTATGTGAAAAGTATCACTTTTCATATGAGAAGTATCACTTCTCAAGTGAAAAGTATTACTCATTATTTGTAATACTTTGAAGTGAAAAGTATTACTCATTATTACTCAAGAGTGTGATCTCGTTCTTTAATTCTCAAAGAAAGAGAAATGAGCATTTTCTTGAAGGAGAAAAACCACCCCAAGGCTGATGATGTTCCAAAATATGAATTTGATAATGTCAAATTTCCATGGCAAATAAAAATAGCCAACATTGACTGTGGTGTCTTCCTAATGCACCACATGGAAAATTTCCAGGGGCTTGTTTACTCGTGAACCGGATTTGCGTAAGGTATGAATGTTTTTGCAAATTAGATTAGATTAAATTTCTTTGTTTTATATTATTTTTATTTATTTTACCTTTGTTTTGTGTTGTTTTTATTGAAGGTTGGTGAACGACGCAAATTAAGGGCTTCTTATTGCGCAAAGATTGTTCTCAGTCGGTGGAATGAATTAAGAGTGCAAGTTGAGAAGGAAGCAATTGAATTTATAAATCAAACAAGTTGATTGATGTATGTAGGGCTCGGTATAGAATGAAAGAGAAGATTTGTTTCTAATTTTTATGCATGTATAAACTAGTTTGGTGCAAGTTACATTGATAGGTATTGAATAGTTTTTGGTTGTATGATTTGTGGGAAGATGACATGAGAAAAGTTGTTTTCACATTCTGTAAATTGGTGTGGTTGTGAATAAGCACATTTGTAATCGTTGCTTGTTTTAAAAGTACCACTTTCTGTTAAAAAAGTATCATTTTTGTGGTTGAAAGTATCACTTTCTGTTAAAAAGGTATCATGTCATGATGAATAGCCTCAATGGAAAAGTATCACTTCTTGTTACAAAAGTATCACTTTCTATTAAAAAGTATCGTTTTTGGGTTAAAAGTATCACTTTTGTTAAAAAAGTATCACGCCAAGATGTATAGCTTTCAATTGGAAAAGTATCACTTTTTGGGTTAAAAGTATCACTTTTTGTTACAAAAGTATCGTTTTTGGGTTAAAAGTATCATTTATTGTTAAAAAAGTTTAATCTCATTAAAGTATAGCTCTCAATCGAGTATCACCTTTTGGGTTAAAAGTATCACTCTTTCTTACAAAAGTATCGTTTTTGGGGTTAAAAGTATCATTTAGCGTTAAAAAAGTATCATCTCATTAAAGCATAGCTTCCCATTAGAAAAGTATCACCCTTTGGGTTAAAAGTATCACTTTTTGTTACAAAAGTATCGTTTTTTGGGCTAAAAGTATCATTTATTGTTAAAAAAGTTTAATCTCATTAAAGTATAGCTCTCAATCGAGTATCACCTTTTGGGTTAAAAGTATCACTCTTTCTTACAAAAGTATCGTTTCTGGGGTTAAAAGTATCATTTAGCGTTAAAAAAGTACCATCTCATTAAAGCATAGCTTCCCATTAGAAAAGTATCACCCTTGGGTTAAAAGTATCACTTTTTGTTACAAAAGTATCGTTTTTTTGAACCAAAATTCAATAATAAAAATCGGACAATTCAACAATACTAAAAATCTGAACAATTCAATACTAAAAATCTGGACAACCCAACAATACTAAAAATCTAAAACAGTAGGAATACTAAAATAATCGAGGATTAGGAGTCTTTGAACCAAACTCCTTGGATGGATGTGAGCTTGTTGTATCAGTACTTTTCTTCTTCTTGTTTTTTCTCTGAAAATGCCCTTGATCCTTTGCCTTCTCCCCTTTGTAATCGAAGCGTGTAGGATCCGATATCTTGTTAGAAGAATTAGAAACCTCATGTTGCCCGTAGAATTGGTGTATTCATCAATGCATCAACAACTAAAGAATCTCTATTGTAGCCATCTTCGATGATTCTTCTCGCCTCCTCATTGTCTTGGCATTTTAGAATAAGATTATAATAGTTTCGTGCCATTTGATGCCGCTAAGGAACACAATCCTTCTGGTCTGTGAGAACTTTCGACCATCTTATTGAACTTCCCCACAACTCTGTTTTGACAAATTTTGTCCATCTTTTGACAATGTAACACTCGGGAATCTTGGAGATAGAATGCATATGAAATACTCTTAAGCTATGACAACAGAGTAAACCACACTCCTCAAATTTCTTACAAGAACATTTTATGAGCATATTTAAACAATCATACACCACACGATGACAAAGAACCCCCATCACTTGGCATTGAAATGTCATAAACCATGATGTTTTCTTCAACACGCACAATGATGCATTCAAAGAGAGAGATACTTTTAATAAACTCACTCTCAAACTCTTTAAAAAGGGTCAATGTATATACCTCAAGAAAGATGTCTCAACATTCCAGTCAATGGTGTACAGACGTTGGAATTGATCTTGAGCACGAATTCGTTTTCTTTTTCATTGTTCCTCCAACGCTTTAATGTTCCTTGAAAAATTCCATAAAATTGATCGAGTTGTTGTTTTCTTTGCATTAAATCTATTACATATTTGTTCGTACTCTCACTCCTTTGTGAAGATAATATCCCCGCAGAAAAAATATCCTTGCTTAATGCAAGACACCATTTCTCCTTCAAATCATACATGCTAAACCAAGAATCATCATGCAATTCATACTCCAAAATCATAGAATTCAAAGAAATTTCAAAGTCTCTTTCATCAACACAACCAAATAAACATTTATTGAATGCTTCTTTGAAAGAATTATTTTTTTCAAACGCCCAAACCGACTTATAGCATTCTCGGTGAAGGTGCCAAAGACATACTTTGTGCCTTGTTTGAGGAAAAACCCGCACGTAAGAAGTAAAACAAAATTAACCATATATGTTTTGAGGGAAAAGTATGTAATTTTCATGTTAAAGTATCACTTTTATAGCTAAAAGTATCACTTTTAGATATAAAAGTATCACAGACAGACAAAAGTATCACAGACAAAATTAACCATATATGTTCTGGGGGAAAAGTATCTGATTCTCATGCTAAAGTATCACTTTTATAGCTAAAAGTATCACTTTTAGCTATAAAAGTATCACGCATTAAAAAGTATCGATTATTGTCATAAAGTATTTACCTTTTCAATTGCATTGCTTATTGCCGGTCTTGATCGTGAACAAAGTTACAGGACATTTTCCACCCATTGATTTTGTAAAGACTTGAAAAAGCCACTCAAATGATTCAGATTTTTCATCAGATAAAAAAGCACACCCAAACATGACGTTCTTCCAGTGGTTGTTGACCCCAACAAATGGCGCACAAATCAAGTTGTATTTATTCGTGCGATATGTTGTGTCAAATATCATAACGTCACCGTATATCTTATAGTCTTCCTTCATCATGGAATCCCTCCAAAAGACATTAGATAATCTACCAAATTCATCCAACTTCACTCTAAAAAGAAATCCTCCTCTTCGACATCTTGTTGATATAAGATGTTAATTAACGTCTGTGCATCGCCACCTTCTATTGCTTTCATTTTCAATCTATTAACAAAATTCAAATGGTCTTTCAGAGTATGACCAAGGCTTTGTTCGCCCCCCGCATCGTGTACCATATAACGGTAAGATTGAGTGGCTTTCATCCCACAAGATATCATATCCTCAATAGCTTTGCCTTTTTCATTTGTAATGACTCTCTCGTAACGATGTAAATGGCTCCATTCTGTTCTTGTGAGTTGATGGTTGTGTTCCACAATATCTTTGAACTACCTCGTAAAGCCCCTCTCCATTTAACTTTACTCTAATTGAAGCTTTACATCCGGTCGTGTAACATTAGCCTTTTTCTTTTTCGGCCGCAGATTGCTTAAATCCAGTGCAGAAGAACATACATAGTATTTCTCAACAACAACTCTTGTTTCACCAGTAGATTTTCTAGTAGTCGATTTTCGACACTAAACCCAACAAAGACGAGCATGACGACAATACAACGATGCATATCCTTAATTGTTTTTCTTGTTATATGCGTAAGACAACCACCCACATCAAACTCATCTTCATCTCCATTATCAACTACAAACCCCATTGGAATTACTTACTTTATCACCCTCATCACTAGAGGCATTAATTGTGACACCTAAACATAATACTTTTGGTTAGAAATGTGATACTTTTAATTGAAAAAGTGATACGTTTTACTAGAAAAGCAATACCTGAAAAACTGAAGTGATACTTTTGGTTAGAAATGTGATACTTTTCATTCAAAAAGTGATACTTTTCACTTAAAAAGTGATACTTTTTAATGAAAAAGTAATACTTCAAAAACTTAATTGACAACATCTAAGCGTAATACTCTTGGTTAGAAATGTGATGCTTTTCATTCCAAAAGTGATACTTTTCACTTAAAAAGTGATACTTTTAATAAAAAAGTAATACTTCAAAAACTTAATCGACAAAAAATGGGAAGCACATTACCTTCAGCTTCATGGAGTGTTGTATCATTTGCATCCTGTGTGGCAATATTGACTTCGTCATTTTGAGGAGCAGCACCAAGAATTGTGACAACATCTAAGCATAATACTTTTGGTTAGAAATGTGATACTTTTCATTCAAAAAGTGATACTTTTCACTTAAAAAGTGATACTTGTAAGTCCAAGCGGCTACGATAATCTAGAGGGGGGGGTGAATAGATTATCTCCATCTTTTCGATTTTGCCCTCTTTTTATAATCGAATGCTCAAACACAATAATAAAGGTGCGGAATGTAAACAACACACGTCGATTTAAAGAGGTTCAACCCACCTAGGGCCTAATCCTCTACCACCCCAGTATATCCGGGATGGATTTCGAAAAGAAAAAAAAAAGAATTTTATTAATTACCAAAATTAATACAAATTCAACTTACAACACCTTGAAGAGCACCACACTCTTCTTCAACACTACCTTTGAGATTACCACAATCTCACTTGAAGATTACCACAATCTCCAACGGCACCTTGTGAAGATTACCACAATCTTCACCCTTCAAGAGCACCACACTCTTCAACACCTCAACAAGAAGATTACCACAATCTTCTTACACCTAACACCTAGTTCACCCAAGTGTGTTCTTACCACAAGAACACTCACAAGGATATCTTGTGTTTGAATGGCGACCACAAATTCAAGATTACAACTCGATAATTGATAATACAATAGAGTGCAAGTGTAATCAAGAATAGCCTAGACCTCAAGGATGTGAAAGTGATAAGCTAGGCAAATTACAACAAGAAATATGACAATGTAAAAACAAGTGTATTCTTGAGTGTATCTTGTTGTGTTGTAGTTTTCTCTCATGTTGTTGTGCTTCAAAACTTCCTCTATTTATAGGAGATGATTGATACTTGATAGGCTCCTCTTGGAATCTGATTTCTACAAAAAAATTGCAATTAAAAAACAAGATTATAGCTGTTAGAAATCAATCCCACAATTTAGGAAAAGTCGTCTGTTTGACGACGGTTATATTTTTTTTGTCAACTAAAGGCGACGATGGCCGCACGAAATAGAGTTTGAAACATATAGCACCAAATTAACACGTGGCGACGGTCAAGTGCACCTCGGCCAGGTGAGCCTATGTGCAACCGGTTACATGAACAATTTTGAGAGTTCTCAAGTTTCGCATTTCACGAAACTTGTTCCTGTGTACGGCCGCACGGCCGAGTCGACCTGGTCGACCTCCTCAATGACAAGTTGTCCGATTTTTAACAAAAATAAACCTCAAGAAATACTCCAAAAAATTCGTAAAAACATTTTAAACCGATTGGGAGTATTTAGGACAACATTAGAAATATAGTTTTGAAGAAATAAAACATTTACACAAAAAGTGTTGTCCGATATAAATTCCAATAAATACTCCAAAAAATAGTAGAAACATTTTAGATCAATTGGGAGTATTAGGACAACATAGTTTCAATGTAAAAACTTATTGTCTTAAAAACATTAAATGTGTTGTCCAATTTTTTTATCGAAAATAAACTTGATGAAATACTCCGAAAAATATTAAAACCCTTTTAAATCATTTAGGAGTATTTGGACAACCTTTAAAAACATTGAAGAGTATTTGGACAACCTTTAAAAACATTGTTTTGGTATAAAAACAAAATCATCAAAATCATGATAAAATCATTTATCAAACAATCTCCCCCTTTTTGATGATTACAAACCAAAACAATTTTAACGAGGTCGATTTTGAAAACAAAACATTCTTAAGAGGCGATTTACAAACCAAAACAATTTGACAAGGCCGATTTTGAAAACAAAACAATTTAACCGGTAGGTAAAAAGAACTATCCGTTGTGAGTGACAACATTCCATGCAATAAAAACACAAGGATGGGAGTAGAGATATTCAAACACATATAGCAAATGCTCCCCTATCAACATGCACAACAAGAGTAATATAGAAGCAACTTCAACATAAGCTAAAATCTTAGCTTTTCGATATTGAGCTTAAGTATCAATAACTTAAAAGCTCCCCTGTCAAAGAGACATCATTAGAAACATATATAAGTCCATACTACAACCAATGGACCAAGAATCATACACAACCATAATGCACCAAGTGGACTAAATATGATCCACAACTTATGGCTTTATGAAGCCATAGCTTATAGCTTCTTTTCGTTAAGCTTATCTTAGCTTTTATGAGCTAATGAGCTTATAACCTATTTCTCCCCCTTTGGAATCATCAAAAAGAATGTTAGCACGATAAATACATCATATATTCATATCAAAGTGCGCAACAAAACCGATGTATCGAGCTATTTGAGCATTGAAGCTTTTAAACCAAATAGAAGAGTCGAATCATACGACTTGTAGAAGCTTATGAAAAATCATTTGATTTGCAAAAACATGATCTCTATTAATATATGAGACTTTTGAAATCGAGAGAGTCATGTAGGTGATGAATTTTTCATTGAAACATTTTATCGAACACTTGGCGGGCGTCAAAAATAGAAAAAGTTATATATAGCCCTTGTAAATGAAATCAAGCCAAGTTTTTCATCACCATATACAATTTAACAAATATCATTCATCAACAATCAATAAGCTCATCACAAACATATATGAATCACATCAAGAAAAATACATATAAGCCACAAACTCAAGGGTTCAACCCAATTGAGCTAAAGATAGTGAAATTCTTACCATTCAATCGGTAAAGACGAGCAATGATGATGATAGTCGAGCTAGATAATCCCCAAAATATATAATTCATGCATCAAAACTCATTTGAAGTGAATTGTGTGTGAAATTTGCAAAGGGGACGAAAAATGGCCAAAAGAAGTTAAACTTGCGAATGCTGAAGACAGAACCATTTTAATCCAAAATTTTGCTTAGGGCGACCGGTCGAGGTTGAGGGCGACCGGTCGACGTTGAGGGTGACCGGTTGCCCTCAACCCTTTCAGCCCACTGTCTGTCAGTTTTTCCAAAATCCGAATTTTCAACCAAAAATCCGATTTTTTCGCCCCTAAGTTTTAAAAACGTGCAAAATGCAAACGTAGACCTCATTCAATATACATTATGTCATAATCAAGCTCGAAATGAGGTAAAATACTCGACGGTTAACGATCAAAAAGTCCGCGAGTTATCCTTGAGACGGAATTAAACACATCTCAAGTTTTTGTTAAAAAATCACAATCCCTTAGAAAATATATCGAATCTCAATATGTTTAGTTCGATTATGACGAACCAAATTTTGAATATGAATAACCGTATAATAGATACCGAACTTGTTATCCCGAAAAATAAGAATGTTTTAAAGCTTTGGATACAACAAGTCATACAAAGAAGTGCCTTTCAAATATTTGAAAATTTCTTTTAATGGCACTTTAATGAGATTCGTTGGGATATTTTTTAAAGTCGAGCATATAGACATAAGGCATATGGAATGTCGAGTCTATAGAAATAATACAAGAAAACATACCTCGAATTTAATTGTCGACCGATATGCCTTTCTTAACCTTTGTCAATCTTTAGCCATAGAGGTTGAGATGTTTCTTCTTCCTTTAATGCTTAACTCCTTCAAGAGTTCTTATATAACCATCTTCTTGGCATTGAATAATTTGTAGTCCAAACAAGAAATTGAGCTCCCCCATCATTCTCATCTCAAACTCACCTAGTATCAACTTAGAAAAACATATCTTGCACAAATATTCATTAGTAGCACCATAAATATTATCAACAAAAATTTGCACAAGTAAACAACCTTGCCCTTTTTCAAAACAAGAAGTGTAGTATCAACTTTACCTTTTGTAAAATCATTTTGCAAAAATAGCTAAGTCTATCAATTGTACAAGGCCTTTTATAAAAATCATTTGGCCTAAAATTTTAGACTCCGATAGACTTATATTTGAATAAAACCATTTAGAAAGTTGGATTTAACATCCATTTGGTAAAGCTTGAAATTTTCTTTAAAACAAGAATGGGCAAGTAAAATGCAAATAGCTACTAAATGTGCTATGAGTGCAAATGTTACAACAAAATTAATTACCTTCTTCTTGAAAATACCTTCGAGCTACTAACCTCGCCTTAGTTCGACCAATGTTGCCTTGGTCATCGAGTTTGTTCCGGAATACCCTTTTTATCTTCTTCATCACTATCATCATAGGGTATCCAATTGATCTAAGGTGTTCATAATAGAACATTTATATCCAAATATTTGGAGTACTTCATTTCTCATCTACACAACTTAACAAACTCATTAATGGCATCGCTTATATAAGCAAGAAAAAATAGCCCAAGTGTAAAAACATGCCTCAATCACAAAATATCTTGCATAGTAGAAATAGACACTATATATAGAGACCATGAAGCAAGAAACACATACTATGCTTTTAGAATATCATCAAGAGTCTAATAAATCATGCAAGTTCAAATAAGCTTAAGAAAGCTATAAAAGGTCTCTTTTGAAATTTGAAAATTCGACAAAGCATATAGTTGAGACCTCATTTAAAAGAATTATTTGAACAAGAGTTGACAAATCAAATATGTGCAATCAAATATCTAATAGTGCCTTTCAAAAATCTAGAAATCCACTTAATGGCACTTTGTATGAAATACTGATAAGCACATAGGCACATGGCAATATATATCGAGTCTATAAGAGTAAGAATAACACAAGTAAACGTACCTCGATAATTTATGTCTATCTTGACAAATAATAACGTAAATGGCCATTTGTGAAAATATGTAAATCCTACACAATTCTTAAAACAAATCTAGCACAAATCATAATGATAGAAGTGTAGGCTAAGAGATATCACAAGTAAGCTCATGCCATAAAAATCCATAAAAGATGATAACACACTTTAGTCTACAAAAATGCACAAGAGTTTTAAAAACATCATGTAAGGTCTTCTTTTTCAAAAAAATTTTAAAAGCACAAGTGTATATTGAAGACCTTAATTAAAAATAAATATTTGAAAACTCATTTGCAATTAAGACACAAATAAAAGCATGCATAATAACAAAATAAAATACATATTTAAATAGGGAGATACGGGTTACCAATTACGCCATTTCCATGGGTTGTGTCGTTCCCATTGTTGATGATATCTTCCCTTGAGAAGTCACTTTGTTGATGATGACTTCTTTGATTGCTCCATTTCAAGGTTTGTTGCTTTCCCATTGTTGAAAGTCTCTTCTTCTTTGAAAATCATCTTGTTGATGATGTCTTTGCCATTTCAAGGATTGTGTTCTTCCCATTTTTGATTATACCTCTTCTTGAAATTGGCTTTGTTAAAATAGTTTCTCCTTCTTTGATCAAATGAAACGGTCATTTGATGTCTTCTTGGCGGTATAAATTTTCTTGATCATTATTTCACGGTACCTAATATGACATTGTTTTGTGGTACCCTTATGTGTTTGGGTCCTTTGGGATTAGTCTTGAGACTTTTAGGTCTCCAACAATAATTGGAGCTATTTCTAGCCCGACAATTATTTACCGTATGACCCTTTTACCGCAATAAAAGCATGTAATAATTCTAGGAGCATAATGACCAACGTGCTTAGAGACTTGATTCCTTTTCATGTGATTGACACCCCAGGCTTATGATCAAGTTCTAGTTTCAAATTATCACAACAATCAACAATATTGGTCATCTTTTCGGTGACTAAGTTGGATTTAGATAAATCATTTTTCAAGCAATTTATATCCTCAACAAGAGTAGTATTTTCTTTCTCAAGGTTTCTAACCTTGTCAAGAGTGGTGGTGTGAGCACATGATAGTGATTCATAGGAAGTAAATAAACTATCCTTATCATTCTTTAAAACAATGAATTCCTTTTTCAAATTTTTGTATTTAACAAGTAAGTTTTGGAATTCATCTTGTAGCTCATCATAATCATTTTGCAAGTCACTATATTCATTTTGCAATTCATTGTCATAAGAAGTAGAGGGTTTAGAACTTACCTCGTTTTCTTCTTCGATGCCCATGAGGCATTGTTCAACTTGTTCATCATGGGAGGTTGTAGAAGGCTTATCCCATGTTGTTGGATTTGATGTTGTATCCATTTGTGAAGTAGATGCTTTTGAGTTGCTCCTTTCATTTGCATATACTTCATAGATGGCTTCTAATTTTTGCCATACTTCATGTGCCGATTGAATACCTACAACATGATCAAATTCCAAAGTGGTAAGTGAACAAAGTAAAATATTAAGAGCTTTACCATTTAAAGAGATGATTTTTTTTTCTTCATCATTGAGCTTTTTGAATCCTTTTGAGGTGTGTGGTGTATCTTTCATCGGAATGGATTCTCCATTAATGACGGTGTTCCAAATGTCGAACCCGCAACCTTGTAAGTAGCATTCCATTCTTTCTTTCCAAAATATAAAATTTTTGGAATCAAACCGAGGTGGCTTGGTGGTGGAGGTGCCGGAAAGGTGAGCTTCGTTCGTAGCCGACGATCGTTTCTCTTCACTCGCGATGTGAAACGAGCTTGCCAAAGAGTTTGGCTCTGATACCACTTGTAAGTCCAAGCGGCTACGATAATCTAGAGGGGGGGTGAATAGATTATCTCCATCTTTTCGATTTTGCCCTCTTTTTATAATCGAATGCTCAAACACAATAATAAAGGTGCGGAATGTAAACAACACACGTCGATTTAAAGAGGTTCAACCCACCTAGGGCCTAATCCTCTACCACCCCAGTATATCCGGGATGGATTTCGAAAAGAAAAAAAAAGAATTTTATTAATTACCAAAATTAATACAAATTCAACTTACAACACCTTGAAGAGCACCACACTCTTCTTCAACACTACCTTTGAGATTACCACAATCTCACTTGAAGATTACCACAATCTCCAAACGGCACCTTGTGAAGATTACCACAATCTTCACCCTTGAAGAGCACCACACTCTTCAACACCTCAACAAGAAGATTACCACAATCTTCTTACACCTAACACCTAGTTCACCCAAGTGTGTTCTTACCACAAGAACACTCACAAGGATATCTTGTGTTTGAATGACGACCACAAATTCAAGATTACAACTCGATAATTGATAATACAATAGAGTGCAAGTGTAATCAAGAATAGCCTAGACCTCAAGGATGTGAAAGTGATAAGCTAGGCAAATTACAACAAGAAATATGACAATGTAAAAACAAGTGTATTCTTGAGTGTATCTTGTTGTGTTGTAGTTTTCTCTCATGTTGTTGTGCTTCAAAACTTCCTCTATTTATAGGAGATGATTGATACTTGATAGGCTCCTCTTGGAATCTGATTTCTACAAAAAATTGCAATTAAAAACAAGATTATAGCTGTTAGAAATCAATCCCACAATTTAGGGAAAAGCTGTCTGCTGCACAACGGTTATATTTTTGCTGTCAAACTAAAGGCGACCGGTCGCACAGAAATAGAGTTTGAAACATATAGCACCAAATTAACACAGGGCGACCGGTCGAAGTGCACCTCGACCGGTCGAGCCTATGTGCAACCGGTTGCACTGAACAATTTTGAGAGTTCTCAAGTTTCGTTTCACGAAACTTGTTCCCTGTGTACGGCCGCCGGTCGGCCGACCGGTCGACCTCCTCAATGACAAGTTGTCCGATTTTTAACAAAAATAAACCTCAAGAAATACTCCAAAAAATTCGTAAAAACATTTTAAACCGATTGGGAGTATTTAGGACAACATTAGAAATATAGTTTTGAAGAAATAAAACATTTACACAAAAAGTGTTGTCCGATATAAATTCCAATAAATACTCCAAAAAATAGTAGAAACATTTTAGATCAATTGGGAGTATTAGGACAACATAGTTTCAATGTAAAAACTTATTGTCTTAAAAACATTAAATGTGTTGTCCAATTTTTTATCGAAAATAAACTTGATGAAATACTCCGAAAAATATTAAAACCCTTTTAAATCATTTAGGAGTATTTGGACAACCTTTAAAAACATTGAAGAGTATTTGGACAACCTTTAAAAACATTGTTTTGGTATAAAAACAAAATCATCAAAATCATGATAAAATCATTTATCAAACAATACTTTTACTAGAAAATCAATACTTGAAAAACTGAAGTGACAAAAGATAGGCAATACATTACCTTCAGCTTCTTGGAGCATTACATCACAATCATCATCTGCGTCAATTTTGATTTCGTCACCCTCATCACTAGAGTCAATGACGGTGACAACATCTAAATGCAATACTTTCCATTAGAAACCTGATACTTTTGATTGAAAAAGTGATACTTTTAGCTATAAAAGTAATACTTTTAGGCTTAATGGAAGAATTCATACCTTCTTTGGCAAACTCTTTTATATTGTCCATTTTTGTTCTTCAACAAAACTCACACAGAAGCTGGAAAACAAAAAAGAAGAAAAAGTTTTTTCTTACAATAATAAACACCAATACTAACACAAATTTCATACATATATTTTTGTAACAAAAGGTAAACCGAATCGAAATTCTACATACCGTGTGACACAATGAGAGAACGCGAGCTGAGGTTTTTATGTTAATTCACGTCGAGAGAGGGAGACAGAGAGAACACAAGCTGAGGATTTTTTTCGCCCTCTATTGTTTCATTCGTCCCCGGTGAGGAGACGACTGTTTGGGGGAACACGAGCTAGGCACGAGCCGAGGGAGACGACATTCTTTGGGGAACACTAGCTAGGTGCGAGCCGAGGAAGACGACACAGTCTTTGGGAAACACGAGCTAGGGCACGGGTAGCCGAGTGGGGATTGGTCCGATTTCTGAAAACCTAGCGCGGTAAAAGGGCTGGGATTGGTTAGTCTAAATTAGCGGGTTTCTCTAGGCCGGGCGGGTTATTCTAAATGGAGCTCCGTCTCACGGATCTAGATCCGTGAGACGGTCTCACAAGAGAGTGCCCCAATTATATTTGAGCTTTGGCATTTATATTTGGAAATCACCTATTTATGGAAAAACCATTATATATTTGGAAATTGCCTATTTCTGAAAAACCCTTTACATTTGGAAATTACAAATAATCTCTTGATGATATCCAATATTATTTCTTAAAGTTTAAATCTATTTTCAAAACATCCCCAAGTATTATATATAAAATAAAAATAATTAAGGGGATATTTATATTCTACGAAAATAATTTTTTTCAAAAAGTAGTATAAATCTCAGATTTACATTTATTAGTTTGGACCCCACTACAAGAAAAAAAAAATCAAATTCCAACAAAATAGAAAACTATTGGAATTTTTACAATTCCAACGGAAATCCAATGCTACATTATACCGTTGAAAAATTCCAATGAAAGTTCCAACGATAAACAAAATCGTTGGTATAAACTGTTGGAATTTTTGTTCGAATTTAAGATTCCAATGGAAATTCTAACACCACAACAAACCATTGGAAAATTCCAACAATAATAAAATCGTTGGAATAAACCATTGGAAATACTATTGGAATTTTAAAAATTCCAACGCTAAAACATGTAATTGGAAAATTCCAACAATTCCAACGATAAACAAAATGTTGGAATTAATCCTTGGAATTTCCGTTAGAGTTTTAAAATTCTGTTAGAAATTTCAATACCGTTGGAAAATTTCAATAGGGGTTAAGAGATTTGATAATATTATCCATATCAAAAAAATATATTATTATCTCTGGAGTCAATCATATTATGCTTGACTTGAGAAAAATTGATGATGGGCGATCTATTAGGAAGTTGGAAATATTAGATAATGAGATAAAATGATTGAATATTTCAATGGATATATACCATTGGAATTACCATTGGACTAAATTCCAATGGTATAAACTCCGTTGAAATAACCTTTGGAGTTTTTTCCAACGATTATATATATATTCCAATGATATAACTCTGTTGAAATTTGTGTTGGAAAAAATGTTGGAGTTTTTTTCCAAGGGTTGTATATTCCAATGGATAAAAACCGTTGGAAGTACTATTGAAATATTTTTCCTTTGAAATTTCTATTGGAATTTTGCCATTCCAACGACCATTTTACCAACGATCCATTTTCTGTTGAAATCTTCGTTGGAATCGATAATTCCGACGGTAATTGGTCAAATTCCAACATATTTTTTTCGTCGGAATTTTTTGTTTTCTTGTAGTGCCCATCATTGAGACATTAATGTAATCTCTCTTTACTTTAATTTAGTTTCTTTAATTTTTGTTATTACAAAGTAGTGGTTACAAAGGGTAAGCCTTCACAATGGCTCAATTACAAACTGGAAAATAAAGCTATTCTATTACAAACAGAGCTGCTTGAAACAGGAACTTCAGGAACAGAACAGTGAGCCGAGTCGAGATACTATCTCTATCCGCAAGACAACTACGTCCCGGCTAGTGCTCACGGTTTGACGTATTGCCTCCAAAGATAAAACGACTTTGTCTTCGGTAGTAGCACCACTAACACGAAGCACCTTCAACTAAAAAGTCTTTGTCAAGATGGTTGCAAGACTTTGAGTGCAGAATGCAGAAATATGTCTGTGTATGAATTTTTGCTGTAATTAAAAACTGCAATGCACAACAATGAATATATAGACAACCAACACCTGCAGGAGATAACAAAAAGTAGTGGGCATTAATCCAATTGTAACATCCCAGATGTTACACCCCACTACTCCATAACAGACAAGTAGTGGGCTCTCTTCAGATGACCACTACTGTAGGAGTTACTAACTCCAACGGTCACACGAATCTGGACACCTACAATGTCCAGATTCATTGGGCTCCAACAGTCCAATAGTGACTCGAATCTGGACCAAGCCCATTTTCGAGTGGCAAAACTTTAGTGGACTGGACTCGGGCCCAATAGGGCCGGCCCAAGGCCCAAGCCCAGTCCCAGGCCGAGGCCGTGCCGGGCGGGCGCGCGCGCGCGTGTGGCCCACTTGTGATCATCCACTTGTGTTATAGTTTATACAATATATAACAACTTCTAGTAACTAAACTAGGATAAACAATGATTTGTATTCCATGTGGGATAAGGCAAAATCTTCTCATTTCCCTTTACATAATCTTTACATAATGCCCATTTATGTGGCTACTTTCGTGTATTAATTTCTCACTCACCAAAATTCGGTTTTGAGAAATAAAAAATACTATGAATATCTACTCGGAACGTAGATTAATAATATATAATTTAATTCCTCCAAAATTAATTTTTTTAGCCACCAAAAATTTGGTCAAATTCGGGTCGACACCCACTTTATCAAAATCAAAATTTCCAACAATCCCCCACATGAGTGGAAATTAATGAATGCATGAATGCAAACACGTAAACCAGTCCTCAAGAGACAATATTGCATTCGGAAAGGTAGCTTATGGCTTTGAACCTTCCATAGTTAATACCATGGGGTACACTGGCGGCTTAGTGGACGCAATGCCTTGAACTATTCCTCCACGGTGTATACCGAGTCAACAGTATTAACACAATAAGGTCTCAACACCTTATGTTCTCACGTTTTGTGTCCGTTTCGCCATGGACACCACTTTGGATTCATAAGTGTTACTTTGAAGCGGCCCGCACTTCTCACTTAAAAAGGTGATCTCCTATCCGAGTATCCCGCCATACTCAACCTCAACGAGGTGTAGGAATCATTAAAAGTCAAATGACGTAGCCTCACCACAACTTTGCAGGTGTTTCAACACTTGATATTGCTTTCTAGGGATGTGTTATAACATTTTCTCCAAGTGTTACAACATAACCTTTATAGTTT
The DNA here is from genome assembly GCA_016081115.2 of Rehmannia glutinosa. Classification (NCBI taxonomy): domain Eukaryota; kingdom Viridiplantae; phylum Streptophyta; class Magnoliopsida; order Lamiales; family Orobanchaceae; genus Rehmannia; species Rehmannia glutinosa. Next base: position 63,886,973 of record CM071927.1, read on the forward strand.
TGTTTTCCCATTGAACCAAGTTCTTGGGATCTCCAGTCATCATGGTTGGGTTACCACTATGATGGTTATTTTTACTTTGTAGACTTTAAGCCCATTCCCTATAGCAATTTACCCAATTGATCTCGATTCATTCCTTTTGTCAAAGGATCTGCCAAATTATCTTTTGACTTTACGTAGTCAATTGACATCACACCATTTGAGATCAATTGTCTAACGGTATTGTGTCTCCGACGAATATGTCTAGACTTACCATTATACGTATTGCTCTGTGCCCTTCCTATAACTGCTTGGCTATCACAGTGAATCATCACAGAAGGCACATGCTTCCTCCAACATAGAATATCTTCCAGAAAGTTTCGAAGCCACTCTACTTATTCACCAGCTTTATCCAAAGCTACAAACTCAGATTCCATGGTGGACCGAGCTATACACGTTTGCTTCGTGGACTTCCACGATACCGCACCACCTCCAATGGTGAATATGTATCCACTAGTTGAATAAGTATCTTTCGAATCTGAAATCCAACTAGCATCACTATATCCTTCAAGTACAGCTGGATATCTTGAGTAGTATAACCCATAATCCAAGGTATACTTCAAGTATTTTAATACCCTGGTTAACGCTTTCCAATGCTCATGACTTGGATTGCTCGTGAACCTACTCAACATATTTACTCTGTAGGCCAAGTCTGGACGTGTACAATTTGTGATGAACATCAGACTACCTATTATACATTAGTATTCCATCTGAGCCACTGGTTCTGCTTTATTAGCAACCAGATTTTTACTTAAATCAATAGGCGTCTTTGACGGTGAACTGTCAAAAGCATTGAATTTCTTGAGCACTTTCTCCACATAGTGGGATTGCGACAAGATAATTCCATCAAGAGTTCTGCTGATTTTTATCCCAAGGATTACATCAGCAGTCCCCATATCCTTCATGTCAAAATTCCTCTTTAACATTCTTTTAGTCTCCATGATAGTATCATGACTCTCGCCCATGATTAACAAATCGTCTCACGTATAGACAAACTATGACAAATGCTTGATGTCCCTTTGACATATACGCATTTATCACACTCGTTGATTTTAAATCCATTTGACAACATCGTATTATCAAACTTAAGATGCCATTGTTTTGGAGCGTGTTTCAGTCCGTACAAGGATCATATTAACTTGCACACCTTCTTTTCTTGACCGGGTGCAACAAACCCTTCAGGTTGTTCCATGTAGATTTCAGCATCTATCTCTCCATTCAGAAACGCCGTCTTGACATCCATCTGATGAATCTCTAGATTGTGCAAAGCAGCAATCGCGAGAAGCACCCGAATAGACGCAATCCTCGTTCCTGGAGAATAGGTATCAAAGAAGTCATATCCTTCTTTTTGTTTAAAGCCTTTGGCTACAAGCCGTGCTTTATACTTATCAATAGTTTCATCTGCTTTATACTTCTTCTTTAGGGTCCATTTACATCCTAAAGGTTTATGACCAGTAGGGAGATCAACCAACTCCCAAGTATGGTTTTGCAGAATAGACTCGATTTCACTATTGATAGCTTCTTGCCAGAGCGGAGCATCTGGACTGCTTAGAGCCTCTTTAATCGAGTTTGGCTCACCATCTAACATAAATGTTATGTAATCTGGCCCAAAAGACTTAGCCGTCTTAGACCTCTTACTATGTCTCGGTTCTTCACTAATTGGTGTTGAACCACTTGCAGTTTCGTGAGTTCTTGTATTAGTACTCACTTATAACTTTTCTCTACAAGGGTAGACATCCTCAAACAATATAGCATTCCTTGATTCGATTATGGTACCTTTAGTCATTTCCGGATTTTCTGACTTATGTATCATAAACCTATATGCATTACTTTGGTATGCATATCCCACAAAGACACAATCAATTGTCTTTGGTCCAATTTTAACTTGTTTTGGTTTAGGTATTGCTACCTTAGCCAAACACCCCCACACTTTAAGGTATTTATAAGAAGGCTTACGATTTTTCCACAATTCGTAAGGTGTCTTATCTTTCCCTTTAAGTGGTATTTTATTCAATATGTGGTTGGCTGTTAAAACAACTTCCCCCCACATATTCTGGGGTAATCCGGAACTTATCAACATGACATTCATCATCTCTTTTAGAGTCCAGTTTTTACGTTCAGCAACACCGTTAGAATGTGGTGAATATGGTGCTGTTGTTTGATGAATTATGCCCGACTGGGTACATAGTTCTTCAAATGGTGCAACATATTCGCCACCTCTATCACTCCGAATTATTTTAATCCGGCTGCCAAGTTGATTTCCAACTTCATTTTTATAATTCTTAAAAGCCTCTAATGCTTCATTTTTGCTTCTTAACAAGTATAAGTAGCAAAACCTTGTGCAATCATTAATAAATGTGATGAAATATTTTTTACCACCTTTAGTTTGCACAAATTTTAGATCACACACATCAGTGTGTATCAACTCTAAAGGTGAAGTGCTCCTTTCAACCGAATGAAACGTAATTTAGTCATTTTAGCTTCAACACAAACTTCACATTTTCTTTGTGAGTTTACTTCAGGTAAATTAATCAATTCTAAATTTACCAATCTTTTTATAGCATTCAGATTTACATGTCCTAATCTAATATGCCATAAATTAGAGCACTCAGCAATATAAACATAAGAAGATTCATTCTTATTCATATTCTCGCCAAAACGGCGTACAGTCATTACATTCATGTTGAAAAGTCATTTGTCTAGATAACCTCTACCAAGGAACTATCCAAATTTGCTAAGTACAAACTTTTCAGACTCAAAAACTAGTCTAAACCCATGGTTGACCAAAGAAATAACCCGAAACCAGATATTTGCGGATGTCTGGGACATGCAGCACATCCTTCAGCTTCAACTCCTTTCCAGAAGTAAGCTTTAGCACCACCGTTCCAATGCCAACAACATCAGAAGAGGCGTGATTCCCCATATAGAGCTTCCTTTCGGTCGATGGGATGTAAGAAGAGAATGCATCCTGATCAGAACAAACATGGCAAGTGGCACCGATATTCAGAAACCATTCTTTCGGGTTATCCACCAAATTGGCTTCAAACACCACCGCCGACATGTCAACATCTGTCAGCTCCTTTTCTTCAACCACATTAGCATTGGACTACAGTTTTGTTTTCTTTTTCTTTGTTGTGGCATCCTTTGCCATATGGTTCGGTTTGCCACAGTTGTAGCACACTCCCTGGAATTTTCCAACTGCCGGTTTCTTGCCTTTATCGATAGGCCTTTTCTTTGAATTACTTGACGAGCCGTGCTCCATCAAGTTGGCTTTTGACTCCATAGGGACAAGTTTGGACTTAGAGTCAATCCTCATATTGTCTTCCTCAATTCTGAGTTTAACAATTAGATCCTCTAGTCCTATCTTCTTTCGCTTATGTTTGAGATAATTCTTGAAATCCCTCCAACTTGGGGGCAATTTCTCAATCAAGGCGGCCACTTGGAATGCTTCCGGCAAAGCCATTCCCTCGGCAGAGATTTCATGTAGGATCAACTGGAACAACTGAACTTGTTCCATCACGGTTTTAGAATCAACCATCACAAAATCCAAGAACTTACTGACAACAAATTTCTTTGTGCCGGCATCCTCGGTTTTGTACTTCTTCTCCAAAGAATCCCACAATTCTTTGGAGGATTTCACAGCACAATACACACTGTAAAGTGCATCACTAAGTCCGTTTAGGGCATAGTTACGGCACAAGATATCACCCTGGCCCCATGCATCAAATGCAGCGCATTTTTCAGCATTCGTTTCGTTCTCAGCAACAACAGGAGCATCCTCGGTCGATATTTCGCTGCACTCAGGGTAGTCGGGTAAAACATCATTTTTTATCACATTCTTGAAGTCGAAACCCATGAATTTTTTGGGTTTCTCAGCTTGAGCAGGAGGTATGATCGGGGTTCTGCTTGAGCTTGCCATCGTGAAGTTTGCTAGTTGTCTTGCGATTGTTATTACAAAGTAGTGGTTACAAAGGGTAAGCATTCACAATGGCTCAATTACAAACTGGAAAATAAAGCTATTCTATTACGAACAGAGCTGCTTGAAACAGGAACTTCAGGGACAGAACAGTAAGCCGAGTCGAGATACTATCTCTATCCGCAAGACAACTACGTCTCGGCTAGTGCTCACGATTTGACGTATTGCCTCCAAAGATAAAACTGCTTCGTCTTCTTTGTAGTAGCACCACTAACACAGAAGCACCTTCGAACTAAAAAGTGTTGAAGACTGGTTGCTAGACTTTGAGTGCAGAATGCAGAAATATGGCTGTGTATGAATTTTTGATGTAATTAAAAGCTGCAATGCACAACAAATGATATATAAACAACCAAGTGGACCTGGACCTGGGCCCAAGGCCCAGGTCGGGCCAGGCGGGCGCGCGCGCACGTGTGGCCCACTTATGATCATCCACTTGTGTTATAGTTTATACTGTTAGTCCAAGTGGCTACAATAATCTAGAGGGGGGGTGAATAGATTATGCCGATTTTTCACAAATCACCCTCTTTTTCGAAACAACGAGTAAATAATAAAAAAGTAAATACGGAAAATAAACAACACTCGTTGATTTAAAGAGGTTCAACCCACCTAGGGCCTAATCCTCTACCACCCCAGTATCTCCGGGATGGATTTCAAAAAGAAAGAAAAGATTTTATTAATTTACCAAAAATTAATACAACACCTTGAGGATTACCACAACCCTCCTTCACCACTTTGAGGATTACCACAACCCTCTTACACCACCTTGAGGATTACCACAACCCTCTTACAACACCTTTGAAGATTACCACAACCTTCAAACGCCTATCACCTAGATCACCCAAGTGTATTCTTACCACAAGAATACTCACAAGGATGTCTTGTGTTGAATGATGACCAAAATCAAGATTACAACTCAATAATGATTGATACAATATGAGTACAAGTGTAATCAAGAATTTGAAAGCCTAGACCTCAAATAAGTGCAAGTGAAAGTGCTTAGGCTAATACAACAAGATATATGAAAGTGTTTGCTCAATTGCTCTTTGCTTGTATATTGTGTGTTGTGTCTTGTTGCTTGAATGAAGCCTCTATTTATAGGAGAGGTCTTGGCTTTGATTTCCGTGACATTGGCTCCTCCTGGGGAGTGATTTGCTGCAAAAGAAACCATTTAAAATCATCAATATAGTGTTAGAAATCAATCCCACAAAATAGGGAAAAAGTCATTCAAAATGCAACGGATAGTTTTTGTCAAACATGGGGTTCGGACCGGTCGCGCAGAGATAAGATTGAAATTGAATTCTCGCGAATTTTTACACAGGGGACCGGTCGAAGGGGTGCGACCGGCCGCCTTAGTTGTGACGGTTGCCCTTGAGCGTTTTAAAAGAGAAGTCCGGAACAAAATCCAACTTGCAGTACAGGTCGCCCGCCGGCCGACCGGCCCCACACCGGTCTCCCACTCGGCCGACCGGCCGCCCGCTCTTTTTTTTTTCTTACGCCCCATTTTCTGTTTCAAAACTCAACTCAGTACGGGTTGCCTATGGGCGACCGGGTCGAAACTGAAACAAAAGTGTTGTCCAATTTTAAATCGAATATTAACTTCAAGAAATACTCCGAAAAATAGTAAAAGCATTTTAGATCGATCGGAAGTGTTGGGACAACATTTAGGGACATTGTTTTGGTTTTTATAAAAACTCATTTGAACAAAATCATCAAAATCATGATAAAAACATTTATCTAACATATACAACATATAACACCTTCTAGTAAATAAACTAGGATAAACAATGATTTGTATTCCATGTGGGATAAGGCAAAAGCTTTCCATTTCCCTTTACATAATCTATACATAATGCCCATTTATGTGGCTACCTACGTGTATTAATTTCTCACTCACTGTAATTCGGTTTTGAGAAATAAAAAATACTGCGAACACCTACTCAGAACGTTGATTAATAATATATAATTTAATTCCTCCATAATTAAACTTTTTAGCCACCGAAAATTTGGTCAAAGTCGGGTCGACACCCACTTTATCAAAACCAAAATTTCCAACCATTTTTTGCTCTGAGTCTTTACGGACTGATAAAGAAACGAAATTCGTATCATGAAGTAATTTATAGGAGCAAATGTACTGCCTAATCTCACCAGAAACCATAATCAATTTAAACGAGTTATTGTTGACCAAAACGCACGTCAACAAATTGGCGCTAGAAGGAGGGCCCGTATAGGTCCAGTCCGAATTCCAGGCTACGTCGAATCAATTAAAATCAGGTAAAGTTAAATGCTAACCTTTTCGTAATAGACAAGATGAGTCAACAATCATGAAATGCCCGTTTAACCGAGGAACAACATCTAAATAATCAAACCGACTAAACTACCAATGGCCAAAACGTGCCCCCGACTGAAGCGGGGGAGCACATCTTTATTCCATTTGGCCCAGTTGATTGCTAATCCTACTTTTGTACAGCAAATGAACCCACTTATTTCTCAAACACTTGCCACCACCAATTCACAAACACCTCCTCCACCCCATGTAAATACTCACCCACTCAACCCCCACTTAATATTAATATAAATCCTCAAGCCCCTGCGCCTATTACGAAGGCCATGAGGCTAGTTCTGGCCACGAACAACATGGTCGTCGTGACAGAAGACGACCACGTAAGGACAACAAGGAACAGAGCCGTGTGGCGGAGTCACAACCGGAGCCCACACGCCATCGTCGCACCCGCTCCGTGTTCGCGACACGACTAGGGGTCAATCCACTTCACCCCACCCAATCAGAAAGCTCTAGGCTCGGGTTTCCAGACGAAAGAGAACCGGGGAGGGCTAATCAAACTCAGGGGCCTATCCCGTTGGAGGAAAGAGAAGCGGAAATTTTGCGTTTGCGCCGCCGATTGAATGAGTTGGAGGAGGGTCCGGAAGAGGCCCGACATCAAAGGCCGTATCAGGTAACAAATCGGCCTTCAATTGTGTCGCCTTTTGCTGCAAGCATATTATCCACTCCGCTGCCACCGAAGCTTAAAATCCCACAGTCGGTCTATACAATGGCGAGACCGACCTACAACGCACATCCACAAGTATTTAGCGTGGATGGAACTTTGCCCCAGCCGATGCCGTTCTCGTAGGGCATTTCCGTTAACGTTGGGCGACCGAGCCTATCGTTGGTTCAGACCCGCTTTGCAAGGGTCCATTCGATCCGGGCCGACCTGGCCCCCGCATTCACAACACATTTTCTCACCAGAAGTCCGAGCTGCACCAAAGGATTCCCTTGTAAATATCAAACAGGGAAATAATGAGTCATTAAAAAGTTATATCGCTTCGGTTCAACAAACAAGTTCGAGAAATGGAACCAAGATCGACGATGCCATTCGATTGCCGCCATGGCCGGGTCTCTCGCCCCGAGACATGGTTTAATTACTCTATCCATGAATCGGGGCGACCTCGTATCGTGAATTTTTGATCCGCGGAACGCCACATCTCGCGTGGGAGGAGGCTATGGCAAGTCAACGCCCGAACAAGAAGACGGGGGCATAAAGAAGGATGGGAAGAAAGAACACGCTCGGGGTCGTGGTCGGGATTTAAGCTATTTTTGGAGAACCCAACCACCGGATATAAGGCTCGCTAGGAAGTGGGAGTCAAGTTCTTGCTTATTTGAAGAGTACATTGACCCACACTCCTTTAGCAATTTGGAACGAGATACGTGGTCCGAATTTGTTGCCACCGGGCTCGGCTTTTAAGGCTCGAGCCGCCAAAGTGGATGCACGATGATATTGTGCCTATCATAAATTGATAGGCCATGATATCGATGAATGTCGCGACCTCATTAGGGAAATCATGCGCATCATTGAAGGGGCGGTTTGAGAAGATACGCCCACGAATTACCGCCCCCACCAACGCCGCGCTCAGTGTGAACCCGGCAGCGATTAACAAATCCGCCTCCCCTACCACTACCGCCGAATGAAAATCAAGGTAGGGAGATCCTAATGATGTCCGGTAGAATCAATACTAATGCGGCTGAGGATAGCCGCTCAAATCGAAAAAGGAAAGCAGATATTAGGCAGGCCGCCCATGCGGAAAGGCAGGTCCGGGTGGCCGAAATCAGAGAAGGCCAACCTACAAGCCATTTTGTCTTCTCGGACGTTGATGCTGACCAGGTGGTCCACCCCCACTCTGACCCCCTGGTCATTACCGCACCGATCTTGGGCATCCCAGTCCATAGAATTTTGATCGACTCAGGGAGCTACTCGTCGGTGATCTATGTTTGAGCTTTTAGGAGGTTAAACGTGGACGATAGTTATATTCGTCCATGTAATGACAATATTCTAGGCTTTGGTGGAGGAAGAATAATCCCGCTCGGGGAGGTCGACATGTCCATTCAAATGGGGTAGGGACTGCATAAGCGAACCGTCATCACCACATTCAAAATAATCAATGCTGATTCGGAGTATAATGCAATTATCGGAAGGCCGTTACTCTATCATTTGAAAGCAGCCGTTTCAATATATCACTTTTGTGTGAAGTTTCCGACTTCGGATGGAGAAGCCATCCATAAAGGGAATCAGAGGGAGTCACGGGAGTGTTCTCTCAAACTCCGACCAGTAGAAATTAACGTGATGGAACGAGGGGAAACTAGTGGGACAGTGAAGAATGATCCGGGAGAAGGAGACAGATTCGAGCGGGAAGAGTTGGTTGCTTCGAACAATGATCCAGGCAGGCGACCTGGAAAAGAACCGATAGTGGAAGACAGGAAGGAAGAGGTGGCACTGGGGAAAGAGCCGGCGACTGAAGACGAGCTGCCCCTATAGAAAAAAGAGGGGCAGAGTAAAAAAAGAAAACATGCGGAACCAGTGGAGCAGGTCGACACGGTCAATGTTGGTGGGCAGAATGGGGGACGCCAGTTACGTATTGGCCATGACCTCCAAGAGCCATTTCGGATGGAGCTGATTGAATTTTTAGGAAATAATCTCTATGTCTTTGCATGGACACACTCCGACATGCCAGGAATTGATCCTAAACATGCCTGTCGTCGTTTTAATATCGACCTGATATTCCGCCCGGTTATTCAGAAAAGGCGCAAGCTCACCGACAGCGGTCGCCCTGGAGGCCAAGGTCAATAAATTGCTTGATAACCAGTTTATCATGGAAGCCTTATACCCCCGATGGGTGGCTAACCCTGTATTAGTAAAGAAAAGCAATGGCCAATGGCGCCTTTGTGTGGATTTCACCGACCTCAATAAGGCATGCCCCAAGGACAGTTATCCACTGCCAAACATTGACTACATGGTAGATGCCACTACGGACATGAGCCGATGAGTTTCATGGATGCATACGGGCTACAATAAAATACGAATGCATCCGGACGACGAGGAAAATACGTTGTTTCTCTCCGCTCGTGATGTCTACTGCTATAGGATGATGCCCTTCGGGTTGAAGAATGCCGGCGCGACCTACCAGAGGTTAGTTAATAAAATGTTTGAAGAGATGATAGGTCGTACCATGGAGGTATATGTGGACGATATGTTGGTGAAATCCTTGTATATATCTGATCATCTTAATGATCTTAATAAAATGTTTGCTGTTTTGAGAGAGTATAAGATGATGTTAAACCCGAGAAAATGCACTTTTGGGGTCGGCTCGGGTAAATTCTTGGGATATATGGTTAGCCAAAGGGGGATTGAAGCTAACCCGGATAAAATAAAAGCCATCATTGATCTTGAACCCCCTAATTCAGACAAGAGAGTACAAAGTTTAGCAGGCCGATTAGCCGTCATTAACCGATTTGTTTCACGGTCCACGGACAAGTGCAAACCCTTTTTTGAAATCATAAAGAAAAATAAGAACTTTGAATGGACCAAGCAAGCACAATTTGCCTTCGAATCACTCAAACAACATTTGGCCTCCATACCTTTACTGCAAAAACCTACCCGGGGGAAAGGCTTATATTTGTATCTTGCGGTCTCCGAGTATGCTGTTAGCTCGGTGCTGATTAGATTGGATAACTCTATCCAACATCCCATTTATTATACAAGTCAAGCATTGCATGATGCCGAGCTCCGATACCCACCTATGGAGAAATTGGCCTACTCGTTGATCATTTCAGCTCGGAAACTTCGTCAGCATACTTCCCGAGCACAAGATCGTGGTTCGACCAATTATCCATTAAAGCAAGTATTGCAGACCGACTAGACACTTCGGTCGGATGATCAAGTGGGCTATCAAGCTCAGCCAGTTCGACATCCTGTACGAGCCATGAACGGCGATTAAAGTACAAGCGTTGGCGACTTCGTGGTGAATTCACACCTTCCATCCAGTTAGAAGTGATTGAAGATCGGGAATGGAATTTGTTTGTTGATGGTTCCACCCAGCCGAGCGGCGCGGATCGTGATAATCGATTCAAAATACAAGTCTACCGCCGATATCCGGACTTGATCAAGAAAAATAATCGCATTTTAAAACAAAAGTTCGCATATTCCCGAATAGAAAACATACAAGTGGATGCTTTGGCTTGGTTGGCCTCCATTCCGGATCGAGGCTATTGCGGATGTCACCATCACCCGGATGGCTGCCCCATCACTTCATACGCAAAAGATACATGCTCATCAAGCGATCGGTGACCTGGATGACTCCTATCATCCAAAGATTTAGAAAAAAGGGAGTTCAAATTAAAAACAAGACCGAAGCTAGAACCTTGCGAACTCAGTCGCCGGTTTATCTTTGGTTGATGGCATCTTGTACAAACGTGGGTACTCCGTCCCACTTCTTCGATGCCTGTCGGAGACAGATGCAGATTATGCACTCCGGGAGGTACACGAGGGTATATGCGGAAATCACGCTGGGGGCCAAACATTGACTTACAAGTTGATATGGCAAGGATACTATTGGCCATCCCTGAAAAAGGATGCAATCGACCTCGTCAAAAAATGTGAAAGGTGTCAAAGATTTGCACCCCAGGTCAGGTATCACCCTGAGCAACTTATCTCCATATTTAGTCCGTGGCCGTTTGCCAAATGGGGAATGGACCTCATTGGGCCACTCCCCACTGGCAAAGGGGGCGTGAAGTATGCCATTGTGGCAGTGGATTATTTCACAAAATGGGCCGAGGTGGAACCTCTGGCAAAGATAGATGAGGAAAAGGTCGTTAATTTCGTATGGAAGTCCATTATCTGCAGATTCGGGATACCGCACTCAATCGTCACGGATAATAGGAAACATTTTGATAACCGGAGGTTTCGAAATTTTTGCGAAGGATTTCACATTAAAAACCATTTTTCGACTCCATACCACCCACAGTCTAATGGGCAGGTTGAAACAGTTAACAAGATACTTAAATATACGTTGAAGGCAAGATTGGAGGAATCTAAAGGCAACTGGCCTGAGGAGCTGCCCGACGTACTATGGTCGTATAGAATAACACACCGAACAGCCACGGGAGAGATACCTTTCTCTTTGGCATACGGAACTGAGGCCGACATTCCTGTTGAAATTGGAGCCCTACCTTTAGAGTTGCAAATTTTTCTCAAGAAAATAATGATGTCGCGCTCCGAGCCGAGCTGGACCTGTTGGAGGAGAAGAGATGCGGTGCCGAGATGAAAAACGCCGTCTATAAGCAAAGGAGTGAAAGGCTCGAAAGTAAAGAAACGAAGGTTCCAGATCGGTGACCTCGTCCTAAAAGGAATAACGGGGATCGAGCCCAGCCTGCTAAAGTCGACCTGGGAGGGCCCAGTTCGGGTCAGTAAGGTCTTGTCAAATAGGGCATACGAGCTGGAATACCTGAGTGGGAAAAAGTTCGAACACCCATGGAATGCAATATACCTTAAGAGGTACTATCAATAAAAAACTCAGTTTATGATTCAGATACGACTCTGGAGATTTATCCTTTCATCTGATATTCTGTGAGCTCTCCCAAAGGGAGGAACAATTTTTATTCACCTCGGCCAAGACCCAAGCGCCATTTCAATCGCCTCGGCCAAGTGTCCAGCGCCGACTGCTCGTCTTGGGTACGTCCCTTGCATGTTCAAATAATCGGAAACTCGCCCACAAGGTGAACTTACCCTAAAAACTAAGACTCGTTTTAAGCTCCAAGCACAAAACTTAATGAATAATTTTAGGCAGTTGAAGCCCACTACTTGTACTATTGGAGCTCTAGGAACCGAGCCCCATACTTGGGAAAATAAAAAAAAGAAAGAGGCAGACAAAACAAAAGCCATACAACACAAGGGAAAGACGAGCACAATACTTGGCACAAATTTAAATGCATACACAGGTGACTGAAAAGAAATTTCATTCCGACAGAAATATTTACATTGGGGGGCCGGAGCCCATTACATTCAGAGGCCCGAGGCCAACTAACCTATCCAAAAGGCAAAGACAAAAAACTTCAAAAAGAGAAAGAAAAGCATCAAGCCCCTGTGGGAGGAGGAATTTCAACAGGACCACTGGAGGCCACTTCTTCTTCCTCGGGAGGAGGCGGATTTTGATCACCAGCGGCCTCAGCAAAATGGGGACGAAGGGCCTCAAGGTCGGCATCTAATTGGGCAAGGTCCTCTTCAAGCTGGGTGATAGTCCTGCCAGCCTTAAGCTCCTGGAGGATTCCACCAATGTTGGTTGTGTGCCCGCAAGTCAGCATGAAGGCGTACTCCTCCGAGTTCTTGTAAGCTCGGACGGCCTCCACCCATGCTTCCTCAACCTGCTCACGAAGCTCATCCTCAGCCTTACGGGCCTAATCCCGCTCAGCCTCGGCCTTCACAGCCACTTCCCTTTCAGTATTGGCCCTGGCCGTGGCCTACTCTGCCTGAGTTTTTAGAGACTCCTGCACCCCCTGGCAGAGAGCATGAGCTTCTTGCAAGTCTTGGTGGCGCCTTTCTAGCTCCTCCATCCCGCCAATCATGTGCCACAAAATCCCGGTGATGCGCCCAGACAGCCCCATGACGTACTGGGCCTTCTCCTTCCACCCGACCTCCGAGCAAAACTTTTCGATCCCTGTGGTCCACGCCCTTGCGGCCACGTCTCTGGCCGCCTACCCAACATCAGGTAAATTTTTCACCTGCTCATCCGTGGGTGTGGAACACTTGACGAACTCCACGAACCATTGGGGACGTGACCAGTCATCCCATTGCATGCCTCCTCCCTTACTTGGCTCGGGGGAATGAAATAACCCTCCCGGCCGAGGTCATCAGAGAAGGTCCTCGAGACCCAGCCTACAAGAGTCTGCGTCGGAGGCACCAGTGGCATGGGCCCGACCCTCTCTGTCTGCCCAGGCTCCTCAATCACGATCCCCCCTTTTCTCCTTTGGAGTGGGGGCTCCACTGCTTCGGGGACTCCGTCAGCAGGGTGCTTCCCGGCCCTGATCGCCTCCCTCCGTGCCGCCTCAGCATCGGTAGGCTCGCCTACGGCTGCCCTGGTTCGGCGAGCGGCTGTATTCCTCACACGGTTGAGACGTGCAAAGAGATCTATGCCGCGCCCTGCAAAAGACAACAATTGAATAAGAAGCAAAAAGGGAAAAGGTTAAAAGAAGAAAGGGAGTGTGAGAGATAGGAAACGCATACCTTGAGCTTCGGTTGGTCTAGGCGGCTCAGGGGTCAGCACTTGCCCGGTCGGCACGGACGCTCGCCCTGCAGGACTAACAATTGTTGGGGACGGCCTCGCCTGCTCCGTCTGCACAGGTTGTTCCCCCCGCTCAGGGGTATGTCCCCTTCTAGCCCTAGGAGGGCTCCTCTCGGCCACCTCCTCAGCCTCATCTTCCACCATTGCCGCCTCTCCCTGAGCCGCCCCCTCAGCCTCGGGATCGGCAGGCAAAGCCGCCCGCAAGCCAGCCGGGGCCAAACGAGCCTCGGTGGCCAACCTCTCAATCCACCTATCTCTCTTACCCAATGCCTGGATGTTGTCCGGACGGCGGACAAAGGTGGCCGATAGGGGCCGACAGAGGGTTGATTCTCTTTACAAAACAAAAGATAAAGGTCAGATGAGCCCAAAAAGGAAAAAAAAAGAAAAAAAAAAGAGGAGAATGGAAGTGCACTTAATGAAATTAAAAGTAAAGTCTGAAGGAGGATACATGGTCGTCTCTTCTGCCCCGGTCCTAATGCGAGTCCGCCACTCGCCACTTACCCAAAGCTATTTATCCTTCCACTCCTTTAAGGATTGTGGAAGGCCTTCAACCAGCCCGTCGAGTACCGGTCCGTGTGCACATAGTACCATCCCGGATGGTTTGCCCCGCCCGGCGTTGCGGGGTCTCCATCCGCGAACATTCATTTATCTCCGCGAACTCGCTGTGGATACCCTTCTAGGTGAAACAACACCAACAACTTAATGATCAGAAGCCCCAAGATAGGGGTGCACTGAGTCGGGAAAGGCCCCACTTGCGAAGCCACCGCGTAAGCACGAGCAAGCAATGGGAAGCGCAGCGTGCACGGGCCGGGGAGTGTGTATAGCCACGCATCCCTCCGGAGAATAATGGGGCACTCCACACCGCCAGGTGCCGAGTAAATCCACACCGGTCGGAATTTTATACTTCTGTTGAAGGACCCCCATTTCTGGGACCATCAGGATACTGGGGTAGTCATTCAAGTCACAGGGCCTCCACCCAGCCTCTATGCGTAGCCGGGGGCCCCTCCCCGCCTGCCATCTCCGTGGCGGTGACCTACAGGCCCTAGGGGCCTCGCAGCTGTCGATCCCTCAGAAGGCTCATCTACCTGCTCTTCATGTTCATGCTCCTGAGGATTCATCTCTTCTTCTCCTTGTTGATTATGTGGGGGACTGGAGTTCAAAGCTTCTTTACTGGACTCTTCTTGTACTAGCCCAGGTCTATAGACAACGCCCTCTCGATAGATGGTAAAGGGCACGGGGTTAAAAATATTATGTATCTGCTCCAATGGAGTCTCTGCTGGAGGTGAATGACTCGAACTTGAAATGTGGACAACACTTAGACTGGAAGATGCAGTTCTTCGAACTGGAGAAAAGGAAACATAAGGTTCAGAAGGGGGGTCTTCGATTTCTACCTCCACACTATAACTACGGCTCCGGCTATCTTCAAAGGAAGACATTTATTTGAAATAAAAAGAAAAAAGGTTTTTCAGAAAAATACCTAACCCTAGAGACTCTGAACTCTAAAATACCGACCCAGAAATTCTGCTCGCTCTCAAGAGATTTTGCTCGGAAGATAAAGAATGTAAAAGTATAGAATGAAGTATGAAAGGGGTATTTATAGGTTACGTTTCTCAAAACCGAGACACCTACTCAAAAACGTGTCCTTTCGGTCTCAAAAGCCATCGAAATATCGTAAACGCCACGCCCCCATGTTCCGCCGACACCATTGTCCCACCTCTTTGATTCCCGCACGAAGTTGGTCCAACCAAGAACTGCCACGTGTCCGTCATCATGATACAACAATTAATGCCCGTTTCAGCCATTAACTGCTACATGACAGATGTCAGGGAATATAACTTTTGAGGTTTCCTCTTCCCCATTAAAAGCTTATGATTAGCATTAAAGTTCAAATCCGACTTCAGAAATTCTTCTCTTGGAATTAAACTTGGGGGCCATTGATGACACCCAAGCCGAGCTGGCACCAAGTTGATCCACGTGGCCATTCAGCACATGGAGGTATGGGTCCCACAGACCAGTGCGGACCAACCTGGTGACGTCAGCGACCGACTTGATGACGTCATGAATTATGCTCGGTTGCCTGAGCCCAGTCTTGGCGGGACATTTAAAGGATAACCATCCGGTTAAGAAAGGCTAAGTATATCATTAACATGAATAAGCTGACACTTGTCAACACGCCATCCAGATGAGTCGACAAGTGGCAAACACTTGGCCTGCATGAGTGTCCCCTTTTAATTATTTAAGTATTAAGTGTAATAGTGAATATTAAAAGCCCACTAATGAGATGTATATAAATAGGGTCTCATTTATTAGGAAAAGGACAAGAAAACTATAAGAGAGAAAACACTTGTAAACACAACGTCAGAAGAAAAACCGACCAAAACTTTTGGCTCGGAATTATATATTAAAAAAGCGAAATTAGCCTCGAACTAAGGCTTATTTCCATTTCCACGTAACACATCTTCATATATTTTTGCTTGTTTTGGTCAACAGTTATGAACTTTAAAAAAATGTTGTCTTGTATTATGTTTTCAGTTGTCATTTCAATGGTTAGGTTTGTTGGAAATTTGGTTTTGATAAAGTGGGCGTCGATTCGACTTTGACCAAATTTTTGGTGGCTAAGAATTTAATTCGGAGGAATTGAATCAGTAAATTGTTAATCTACTTTTTGAGTAGATGTTCGTAGTATTTTATATTTCTCAAAACCGAATTTCGGTGATGAGTGAGAAATTAATACACGAAGTTGGCCACGCGAATGGGCATAGTTTATCCTAGTATAAATACTAGAAGGTGTTATTGGTTGGATATACTATAACACAAGTGTATGATCACAAATGGGCCTTGGACCGGACCACTCTTTGGGCTCGGGTTTAGGTTCAGTTGGTTTTGTCACTCAAAAATGGGCTTGGCCCAGATTCAAGTGACTGTTGGGCCTGATGAATCTAGACATTGGAGGTGTCTAGGTTCGTGTGTCTATGAATCTAGACATTGGAGGTGTCTAGGTTCATGTGGCTTTTGGAGTTTGTAACTCCTCAAGTAGTGGTCATAAGTAGAGGCTTGTAACTCATGGGAGTTACATATGGTTAAATGCTCACTCTCTTATCTTTAATTCCCTCAAGTATTGGAAATGATGGCTTTTATAAGCCTAGGGTGCATTGTTGGATGGGAGAGAGTTTTTTAGAGGATGAGTAGAGTGAGAAGTTGGAGAGGAAGTCAGATTTTCGCAGAAATTCAGATGTTCATAATCTGCCCAGTAGGTGTTACTACCCAGTGTTACAACATCTCGTGTCAAGACTTCCTTCTCGCATTTTATGTGTCAAGCAAACCAGTTCTCGCACCATTCTAGTTTGATGGGGCTTTTGTGTTAGTGGTGCTACTACACAAAAGACGTAAGCCGTTTTATCTTTGGGGACAATACGTCAAACCGTGAGCACTAGCCGGGACGTATTTTTCTTGCGGATAGAGGTCTTCCTCGACTCGGCTTGTAAAGTTTTGTCAGATTCATGCTTCTGGAGTTGGAGTCCTTTCAAGATTTGTAATAGTTAGGTTTTACTTTCTTGTAATTTTTTTTTTCGTTTTGTAAGCCATATTGAAGGCTTTTCCCTTTGTAGCCATTGTAATATTTCCAACAATCGCAAGACAAATATCGTACCTTTACGATGGCGAGGAGAAATAGAGCCTTAGCTTGGAGATGAATCTGACAGAAGACGTTCCAGTGGTTTTTGGAATTGTTGTTGTTGCTGAAAACGCATTGTGTTTGAAGCATGTGGCTAGGATGGTTATATCCTATGCCGTAACTTTATCTTTAAAAGACTTAGTTGTACACTTTACTGTATGTATTGTGTGGTTGGTTTGAACTGAGGATGTTTTTCCAAAATATTCAGGTTTTGAAAAGAAATACGAAATGAGGATGTGATTCCAAGAGGTTTGTTATTTTCTAGTTTTTTGGATTGAAAAATGGTTGACTCCATTAATCCAAAAATGTGTTGGAACTAGTGTAAAAATTTCAACTGATCCCGCATGATATTCGTGCTGAAGGGATGTTGTTTAAATGAAAAATTCCAAATGGTTTGCATCGTTTAGATGTTGTTACCAGGTTGGAGAATTTCCATGAATTCCTAAATGCATAACTGGAAGGAATTTGGATTAGTGGCCTAATTGTCCGATTGAAAATCGAAGAAAGCAAGTTAAAATCGGTCCTAAAACGGTCGATTGGTTATGTACTTAACAATAGTGCATATCGTTTTATGGTACATAAGTCAGAAAATCCAGAAATGACACTTGGTACCATAATTGAGTCAAGGAATGTTATATTCTTTGAGAATATTTATCCTTGTAAAGAAAGGATAAATGGAAGTTTAAAGAAATGAATGTATTCAGATGTTTCTGGAGGTGTTGCTGGAGGTGTTACTTTTGGTGTTATAACATCTGGAACAGATGCAGGTGTTACTGCAGATGTTGCTGAAGGTGCTGCTTCGGGTGTTATAACATCTGGAACAACACTTCGTATGACACCTGCTGTCACACTTGACAGAACAGTTAGTTCAACACCGAGTGGTGAAGAACTGAGACGAAGTAAGAGGCCTAAGGTGGATAAGTCCTTTGGACCTGACTTCCTAACATTTATGTTAGATGGTGAGCCAAACTCGATTAAAGAGGCTCTAAGTAGTCCAGATGCTCCGCTCTGGCAAGAAGCAATCAATAGTGAAATCGAGTCCATTCTGCAAAACCATACATGGGAGTTGGTTGATCTCCCTGCTGATCAAAAACTTTTAGGATGTAAGTGGATCCTAAAGAAGTATAAAGCAGATGGAACTATTGATAAGTATAAAGCATGGCTTGTAGCCAAAGGCTTTAAACAAAAAGAATGGTATGACTACTTTGACACCTATTCTCCGATAACGAGGATTGCGTCTATTCGGGTACTTCTCGCGATTGCTGCTTTGCACAATCTAGAGATTCATCAGATGGATGTTATGACGGCGTTTCTGAATGGAGAGGTAGATGATGAAATCTACATGGAACAACCTGAAGGGTTTGTTGCACTCGGTCAAGAAAAGAAGGTGTGCTAGTTGATAAGATCCTTGTACGGACCGAAACAAGCTCCAAAACAATGGCATCTTAAGTTTGACAACACGATGTTGTCAATTGGGTTTAAAATCAATGAGTGTGATAAATGCGAATATGTCAAAGGGACATCGGAAGCATTTGTCATAGTTTGTCTATACGTAGAGCGATTTGTTAATCATGGATGATGTATTCATGATACTATCATGGACACGAAAAAGAATGTTAAAGAGAAACTTTGACATGAAGGATATAGGGAACTCGCGATGTGATCCTGTGGATAAAAATCGTGAGAACTCGTGATGGAATTATCTTGTCCCAATCCCACTATGTGGAGAAAGTGCTCAAGAAATTCAATGCTTTTGACGATTCTTGTAAAAAGACGCCCATTGATTTAAGTGTAAATCTGGTTGCTAATGAAGCAGAACCAGTGGCTCAGATGGAATACTCACGTATTATAGGCAGTCTAATGTACATTACAAATTGTACACGTTCAAACTTGGCCTACCCTGTAAATATGTTGAGTAGGTTCACGAGCAATCCAAGCCAAGAGAATTGGAAAGCGTAAACCAAGGAGTTAAAATACTTGAAGTATACCTTGGAGTATGGGCTATACTACTCGAGATATACGGCTATACTTGAAGGGTATAGTGATGCTAGTTGGATTTCGGATTCGAAAGATTCTTATTCCACTAGTGGATACATATTCACCATTGGAGGTGGTACGGTATCGTGGAAGTCCACGAAGAAAACGTGTATAGCTCGGTCCACCATGGAATCAGAGTTTATAGCTTTGGATAAAGCTAGTGAAGAAGTAGAGTGGCTTCGAAACATTTTGGAAGATATTCCATGTTGGAGGAAGCCTGTGCCTTCAGTGCTGATTCATTGTGATAGCCAAGCAGCTGTAGGAAGGGCACAGAGCAATACGTATAACGGTAAGTCTAGACATATTCGTCGGAGACGCAATACCGTTAGACAATTGATCTCAAATTGTGTGATGTCAATTGACTACGTAAAGTCAAAAAAAAATTTGGCAGATCCTTTGACGAAAGGATTGAATCGAGATCAATTAAGTAAATTGCTAGAGGGAATGGGCTTAAAGTCCACAAAGTAAAATAACCATCATAGTGGTAACCCAACCATGATGACTGGAGATCCCAAGAACTTGGTTCAATGGGAAAACTAAGCTATGAAGGTTATGTTGTAACACTTGGAAACAATGTTTCAACCCATCCCTAGAGAGCAATGCCAAGTGTTGAAACACCTGCAAGTTGTGGTGAGGCTAAGTCATTTGACTTTTAATGATTCCTACACCTCGTTGAGGTTGAGTATGGCAGGATACTCGGATTGGAGATCACCTATATAAGTGAGAAGTGAGGGCCGCTTCAAAGTAACACTTATGAATCCAAAGTGGTGTCCATGGCCAGAAACAGACACAAAACGTGAGAACAGGACGTGTTGAGACCTTACTGTGTTAATGCTATTGTCTCGGTATACACCGTGGAGGAATAGTTCAAGGCATTGCGTCCACTAGGCCGCCAGTGTACCCGATGGTATTAACTATGGAAGGTTCAAAGCCACAAGTTACCTTTCCGGATGCAGTATTGTCTCTTGAGGACTGGTTTGCGTGTCTGCATTCATGCATGCATTAATTTCCACTCATGTGGGGGATTGTTGGAAATTTGGTTTTGATAAAGTGGGCGTCGACCCGACTTTGACCAAATTTTTGGTGGCTAAAAATTTAATTCTGGAGGAATTGAACTGTAAATTGTTAATCTACTTTTTGAATAGATGTTCATAGTATTTTATATTTCTCAAAACCGAATTTCGGTGATGAGTGAGAAATTAATACACGAAGTTGGCCACGCGAATGGGCATAGTTTGTCCTAGTATAAATACTAGAAGGTGTTATTGGTTGGATATACTATAACACAAGTGTATGATCACAAATGGGCCTTGGACCGGACCGACTCTTTGGGCTCGGGTTTAGGTTCAGTTGGTTTTGTCACTCAAAAATGGGCTTGGCCCAGATTCAAGTGACTGTTGGGCCTGATGAATCTAGACATTGGAGGTGTCTAGGTTCGTGTGTCTATGAATCTAGACATTGGAGGTGTCTAGGTTCATGTGGCTTTTGGAGTTTGTAACTCCTCAAGTAGTGGTCATAAGTAGAGGCTTGTAACTCATGGGAGTTACATACGGTTAAATGCTCACTCTCTTATCTTTAATTCCCTCAAGTGTTGGAAATGATGACTTTTATAAGCCTAGGGTGCATTGTTGCATGGGAGAGAGTTTTTTAGAGGATGAGTAGAGTGAGAAGTTGGAGAGGAAGTCAGATTTTCGCAGAAATTCAGATGTTCATAATCTGCCCAGTAGGTGTTACTACCCTGTGTTACATCTCGTGTCAGCACTTCCTTTCTGCATTTTCTGTGTCAAGCAAACCAGTTCTCGCACCATTCTAGTTTGATGGGCCTTTTGTGTTAGTGGTGCTCCTACACAAAAGACGTAAGCCATTTTATCTTTGGGGACAATACGTCAAACCGTGAGCACTAGCCGGGATGTATTTGTCTTGCGGATAGAGGTCTTCCTCGACTCGGCTTGTAAAGTTTTGTCAGATTCATGCTTCTGGAGTTGGAGTCCTTTCAAGAATTGTAATAGTTAGGTTTTACTTTCTTGTAATTTTTTCTGTTTCTGTTTTGTAAGACATCTTGAAGGCTTTCCCGTTGTAACCATTGTAATATTTTCCAACAAGGTTAAAGTTCTAATGTTACTATGATGCCATGCGATTATGTGACCGAGTGTTTCTAATGTGCTCTCATACAATAGAGAGGAATATTTTACTAGCCAATATCCTTTTCTTCTTCGGTGACAACAAAACTACCAAAGTCTATTCCTAAACAGCAAAAATGCTTCAAGAAGTTCAAACAAGTATTTTTACAATCGGGTGGAAAATCAAATTGTTCTCATTTGTTGGTTAGCATTTGAATCAATCATACCGATTCAATCACCAGTTTACTAAAAATTTACTATAAATCATTATTCTATTATGTAAAATAACAATATAATAAACTAATTATTATGTAATACATTTACAAAATTCAAAAATAAATAATTATTTAACATATATAACAAAGTGTGAAATTCAAATGAACATATCAACCTTATATACTAGTAGAAAAAACAGCAAAGACGCATGTCAATACCTCACTATTCAGAGACATGTGGCAACTCATCACTCTGCCAGCTATTGTTATTAAAAATTTGTATTTGGTTTCTGTTTCGGAAATGGCTAAGTGTTTGAGTGTTTAGGCTTTAGTCGAGGCCTAAATTGGATTTAGTCTCCGCAAGACGAAAACGCCCCGTATATAAGTGGTAACTGTTCACAGACGTTCCTAAAGATACAACGACTATTTCGGTTTGAGTTTACAACACTTGCAAACCCCAAACACAACGAACAGAGAGTGTTTAGACTTTCAAGCTATAAAGGAGGGAATTCAATATGCTCGAATGCAATTACCGTTTTATTAACTGATTATTTTTGTGTGTCATTTCAATATATAGGTCGAATAATATAGGCCTCGTGTGCCTCGTATGGAAAGATCACGTCTTTTGGCTCAAAAAGACAGATTTTCAACGAACGACGATCCGTCCCCCGCACTTCGCATCGACAAGACAACCTGGCGCACGACCGTGCGTGGATGCGAACCAAAATGACAAAGTTACAACCTGATGCACAACCCGATGCACGGCCCGTGCATCATCCCGTGTTTCGGATGCGAACAGTCCGACCGACGACGACCCGACGCGACGGGTCGTCGGCGTCCGCCGCAGTGCTAAAAAGTGCGATCACTTTCGATTGAAAAATCTATTAATTAATTCAAAATTAATTAATCAATTATTTTAAAGGTTTTTGGTCAAAAAGAATAAGGGCCTTGAAGCCCAAGCCCAAGCCCGCATTACACCGACCCTCGACCTCGACCCACGACCAAGCCGATCGGCTAGACGCACGCGCGTGCTTTGAACCAAACCCACAAGCATGTAGGTCCTCACCCCTTTAAAAACAGGTGCCCCAAGGGCCCAAACCCATAAGTCCTACTTGGGATAAATATAGTATGCAAACTCTGCCTCTTTATCCTATGTTGAATGGAGTATTTCTCCTTCTCCACATTTTCCATTTTTCATACCATTTACTAGTATTAAGTGGCTAACTTCTAGCATTAATTTCTCATTCACCCGGAATTGGTTTTGAGAAAATCCAAATGATATTATCATATACTCTCTTAGTAGAATTTTTACAAATAATTTAATTTGGTTTTTAACTAATGGAAAACACTTAATTATTTGGTCAAAATCAGGTCAACACCCATTTTACAATGACCAAATTCCAACAATCCCCCACATGAATGAAATTAATGCATGCGTGTATGTAGATTCGATTGAAAGTCTCGGTGAATCATTATTGCATCAGGATAGGTAGCTTGTGACTTTGAACCTTCCTTAGTAAAATACTATCGGATTTACTAGCTCCTTAGTGACGCGATGTCTTGAACTACTCAATTTGTTTTGTAAACCGAGACAATAATATTTATACAATAATAACTCTAACACTTGTTGTTCTCACGTTGTGTTCATTTCGGCCCTGGACCGTATCTTAGATTCATAAGTGTTTCTTTGAAGCGGTCATTACTTCTTACTTATATAGGTGATCTCCTATTGAAGAGTATCATGCCATACTCCACCTTTCGGTATAGGAATAATTAAAAGTGTTAAACTTATCCTCACCACATTCAGCAAGTTTTCCTTCACTTGGATGTTTCGAGAATGAGTTAACATGTTTTCCAAGTGTTCAGCTGAACATTCATAACTTAGTTGTCCCATTGAACCAAGGTCTTGGGATCTCCAATTCACAAGGTTGGGTTACCGCTATGAACATTCTTTAAGTTGTGGATTTTAAACCCATTCCCCTTAACAATTTATACAGTTGATCTCGATTTATGCCTTTTGTAAGCGGATCCGTAAGGTTTTCCCCTTTGGGGTCTTAGCCGGAAGAGGTTATTTCTGAGGACCCTCGTGAGGAGGTCCCTCCCTTATGGGGCCTTAGCTGGACGAATGGGGTATGCTGAGGAGAACGCCCAAATGGTCATTGACCGTGGCCATATTTGGCAATTAACTGGATTCACAAAATCAGAGTAGAAATGTGAAAGTACTTTTATTCATTATTTGAGAATGACAAAGTGTTACGCCTTATGGGCGAAAATAATACTGAAATGTAAATAAACATGTTTAATGCCTCAGGGGCGGAAATAAACTGAAAGTAAAAGAAATCACAAATACTAAAGCCGCTAGGGAGCAGAGGAGAATCAACGTCAAGGGTTGTGTGGTGCTCTCATCGTTTGGTCTAGGGAGCTTGCTCATTTTCAAAGTGGACACATAACATTCCTGGGCCGTTTTGATATCTCTAATGATTTCACATATTGCAGTGTCCGTGGGGAACTTCAACTTTAGGTGAACTGTCGAAGGGATGGCCCAGAACTTGTTCAGGTTGGGCCTTCCCAATATAGATTGTACAGAGTGGGAGCATTTACAAAGAGGAAAATGGACCATCTTCGTAAAATTGTGTGGGGCGTTCATACCCTATATAAGTGGTAGGTTGATCTTGCTCGAGGACTGGATCACTTCTCTGGTAAAGCCAATCGGCGGTGTAGAAACTGGAACGACATATGCTCAGTCGATCTTCATTTTGTCAAAGACTTCCCAAATTATGACATCCATTGCACTTTCAATATATACTAAGACCCTCTTGACCACAAAGAAGACATCATGACAGAGATGACAATGGCGTCCGGGTGGATGATACGTGTAAAATATACGTGCATGTAAGAGCTTAACATGATATATAATTGATGCATTTGCACGCATATTTATTGTATTTTACTTGGTTTCCTTATAAGGGCATGATATTGCGTATTCTTGTAGCTTAAACAAAAAGATATAAGTTGGAATGCCCGGACAAGATTGAAGAATGCAAAGAGAAGATAGAATACACAAAGAAAATGGAGAAAAACCACTCACACGGTCAGCCCGTGTGAAGCTCACGCGGCCAAGTGAGTTGATCACCTATAATATTTACACGTTCGTGCGACTTGAATTTCGGAGACATATTACATGACCTACCCGTGTGAAAGTGACATGCCCGTGTGAAGTGTTCGGTGCAAAAATAGAGATAGAAACCGTTTTACGATCCGGCGTGTGATCGCACACGGCCGTGCGATTTGCTCTGCATCTGATTTTGGTGTTCTTTTCCCGTCAGAACTCTACAAGTGATCTCTCCAAGCACCTATATAAAGGGACTAAGGCCTTGCATGAAAAGACAACATCATGAACCCCAAAATACAACAAAATACAAAAGGATTACACAAATCAATAGTCTTCTGAGAGAGGAGGGCTAATCTACGAAGAGCGCCACAAGCCCTTTTGCATCTACGGAAGCACAAGGGTTGAAGAGTTGGAACGAGGATCCATCCTGACAAGAAGGATTTTTCTTTCTTAGTTTAGATCTCTTGTTCGTTCTTAAACAATGTCAAACTATTTGATTTCAACTTTGTTTATGAATTTGTTATCAAATATGTTGGGCTAATCTTTCTGATCTTAGGGTATAATCAACACTGTGGATTCATATTAAATCTATATTGATTGTTTTCTTAATTGGTTTGTGTGTTCTATTATCCATGAATCGAATGCTTATTTCTTGTGAATTATTTGGCCAATAATTTGCATGTCATATTTGTTAGTTCATAATTTGGGAAATGAGTTCTAACAAACGAAAATCGAGTTCAAACACAAATAGGAGTAATGTATCGGGAGACTACAATTGTTTATGGGAGTCATTCAATTTAAAGATCTTTTGGGAGTTGATATTAATTATTGAGTAGGGATGCTAGCAATTGATATTAATCTATTGTTTCTTTGCTTCGGGATGGGGAATAAACTAATTTAGGAATTGAACCCATAGAAACACATGAATTGGATTTGATAAACAATAACTGGATTTAGTATTGAAGAAGTAATGTTGAGATTATATGTCTAGGGCTGCTTTCGTATTTGTTGAAAAAACTTGTAGAGTTCGGATTTTTATATATTTACGTCTTTTATTTTACTTATATATTAAAAATTGTGATTTTCGGTCGCTTTAATAAAATTGGAATACGATGTTATTATAGTCTAAGTGTTTTGTAAATCCTCGAGGAATACGATCTTGCTTGTTATTATCTCAGAACCGCACACTTGTATTATAGTGAAAAGATTTTCCTGATCAAGTTTTTGGCGTCGTTGTCGGGGATTGAAAGATTCAACTTAGATGTAGTAATAAGTAGTTCAATCTTAATTGAAGCAAAATTTTTGTAAATAGTTTTTTTATTTTTTTGTTTTTTTTCGATTTTTCTGTAAATATTTTTTTCTTAGTTTTTTGATTTTTTTCCTTTTTGTAAATAAATTTTCATGCTTTGGTTCTAACAATGTTTTTGTTGAGTACATATAGTGCATGATCACGCGTTCCCATCTCGACCTTGTACCAATACCCATTAATTTAGAAATCAATAAGACATCGAAACTTGATTCGGAAAACGATCTAAAGTAATGGTGGATGGGAATAATCGAATGTTGTAAATAACGTAAACACGAGGAACGCCCACAGGGGCGGACGGACATGACCGGATTCTAGAAAGGCCCGTGAGAAGGGCAGTTAGGGACTACTTCTAGCCGGAAGTTAGTCGAACTTATAGGGGTGTGGCCCATCTGCCAATCAATGCAAACAACTTTGAACTAAAACCTGCATTGATATAGATGGTTTCACAAAACCAGTTTGGGGGTAGAGCCGTTGAGGACCCAAACGCGCATCTGGCACAATTTTTAGAAATCTGTGATATGGTTAAGATGAATAGTGTTTCTAAGGATATCATTCAATGCCGCCTTTTCACATTCTCTCTGCGCGATAAGACTAAAGGATGGTTATGCTCTTTATCACCACCTGTAGCAGATTGGGCAGAACTATGTCAGTGGTTTCTAGTCAAATATTTTCCCCTAGTAAGTCGCCGCAATTGAAATTTGAAATCGCCTTGATTTAAGGTTAGATGCGAGCCATTGTATGAGGCATTGGATAGGTTTAGAGAGTTATTGAGAAAGTGCCCTTAGCACGGATATCCCGATTACCAACAGGCTCAGTATTTTTATAATGGCTTAAGTGGCAACACAAGAACTATTACAGATGTTGCATCTAGGGGTGCACTGCTTGGGAAATATTCAGATGAGGCACTAGAATTGTTAGAGATAATGGCAAACAATAGTTACCAGTGGCCATCCGAGAGATCCGATGATAGGCGTATCACGTAAATCCAGGATGAGGATAAGATAGCCATGCTCACCGAACAAATATCCATGCTAAGTATGAAACTAGATGTGATGCAACAAGTAGCTTCACGATAGTCAACAGTTGTTGTAAAAGAGGCAAACTTCGTAGGACAACAGAGTTACAACAACTACAAAAATACTTAGGCACTCACATACTATAATCCGGGGCTGCGAAACTTGCAGCCACCTCTGGATTTTGATAGGGGTAATCGAGATAGAACAGAGTTGAGGGAACAAAACCATCTCTGGAGGAGATGTTAGCCTCATTCATGGGGAAAACTCGGGCCCAAGTAAATCAGGATGAAGCTAAGATAGACAGAATTGAGGACCAGGTAATTCAATTAAATACTAACATGAATGAAAGACTGAAATCTTTAGAAAAATAGATGGGGCAGATAGCCACAACAGTAGGCGGCCAATACCAACAAGGAAAACTCCCGAAAGATGCAAAGATAGATCCGGGGAACAGTGCCAATCCATTCGTCTGAGGAGTGGACCAGGATATTATGGTCCAAAGATGCTAGTTGAACAAAAGGTAGAAAAGGAAACAACTGAGGAGCAGGACACAACAGTAGAAGCTGCGCCAAAACCAATGGAAAAACAAAAGGTAGTTTATGCTCCAACAATTCCAAAAACTGAGGTACTTATCCCTTTTCCGCAAAGGTTTCAGAAAAAAATTTAGATGATCAATTTATTAAATTTCTGGAAATTTTTAAGAAAATTCAAATCAATATACCTTTTGCGGATGCTTTAGAATAAATGCCAAATTATGCTAAATTTCTTAAAGATATTATGGCAAATAAAAGAAAGATTTCGGAATATGGAACAGTAAAATTGATGGATGAGTTTAGTGCAATTATTCAAAGGAAGTTACCCCAAAAGCTTAAAGATCCCGGGAGTTTCACAATTCCTTGTGTAATGGGGGTTGCAACCTTTAATAAAGCACTATGCGACTTAGGTGCTAGCATAAATTTAATGTCATTATCAATGTTTCGGAAACCAGGATTAGACGAAATGAAGCATACGACAATTACCCTATAATTAGCAGATCGTTCGGTAACGTATCCGAAAGGGGTGATTGAAGACATTTTAGTAAAGGTAGACAAGTCCCATTAATTCTGGGAAGACCATTCTTAGCCACAGGTAGAGCATTAATCGATGTGCAAAAAGGTAAGTTATCATTGAGGGTAAGTGATGAACATATATTATTTTTGATTTATAAAGCAATGCAATTCCATGAAAATGTTGAACATTGCAACATGATTGATATACTAACACCATGCATGGAGGCTGAGTTTAAACATGTTGTGATGAAAGACGCGTTGAAATGGTGTTTGAGCCACTCACAAAAGACCAAAGGTATGTGTTTTGATATTACTAACAATGAAATTTTCGATTATGTTCTTGTCTTAGACTAAGCGGAGAAGAAAATACCGGAAAAAAGTGTGCAAGATAGTTCACTCGGCCGTGCGAGAGGTAGCCTCCGATTGGAACAATGCATACGACCGTGTGACCCTACGACCACTGCATGCGGCGACGAAATAAATAGACTACACGACCGTGCTAATCCACACGATAGTTGACTCGGTCTCTAAAGATGAAAACCACACGGTCGTGTGGGGACACACGACCCGACCGTGCGGTGTGCTTCTTCGACCCCAAATTCGACAGATGAACTCTCGCCTTCCCTTAACGTAAACCTCTTCGGATCTCGGTAATAGTTTCTTCTTCCCTTATTACAAGTCAATTAGATAAACTTCTTAGAGTCTTAAAGAAACATAAAACTGCTCTTGGTTGGTCTATTTCTGATTTAAAAGGTATAAGTCCCTCGGTTTGCATGCATAAAAAAGAATGGAAGATGATTGTAAACCTCTGTGCAACACCAACGTAGACTTAACCCAATTATGCAAGAGGTCGTTAAGAAAGAAGTTCTTAAATGGTTAGATAATGGGATCATATTTGCAATATCTAACATCAATTGAGTTAGTCCGGTACAAGTCGTGCCAAATAAAAGGGGGATGACAATAGTAAAAAGTGAAACTGAAGAAATTATAGCCACTAGGGTTGTTACGGGTTTGCGTATTTGCATTGATTATCGAAAGTTAAACGTAGCAACTCGGAAAGATCACTTTTCCCTCCCCTTTATGGATCAAATGTTAGATCGCCTTGCATTTTACGAGTATTATTGCTTTCTGGATGGGTACTCGGGGTATAATCAGATCGTGATTGCTCCCGAGGACCAAGAAAAGACAGCATTTACATGTCTTTATGGTGTTTTCGCATTCCGTAGATTACCATTTGGGCTATGTAATGTGCCTGCAACTTTTCAGAGATGTAGGATGGCGATATTCCATGGCATGATTGAAAATATTATGGAAGTCTTCATGGATGACTTCTCGGTTTTTGGTAGTTGGTTTGATTATTGCTTGCCTAATCTAACCATTATTTTGCAGAGGTGCAAGGAGATGAACTTAGTATTAAACTGGGAAAAGTGACATTTTATGGTATGAGATGGTATTATGCTTGGTCATCGTGTTTCCTCTGCAGGTTTAAAAGTCGACCGAGCATAGGTGGTAGAAATTGAAAAGCTTCCACCTCCGAAGAATGAAAACTAGTAAGGAGTTTTCTGGGATATGTGGGTTTTTACAGATGCTTTATTTGTGTTAGGAATTTTGTTGTTTAGATTTTGATGAATGCCATGTAAAACTTAGAATAGAAAGTTGGCACCCCAATTCTTGTTGTAAAATGTATTGTAACAATTAGAGTGGCAAAGCCGAGTTAAGTCGCCTACGCCTTAACATGCAAGAAGACAATCAAGACTTGAAGGAAGACTCACGCAGAGACAATTTGAGTATGGCAAATAAGAGTTGACGAGTAAACTCTCGGGCTTGAAGAAGCGGTGAGATGCAATTGAGTGGAGCATCACCAAGTCAACTCAAGAAAAGCCAAGTCTCAAGTTGAAGTGACAGAAGAGTCATCCATGATTGGAAGTCGACTCTAAGTCACCTGGGGAAAGCAAGGAAATGCAAATAAGTCGAGATAATCGTAAAAAGAACCGCAAGTACGTAAATCAAGAGATTTACTTAAACAAGTAATATCTCCATACCACCTTTCTGAGTGCTCATCCCTTAAGCGTGCAAAAGGAATGAACCAATGGGAAGCACAAAACCGTGTCGAACTCCGAAAAGGTGAAAGAACAATTCATACAAGGAAATGGCAATTCCAAGAACGCAAGCCAACGATCGCAAAGTGACTTTCAAAAATAAGCCTATCTCTTCAACGGGCAAATTTTTGAAAGTTCACTATAAAAGGCCGAGGAGTTTGTTTGAGAAAGATGATGCATGAATGACACATACGTGAGATATACAAGCACATTAGAAAAATCGAAACACTCTCAATCCTCAAGCCTACATTTCAAGTACATCAATCCAACACTTAGTGTGAAGGAAAGAGAACTTCAATCGTTGAAGAGGAAAATATCGAAAACAAGGGGTCTACATTCCGGGGAAGGATTGTAGAAAGGTTCAAGGTGAACCAAGTCTTAAGCTTTTGGAGGGCTTCGTGATCAAATCCAAAGAGCTTGAGCAAGTGAGCTATAGTAGCAAGGCACGCCCGTGAAGAAGCCGAGTCGCACGAGAAGCCGGTGAGTGATCAATGCGTCTCTGACCGAGTCCCAAAGGATCAAGTCGGTTGTTGTGATCAAGACTTGTATCTTGGACTGCTACCACTTTGTAAACCGATCATTACTTAGTGGATTCCTCCAGGAGTTGGAGAAGAGAGGAGTAGAAGAATTACCCCATCTTCGAACCTTTATAAAAACTTTTTTGTGTCATTTACATTTCAAAGATTTAAATTCCCGCACTTTTAATCGCTTATATCTCATTTGCCGATAAATTTGCTATCCATTTGATAAAATTATAAGTACTAAATCAAGCTCTAAAATCTTGCTTAATCAAACTTAAGGGTGTTAAGTCTTCCCTGAAAATAAAACCACAAGCTTGAGTCAAATTATAGCCAACAAATTGAGTTACTCCATCAACAACTCATTTGAGTCTGCATTGAGAGATTAACTCACTTGAGTGACTAATTCGACTGTCCATCAAGGACACAAGTGTGTTGAATTAACTCGTAGATTTAAAAGGACTAAATCGAAAATTTGGTAAGGTTTATTCAACCCCCTTCTAAACCTTACACCAACACCCCTTGGGACCTACAAGTGGTATCGAGCGGTTGGTAATTGAACCCTCCGCACCGGTTATCGAACTAGATCTCCAACCTTTTCAAAGTTTGCTTTAGTACTTAAATTTTCAAAACTCATTTCATTAAAAATCATTATCATGGAAGCAAATTTGACACGCATCCCTATGTTCACTATCGAAGAATTTGATGATTGGAAAATTCGTATGCGGTGCTCATCTATCAAACATTACATGATGAGATGTGGATAGTGATAGAAGATGGGCCTCTCGCAAATATTAAAGGTGAACACAATCATGCGAAGAGTTGCGGTTGAAGGAGAAGAAGATGTTGCTCCCGCACAGTCATGGTTGAAAAACCAAGAACCGAGTGGACAAATGATGATGAAAAAAGATACAACCTGGACAATGTAGCCAAGGACATCCTCTACAAAACCTTGACAAAGCCATGTTCAATAAAGTCAAATCCGCAAAACGGCTAAGGAAATGGGGACAAGTTGACATTGATTTGTGAAGGCTCGAGCAAATCAAAGAAAACAAATTATCGGTGGGGTCATGAAGTTTGAGAATTTCAAAATGATCTCGGGGAGAGAACTGGATCAACTAGACGCTCGGTTCACGTAAATCACAAATGAGTCAGTTCTACACTTGGAAAGGAATATACGTAAGGAAATGTGTATGAAGATCCTAAAAAGTCTTCGGTGAATGGGAAATGAAGGTCATGGCACCGAGACATTCCATGGACCTATCAAAGACATCCAACCATGAACTATTCTCGGACCTCAAAGCCTACGAGTTTGAGCCGAGAAGAAAAGACAGGAAGAGACAATTTGTACCCAAAAAAATTTGCTCTAATTGTTAAAGATGGGAAGAGAGCCGAGGTCAAAGAAGTCATTGACCCGTAAGAAATAGCCCGATGGTTAAAAGATTCAACAAGTTCTTTAATAAGAACTACAAGAAAGGAAAGGGTGAATCTTCCGAAGACACTCGGCTCCTCCAAATCAAGGAAGACAGCCAACCAAGAGAACAGATCATCAAAAAGTTGAATATCAAAGGTCGACAACTCAAGAATGGAAAGAGCCGATCAAAAGGTGAATATCTATGTTGGAACCGTAGACAACCAGGTCACTATGCCATTGATCGCTCATATCCCGTGGTCAACAAGACAGATGGGATGAAGAAGAAAGAAAGGTCTTGTGAGAAAGAAGACAAGAAAAGAAAAAGGCAATGATGGTCTGCAGAGATCACGAGACAGCCCAAGTCAAGAGAGACAGTGATTCAGAGAGCAAGCGTGAAGTTTCGACTACTCAAGTGACTCGAAGAAGAAGCCCGACCGCTTGATGGCCAAAGAACAAGATCAAGAAGATGAGGTACAATCTAACTCAACAAACTCGTACACTAGTGATAGTGATCGTGACACACACACTTCATCACCTACTCGATCTTTATGATTCATTAGGCAAAATGATGAAAGATTTTGAGCACATTAAATCCTCACACACACTATTGAATGAGGAAAACAGCCTACTCAAAAGTCAAAACTCAAAGCTAACTAAGGAGCCGAGTACTCTAAGTCAAATAGTGTTGAAAATGAAAGTTTAAAGGCCGAAAATGCTAAATTTAGTAGCAGAGAATGCTTTGCTATAGAAAAAGAGGAGAATGACCTCAAGAATGTTATTGCCTCATTCACTAAGGCATCTAAATCATTGGATGATCTTATTATGAGTCAAAGAGAATGTGGAGACAAGACAGCTTAGATTTAATTCATCGTGCCATGTCAAACCTCAAGAGTAATTTTGGAAAAAGGATCTTCAAGTCATGAAGAGTCCGAAAAATCCAAAACTCTAAATGTTGCACACATCATGTCACTCCAAAGCACAATACTAAGCAAACTAGTCTTGGTTACAAAGGAAAAGGAAAACAACCAGTTGAGTGTCTTGAAAGGACGGTGAGAAGAGATTCACCAAGTCCTCAAAGAACTCCAAACAGAAAAATACAGAAAAGAAGAAACAGAGCTACCAAAAACCCCAGGAAAATCCATAAAAGAAATACATATGATGGGAATGGTAGAAAATATCCAAGCCAAGCTGATTGGAATAATGTGAACTTTCAAAGATAGACTTATGGAATATAAGCCCAAATGGCAAAGGCCAGAACTCAAAGAAAGGCCATTCCAAAAGCATAAGAGCTTCCATCAAAGACACATATGCACCTAGGCACTACACTCAAAAACACCACAATTACCCAAGGAAGGCAATTGCCAAAACACATATGCAGCATACAGACAAAAGAGACAATTTTGTATGATGAACCTAGAATCCCCAAGCAATTTGCCAGGATTAATTATGATTATGGCATCGATAGATGGCAACCCTTAGAGTCAAATCATTTGGCTATAGGTTGGTTGGATCATCTTATAATTTAACCCCTCGGGACCCGGACAAGTATGGGTACCTAAAACTTAATTTCCTTGATCGCAGTTCAAGGAACAAAGTGAGTGCCAAGGAACCTGGTACATGGATAGTGGTCATTCCCGGACATATGACAGAAATAAGAGAAATCTGTCAAAATTCAAGGAAGTCAAAGGAGCCAAAGTCATATTTGGAGGAATGAAGCTCTGGTGAAATAAGAGGCATTGGATCCATCAAGAGGAATGGATTAGAAATCACAGATGTTGCATATGTTGAAGGACTCAACTTCAACTTCATCGAGTATCGATCGGCTGCGTGACAAGGGCTACAATGTTGGATTCAACATGGGTATATGCCAAATCAAGGATATTGAATCAAATGAAGTTGTCTTTGCAAGGATGTAGACGAGAGAAGAATATGTATGTAGTGGATTGGTCAACCGCAACACCCAAAGACTCTCTACTAGCAAAGAGCACAATGAATCAAGTTGGTGTGGCACAAAAAGCCGAGTCACTGAATTTCAAAACAATTAACAAGTGGCAAGAAGTCATCTTGTAGAAGGACTTCCGGTTTCGATACAAGAAGGAGAGTATATGTGATGCATGTCGAAGGAAAACAAATCAAGTCGTCATTCAAAGAAAAGACATGCCCATCCTCAACAAGAATATTGATCCGCTTCATATGGATCTATTTGGCCAAAGTGGAACCAAAGCCCAAAGATAAGTGGAAAGAAATACACATTGGTGGTAGTAGATGACTACTCAAGATATACATGGACAATATTCATGTGCAAGAAGAAAGAAACTCTACAAAAACTACCACGGTGATGAAGAGGATTCAAAATGAGAAGAGTCAAACCATTATCAAAATAAGATCGATAGAGAACCGAGTTTGTCAATGGAATAATAACTCAAGATTGTATTGAGAATGGTATTGGTCATGAACTATCGTGACAAAGACTCCACGTGAGAATGGAGTTGCGAAAGAAGGAATAGAACCCTCAAAGAAGCCAAGGACCATGCTTTGCAAGCAGGTTACAAAAAGATTTTGGGTCAAGCAATCAACACAACTTGCTACACCAAAACAGATGTATGATAAACACACGGTGACAAAGACTCCCTATGAGATCCGGACTGGAAGAAAACCAAATGTTGCATATTTCGAATATTTGGATGTAAATGCTTCATTCACAACAATGGCAAAGACAACCTAAAGGCCTTTGATGCTAAAGTCGATGAAGGTATCTTCTTAGGTTACTCACGGTGAAAAAGCAAAGCCTCTGAGAATACTCAACAAAAGAACTATGGTTACGAAGAATCCATTCATGTAGTATTCGATGAGCCAAATGTAAATGGAGAAGACATTGAAGAGTCGGTGATGTTTGAATCATCCAACCATACTAAGAGTCCCTATCTTTGAAGTCAAGTCGAATTATCAATTGTAGGAAGAAGATGAGATAGCTTAATCTCAAAAGCGGTGGAAAATTTGCAGCTAAGTGACCATGAGAGAGTGACCGACCAAAGAATAACACACCGCAAGTCGCCTAAATCCGCCTAACTTACTCCAACCTCGACGTAAGATGGCCGAGAGACCATCCACCGAGAACTTGTCATTGGAGATATAAGAGAAGGTGTCAAGACAAGATCCGAACTCAACAAGAAGCAATGTTCACATGCTTCATTTCGCAAATAGAGCCCAAAGATGTGTCACAAGCATTGACGACACACATTGGATTCAAGCTATGCAAGAAGAGTGAATCAATTTGAGAGAAATAAAGTATGGGAATTAGTGCAAAGACCCATACATCAAAATGTTATTGAAACCAAATGGGTATTCGAAATAAAATGAACGAGGAAGGCCTGTGGTAAGAAACAAAGCAAAGACGGTAGCCAAAGGATATTGCCAAGAAGAAGGGATAGATTTTGATGAAACATTTGCTCTGTAGCAAGATTGGAAGCTATAAGGATGTTTCTTGCCTATACGAGCTCATAAGAATTTCATTGTATATCGATGGATGTAAAAAGTGCATTCCTAAATGGTTTATTGGAAGAAGAAGTGTATGTTGAACAACCTCCAGGATTTGAGCGGAAGACTCTTGGAGACAAGGTATACAAACTCAAGAAAGCCTTGTATGGATTGAAACAGGCACCCGAGCATGGTATGATACCCTGTCACAATTCCTAATCGAAAATGGATTCACAAAAGGAAAAGTAGATAGAACACTTTTCGAGAATCCAAGACAAGAAGAGTATATCTTGCTTGTTCAAATATATGTGGATGACATCATTTTTGGATCCACTAACAAAGAGTGTGTGAAAATTTTCAAACCTCATGCAAAGTAAATTTGAAATGAGAATGATGGGAGAGCCGACATTCTTCCTTGGACTTCAAGTGAAACAGTGAAGGATGGAACCTTCATAAGTCAAACAAAATACACCAGAGATTTAATGAAGAAGTTTGGTATGGAGGAGAAGTCTTACGTAAAAATACCAATGAACACATCAGTCAAAATGGACATGGATGCGGATGGCAAATCAGAGATCAAACAAGATCTGAGCACTTATTGGATCACTTGCTCTATCTCACAAAGAAGCGAGCCGGACATCACCTTTCTTTGTAGGTGTATGTGCAAGATTTCAATCTGCTCCGAAAGAGAGCCATATGACG
Organism: Rehmannia glutinosa; assembly: GCA_016081115.2. NCBI lineage: Eukaryota > Viridiplantae > Streptophyta > Magnoliopsida > Lamiales > Orobanchaceae > Rehmannia > Rehmannia glutinosa. The sequence goes on from CM071927.1 coordinate 63,923,332, forward strand.
GCAGACTAAGAAAATATTGAGATACTTGAAAGGAAGCCAAGAAGTAGGCCTATGGTATCCAAAGGAAGGTGGATTCAAGCTAATTGGCTATTGATTCTCGATTGTCTTTGGATGCAGAGTGGACAGGAAGAGCACTTCAGGCACATGTCAAATGCTAGAAAGACTAATTTCCTGGTTTAGCAAGAAGCAAAACTCAATAGCCACCTCTACAGTGAGGCGAGAATACATAGCTCGGGCAAATTTGTTGTGCCCAAATCCTATGGATGAGACAAAGAACGGTGAGAGACTATGAAGTTGAAGAAAAAGAAATTCCAATCATGTGTGATAACACAAGTGCAATTGCAATCACTCAAAATCTGTATTGCATTCAAGAACAAAGCATATTGATGCGGATATCACTTCATAAGAGATCATGTTGAAAAGAAGGACATCATCCTGGAATATATCTCAACCGATAAACAACTAGTGACATCTTCACAAAACCATTATGTGAGTCAAGATTTGAAGAACTCAAGCATGAGTTGGGATTAATTGAACTAAGCCGAGACACAAGAAGAACCAATGAAAAGAAATGGAACAGAAAAGGAGGTGAAAAAGAGCCGAAAGTAAGTCATTTCGGTGAATCACCAGACGTCGGAAAGAAAACTGACTACAAAGTCGGTGATAGCCGTAGTCACTAAGAGCTGTGAGAAGTAGAGTTAAATCGGCTAAGGGATGTTGAATAACTTATGAGCAAAGTGACAAAAACGCCGTCGTTCGACTAAGCGGGAATGTTTTAAGGAACACGTCAAAGATAATGATGATGTGTACAGACATAAAGCCGCACACTAAGCTTATGATTGGATATAAATGCTTGCCGCATTAAATACGAGGCGTGAAATGCTCAATAGGCGTGCGAAATCCAAGCCGTTGATTTTGATCACAATTCAAAAAGCTATCCGCACGTCCTTTCATGAACCATATTTAAACCATTTTCGTCCGTTTCTCTCTCACACTTCTAAAAACTGTTCATCTCTTTCTCTCAAAAGCAAAGGCAAAATACTCTCGAAACCCTATCAACCTTCAAATCAATTTCTCGAGTTTTTCTTTGAAATAATTCTGAGAAATGGCACCAACTTATGACTTTACCAAGTTAGGAAAGCAAATCCACACCGGTTGACGGTGGATTTCGACGGAATGGTGAAGCGTGGGTCCGACGACACCCTGGTGAAGAAAATCGAGAAGTTGGAAACGCCAGGACTAAAACCGTTTCTTTATTTGGAATATCCGATGACCTACGTGGAGGAGGTCGCACAATTCTACGTGAATGCCTGAGATTCACGATGAAGGAATCAAGTCATCCATTCACGGAAGCGGTGACTATCACCGCCAAGGATTTGGCTGAATATTGCTCACTACCGTGAAGGAGCAAGCGAGATTAAGGAAGCGATGTAAACTTGGCCGACGCATGGAAAGAGATAGCCAAGTCCGACTTTGCCGATAAAATTATATACACAAAGAAACAAGAGACTGGCTTGAAGGAGGATTATCACAAATTGTTGGACATAGTTGCCAAATGTATCGACATCAAATTTGGCGACTTTGACCAATCATGTCAAAGGCAAAGCGATTGTGATGGCTGCAATCATCGAAGAAAAGAAGATAAATGGCTGAGTTTATCTCAGTGATTTCTGCTTAACGTGGGAACAAGTCCTTCAAAGAAGATGGCACATTTGGAGGATCCTTGGGATATGGCCAGTGATTGGCGGCTATTGGAGGTGAAAGAAGTCCCTCTTAGACATGGGAAGGCTTTCCATGTTAACAAGAGGATGTTGAGCTAACCTCTCGGTGCTCGAAGCGAGCTTACGCCAAGAGAGCGACACACGAGGGGAATCGGTGACCGAAGATACATCTTCCTCTCCGGCCAAGAAGAAAGCGCCCTGCGGTATGCTAAGAAGACTGCCCCTCGCAACAAAGAAAACCAAACATGCTCCGCCCTGCAGAGAGTCACTCCGCCCAAAGCGGCCGTGTCTCCCGCCCCTGCAGCGGCCGGTCGAGAAGGACTCACAAATACCTTCTCCGATCGTCAAAAGGAGGAGAACCGACAAGCCAAGACGGCCGGCTCCTTAGAAACAAACACCAAAGACGGCCCCCGCCCAAGACTCGAGAGGACACCGCCCCGAACCAGAAATTCCACGGTACAAACCAGGAGACGAAGAAGACTCGTCAGCGGTCGAACAGAGAAACCAAAGTGAGTCGGTTACTCGGCCTAGCACAAATACGGAGACTCGGGAGAAGTAGAGTCTCGGATGTAGTTGATGAAACACCAAGTCATTGAAGGTGATCAGAGGCAACCCAAGACACAAACTATAGCTATAGCTCACACATTTGAAGCACAAGAAGAACCACCCAGCGGATAGTGATGTAATGATCCTATCTCCACCTTACCCGGACATCCAAAATCGTCTGCGTGAGTGGAGAAAATGGAAGTTGAGCAAGTCAAGGGAGCAGTTCCAACGGCACGAGTTCATAGAAGAAGAGAATGCTAAATTTCCTTGGATTAACTATTGTGCTCGACTCACGGATGAAGACAAGCGCATAGACATTCTGCAGATCTACAAGGACAAGGAGAGAGCAAAGCAAGGTGAAGAAGAAGCGAAGCACGTGAGAAGGCAAGCATCCCGCCCTATCTCGGCACCACGTAACACACACATCCTCTTCTTGATGTCTTCTCCGGCGGTGATGAGGAACAGGAGAATCTTTGCGCCACGAGAAGAGTTGCAAATGCAGCAAGCATTGCCGACGAATCAAGAATCCTTCACGAGCAAAGACTAATGGAGGGAGGAGAGTCCTCGAACACACCGAAATCGATCCAATGGGAGTGGTTCAAAAATAGCCATTGTTGTTCTTCGCTACCACTTCTCCGACTCACTCGGAAGAAGGCAATCGGGGAATTGGCGATGAACCGGGATAGTGGGGACCCAAAGTGGAGCCAACCCCTATTGAAGGTGTGCTACCACCGCCCCAAACGGTGAGCAATCAATCGAAACAGCCGGGAGTCGGAGACGAGTGACCCCATTCAAGTCACTCACCGGTGGTGTGCCGAGGGGAAACTCCTCCATTGCGGCAAGGTCGGAGGATCTGCAGATGACTCCACAAAGAATCAAGGAGGCGAAGAAGAGAAATTACAATCACAAGAAGAACAACAAGTTGCCATCAACGAAGCTCGAGGACGATTGAGACTGTCTCGGTGAGGTGCCAACCGCTACTCTACGAAGGCTAATGACGCCGCGATGCAAAATCGAGGCACTGAGGAAGGAATGTACTGGGAGTTAACACTGGCGATGAAAGTGCAATCCATGGGGTTGAGACTCCAATGGATGCCTTTGTAGAAGACCCTAAGATCACGACACCGTCGAAAGGGAGGACCAAGGCCTCGCAGCAGAAGAGAGACCGGGCCGGGAGGAAATGAAGGCCCACGGGAGGTTGAGACTTCCGGGAAAAGAGGTGAAATAGAGAACATCCCTCCTGCTATAATCGACCCATCCGAGAAGGAGATCAGCGCACTTCATGATTCCCAAGACAACCCCGATGTCACTTTTCCGGGATCGAGGAAAGGCGAAGAAGAAGCCGAGTCATCCCCCATGACAAATCCAAAAGACTCAACTGCGGATGTTCCAAGCACGAGCAAGTCGATCCCAAGACTACTCGTCAAACTTTTAACTTTGATGATGAGCCACCACTAGAAATCTCATCATCGTCCGATGACGTCGCGATAAGGCCGAGGACAAGTCTATGAAATGGAAAAATCATTTGAGACCAACGGCCATTAAGACAAAGTGAGGCTCGGCAAAGCGGGTCTACTTCACAAATGAGAACCCGGTGAACAAGAGACCACCGCTCAAGATCCTCAAGTCGGCAGGATCGATTCCCAAAAGAACTTCACGCGCACCGCTCATCATCGAATGCAGATCCCGGTTGGCGGTGATGAATCTTTTGTAGAATCTTTCCCTTTCTCACGGAGATACGAGAACTCCACGAAGAATCGAAAAGGAACAAGCACGCTATTACAAGCCGCCTCCTGTTCTTCCATCGGACACCATTGTTCCGGTGATTATGATTTCGATGTTGTATGGCCATCACCGCAATGAAGAATCACCAAGCTCGAGAAGTGTTCATGGCACTCTTTCTTTGAGATTGAAAGGATGGAGAGGCATCGAGGCCTCTTTGGACATGCGATTGGACAACAGAGATGCCACCCTACAGGTGACTTACGAGGCATAACTTGATTCGGATAAGGGAATGGTGGCAACAAAGCAAACAATGCGTGTGGAACAGGTGAGATACTTGGACAATTGTTTAACAAGCTGGTGTGGAGAGCCGAAAATGCCGATGCAAAAACGAAGCCGAGGAACACATTAAGCATATGCATGAAGCTCACACTTTGCCGAGATCAAGGCTGCTGCGTGAGCGTAATGCAAATGATATACGGCGTTTGGAAGAACACATGACAAGAAAATTCAGCCTTCTCATGGCCGAGATGAAGTGATTTGTGAGAATCCAACGCTACTCGGTCTAAATTCCGTCGGCCGCATACAACGCAGTTGAGACTTGAAGCGTAACTCAACCATCGAAGACTCGACTTCATGCTTGCCAAAGATGTTCCCTGGGGTTCCTCTATCCTTTGATGATGCCAAAAAGGGGGAAGAGGAATACCTTAAAGCAAAGAAAATCAAGCCGAAAAGAAAGGAGCGGTGAGAAGGAAAATCGGTGAGGAAGTCTTGAAACGAGGAAGAAAGGAAAGCTTGTTGAGGGGGAAGGATCGGCCGGATGTGAGCGTTGATGATTGCACAAACCCCCCAACAAGGTCCATCACGGTGACATCATAAGCGTAAACTCCACGTGACTCTGCCACTCCAACACTCTGTTGTATCTATGGTGAAAAGAGAAAATTAATTGAAGCGGGGATGAAGGAAGTGGAAGGAAGAATGGATGCCAGGGTGATGAACATCTTGAAAGAACACGGAGGCATTCCAGTTGACAGAGACACCTATGCCATCTCGGATGTCGGAGACGAGCCACGATCGGTCGATGAATTTAAAACGCTCGAATCCGAGGGATACTTTGCAAATATGTCTATGGCTCAAGCAGGACTTATCTTGGGAAAAGGGTATCACATTATGTGAAGAAGGCGACGACAGCGGAAGAGACAACCGCGATCCTCTGCTGGTCACTCCAGCAGTCACTCAATTTGGAAAGAAGAAGACCCAAGACAAGATACGCCCGAGAGGTAGAGGAAGAAGCGGCGGTGGAGGAAGAAGCTTGGACCTAGGCCTCCGCCCAAGAATATTGAATACGTAGATCCAGGGGAAGAAATGAGGGATCTTGGTGCTGGGCTTAACCAAGTGGCAAATTTGAAAGTGGCTAAAACTAACGCTGAGTATGCACAAAGAATAGAAGAAGAAAACAAGAGACAAACTCAGCTATGGCAGGAGAGAAAGGAAAGAATAAGAAAAGATGAAGCTGCCAGGAAGGCATATGAGAAGAAAAAGAAGGCAGCTGATGATGAGAAAAAGAGGAGAAGAGAAGAAGATGCTGATCAAGATGAAAGAAGGAGACAGCGAAGGAGATGAAGTGTTGTTGTCCAACCCTTCGTGTATTTTATCATGTAAATACATACAATGTAAGTCTTCTTTAATAAAGGTATAAATTCTTTAATTTTTGTGAAGACAATTATATGCTCTGATACACCTTGTAAACAGTTGTGTTAAGGAACAAGAATGATATGATCAATAAAAAGAATTGATTATGCGCATACATTCTATGTCAATACACTATCTGTATGTATCATTGCTGTTTGCATCTTTGAATGATTTAAGTTTTGGCATCATCAAAAAGGGGGAAATTGTTAGGAATTTTATTGTTTAGATTTTGATGAATGCCATGTAAAACTTAGAATAGAAAGTTGGCTCCCCAATTCTTGTTGTAAAATGTATTGTAACAATTAGAGTGGCCAAGTCGAGTTAAGTCGCCTACGCCTTAACATGCAAGAAGACAATCGAAGACTTGAAGGAAGACTCGTGCGAGACAATTTGAGTATGGCAAATAAGAGTTGATGCAAACTCTCATTGAAGAAGCGGTGAGATGCTGGTGAGTGGAGCATCGGTCAAGTCAACTCAAGAAAAGCCAAGTCTCAAGTTGAAGTGACGGAAGAGTCATCCAATGATTGGAAGTCGACTCTAAGTCACCTGGGAAAGCAAGGAAATGCGGTCAAGTCGAGATAATCGAAAAGAACCGTTACGTAAATCAAGAGATTTACTTAAACAAGTAATATCTCCATACCACCTTTCTCGGAGTGCTCAATCCCGAAGCGTGCAAAAGGAATGAACCAATGGGAAGCACAAAACCGTGTCGAACTCAAAAGGTGAAAGAACAATTCATACGAGGAAATGGCAATTCCAAGAAGCGCAAGCCAACGATCGCAAAGTGACTTTCAAAAATAAGCCTATCTCTTCAATGGGCAAATTTTTGAAAGTTCACTATAAAAGGCCGAGGAGTTTGTTTGAGAAAGATGATGCATGAATGACACATACGTGAGATATACAAGCACATTAGAAAACTGAAACACTCTCAATCCTCAAGCCTACATTTCAAGTACATCAATCCAACACTTACCCGTGAAGGAAAGAGAACTTCAATCAGTTGAAGAGGAAAATCGAAAACAAGGGGTCTACATTCCGGGAAGGATTGTAGAAAGGTTCAAGGTGAACCAAGTCTTAAGCTTTTGGAGGGCTTCGTGATCAAATCCAAAGAGCTTGAGCAAGTGAGCTATAGTAGCAAAGCGGCCCTGTGAAGAAGCCGAGTCGCACGAGAAGCCGGTGAGTGATCAAGGCGTCTCGACCGAGTCCCAAAGGATCAAGTCGGTTTGTTGTGATCAAGACTTGTATCCGGACTGTTACCACTTTGTAAACCGATCATTACTTAGTGGATTCCTCCGGGAGTTGGAGAAGAGAGGAGTAGAAGAATTACCCCATCTTGAACCTCTATAAAAACTTTTCTTGTGTCATTTACATTTCAACATTTAAATTCGCACTTTTAATCGCTTATATCTGCCGATAAATTTGCTATCCATTTGATAAAATTATAAGTACTAAATCAAGCTCTAAAATCTTGCTTAATCAAACTTAAGGGTGTTAAGTCTTCCATTTGAAAATAAAACCACGGTTGAGTCAAATTATAGCCAACAAGTGAGTTACTCCATCAACAACTCGGTGAGTGCATTTGAGAGATTAACTCTCTTGAGTGACTAATTATTTGTCCATCAAGGACTTTGTGTTGAATTAACTCTGTAGATTTAAAAGGACTAAATCGAAAATTTGGTAAGGTTTATTCAACCCCCTTCTAAACCTTACACCAACACCCTTGGGACCTACAATTTGTGAGTTTTAAAAAATAATTAAACCCCTTTCCCATTTGCTTGAAAAAGATGCACCTTTTGCTTTCACCCCTAATTGTTTATAGGCTTTTGAAACATTGAAAAAGGCTCTGGTTAGTGCACCAATTTTATCACACCCGATTGAAGTCAGCCATTTGAAATAATTTGCGATGCAAGCGACTATGCAGTAGGAGTCACATATTAGGACAAAAGCGCGAAAAGCGGTTTCGTGTTATTTAATATGCAGGTCGTACATTGGATCCAACACAGTACAAGTGAAAAATAACTATTTCAGGTGATGTTTGCATTTGATAAATTTTGGACATACTTAATTGGGACAAAGACAATAGTCCATACGGATCATGCTGCGGTCAAATATCTATTTGCAAAGAAGGATGCAAAGGCAAGGCTCATTTGATGGATACTCTTACTACAAGAGTTTGATATCAAAATTCGGGATCGGAAATGATGCGAGAATGTGGTAGCGGATCACCTCTCACGACTTGAGCAAACGGCTAATGAGAACACAAATGGCACAACCATCAAAGAAACATTCCCGGATGAGTTAATTCTAGTGGCCGAAACGACCATCCCCTAGTACACTAGCATTGTGAAATATTTAGTAAGCGGGGTTCTACCATCGGATATCACATATCATGCAAAGAAGAAATTTCTTCATGATGTGAGATAATTTTTGTGGGACGAACCTCTATTATTTAAAAGATTTGCAGATTCAGCTATCAGGAGATGTGTACCTCAAAAAGAATGGACAAGCATTCTGGAGCAATGCCATTCATCACCATGTGGGGGCCACTTTGGCCCAACACGCACTGCGGTAAGGTATTACGGTCCGAGTTCTTTTGGACTTCTATTTTCAAAGATTCCTATAAGTTTGTTTTGCAGTGGGATAGGTGTCAATGTATGGGAAAAATTTCGAGGCGACACGAGATGTCCTTGACTAATATAATGGAAATAGAATTGTTCGACATTTGGGATATATATTTCATAGGACCATTTTTAGTTTCAAATGGGTACATGTACATTCTCCTCGCAGTGGATTGTGTATCTAAATGGGTGGAACCAATCCCTACTAAAACAAATGATGCCAGAATTGTGTTGAAATTCTTGCAAATGAATATCTTCACAAGGTTTGGTACTCCACGAGCTCTTATTAATAATGGAGGATCTCACTTTTGCAATAAATTATTTAATAATATGATGGAGAAATATGGAGTGAATTATCGAGTAGCCGCCGCCTACCATCCGCAGTCAAACGGGCTAGCCGATATTTCAAATAGAAAGAGCAAGCAGATCTTAGAAAAGACAGTTAGTACAAATTGGAAAGATTGGGCTTTTAAAGCTTGATGATGCATTATGGGCTTATCGTACGACATACAAAACACCTCTTGATATGTCTCCGTATCGATTTATTTTTGTAAAGTCATGCCACGTTCCGGTGGAATTGGAACATAAGACATTTTGGGTAGTGAAAAAACTTAACTTTGACATGACTGCAGTAGGTGAGAAAAGAAAACTGCAAATAAGTGAACTAGAAGAATTCTGCCAAGATGCATATGAGAATGCCCAGATTTACAAAGATCGCACAAAACGATGGCATGACAAGAGAATTTTAAGAAGGGAGTTTTTACCCGGCAAGTGGTACTTTTATATAATTTTAGATTGAAACTTTTTCCGGGTAAACTTAAATCAAGATGGTCGGGTCTGTTTGTTATTAAAAAGGTACTATTACATGGAGGAGCCATTGAACTACTTGCAAAGGATGGTCGAGCCTTCATAGTAAATGGAAAAGAGTTAAACATTATTATGAGCAAGAAACGTAGCAAGAAATCTAGGCCATCGACTTGATTGAGCCATAAGACAATCAAGAGTCTGGCAGAAGACGTAAAACTTAGCGTTTGTTGGGAGGCAACCCCATACTCAAACCATGTAAGTATTTTTTCTTACGCATTCCTCTTTCTTTTGATAATTTTCTCATATGTTAGGGACGAAACATATTTTAAGTTTGGGGGGGTTGTCAAGAATGCGTAAATAAGTATTGTTGTATTTTTGCATTGCATTTAGGATTTCATGTAGAAGCACAAAAATTTGCATTAAAATTTTCGATTTTTTTAGTAGTTTTATTTTTATTTTAGCATGTTTATTGCTTTTGTGTCATTTATGATTAGAAATTTAAAAATATACAAAAAGCTTTCGCATGATTTTACTATGTGCATTTGGTTTCATGATATAAAATATTTTTGTGCAGCTGTTGTGGAGATATCTTTTACTTATTTGGCACTAGTTGAGAAAATTGGGTATTTGAGCATGATGCAAAAAATAAGCCTGTGAGTTTTTGTGCCTTTAGCTGCTTTCATTTTATGCAGTCTTATTTTTTCTTGAGTGTGTCATTCATGAATGTTAGAATTGTTAGATAAATGTTTTTATCATGATTTTGATGATTTTGTTCAAATGAGTTTTTAAACCAAAACAATGTCACTAAATGTTGTCTAAATACTTCCGATCGATTTAAAATGTTTTTACTATTTTTCGGAGTATTTCTTGGAGTTTATTTTCGATAAAAAATTGGACAACACTTTTGTTTCAGCCTCGACCGATCGCCCTATAGGGCAACCTGTACCTGAGTTGAGTTTTGAAACAGAAAAAGGGACGGAGGAAAAATCAGGGAGGGCGACCGGTCGACCCGGAGGTCGACCGGTAGGGGCGACCGGTCGAGCCTAGGGTGACCGGTACCTGGGAGCCCTCCTCCAAGTGCAATCTTCTCTGTTTCATTTTTTAAACACCCCCAACCGGTCAAGATCAAGGGCGACCGGTTGAACCCCCATCCGACCGATCCCCCTGTGTAAAAATCGCAGCAAACTCATTCCAATCTTATCTCTGTGCGACCGGTCGAACCCCTGTTTTATCACCAAACTATCCGTTGCATTTTCAGATAGCTTTTCCCTAATTTGGGGGATTGATTTCTAACAACTATAATCTTGATTTTAAATGGTTTCTTTTGCAGCAAATCACTCCCCAATGAGGAGCCTTTGTCTGGAAATCAAGCCAAGACCTCTCCTATAAATAAAGGCTTCATTCAAGTAACAAGATACAACACATTACACAAGAAAAAGAGCATACAAGCAAACACTTTTCATAAATCTTGTTGTATTAGCCTAAGCACTTGCACTTGCACTTCTTTGAGGTCTAGGCTTTCAATTCTTGATTACACTTGTACTCATATTGTATTATTCATTATTGAGTTGTAATCTTGATTTTGGTCATCATTCAACACAAGACATCCTTGTGAGTATTCTTGTGGTAAGAATACACTTGGGTGATCTAGGTGATATGTGTTTGGAGAGTGTGGTACTCTTCAAAGGTGGTGAAGGAATATTGTGGTAATCTCCTTGAAGGTGTTGTAAGAGGGTTGTGGTAATCCTCAAGGTGTCGTTGTATTAATTTTGGTAATTAATAAAATCTTTTTTTCTTTTTGAAATTCATCCCGGATATACTGGGGTGGTAGAGGATTATGCCCTAGGTGGGTTGAACCTCTATAAATCGACGAGTGTTGTTTAATTTCCGCATTTACACTCTCGTCTTTGCTTGATTATTCGAAAAAGAGGGCAAAATCTGAAAAATCGAGATAATCTATTCACCCCCCTCTCTAGATTATCGTAGCCACTTGGACTAACAAGTGGTATCAAAGCCAAACTCTTTGGCTAGCTCATTCCGAGTAAAGAGGAAAGATCCATGGCTACGGATGATGCTTATCTCACCACCGGTGCCTCCACCAATAAGCCACCACTATTCGACGCCAACAACTACGCATTTTGGAAAGACCGTATGGAGTGCTTCCTACAAGGGTGCGGTTTCGACATTTGGAATGTGGTTGTTGAAGGAGTTGATCAACCAACCAAGAAATTGGAGGATGGCACCTCGGCTCCTAAACCTTTCAAGGAGTTCGATGAAAACGACAAAAAGGCTCTCTCTCTAAACGGTAAGGCCTTAAATATTTTGCATTGTTCTCTTACCGCCACAGAGTACAATCGCATAAGAGGCATAAGGTCGGCACATGAGGTTTGGGAAAAATTGGAGACAATTTATGAAGGGACTAAGAAGGTCAAGCAAGCAAGAAAGACCATGCTTGTTAAAGACTTTGAAAACTTTAACATGCATGATGGTGAAAGCATCTCTAAGATGGTGGAAAGGCTTGACAACATTGTCAATCCTCTTGTGGCCCTCGGTAAAGTCATCTCCGAAGAAGACAAGGTGACTAAGGTATTGAATGATCTTCCCGGCTCATGGTCCGAAAAGGTGACGGCAATCACGGAGGCACAAAATCTTGAGACACTCAAATTTGATGAGCTCATCGGGAACCTCCTCATCTATGAAGTCTATCTCAAGGAGAGGAAAAATTTCAAACCAACCATCAATCAATCGGGTATGCAAAATATTCCTAAAGGTCTTGCTTCTTCTTCTAATAATGCATACTATGATAATGATGATGATGATGAGGAGACGATCGCACTTGTTCGAAAAATTTGCAAAATTTGTGAATAAAAATAAGGCAAGAAAACCGAGAGATAATGTTTGCTTTAAATGCGGAAAACCGGGCATTTTATTGTCGATTGCCCAAAACTCTATGAGGAGGAACACAAGAAAAAGAAGCATTTTTCGAAAAAGAAGGCTCTAAATGCGGAGGTCAAAACTTGGGATGAATTACTTGAAACAACTGACGAGGAAGGAGGAACCGAACATGGTCTTATGGCCATAGACGATGAAAATAATGAGGTACGCTCTAACTCTTCTTCCTCCTCCTTAGTTGATGATTTGCAATGTGATTTTGATGAATTGCAAATTGTTTCAAAATTTGATTTTTAAATACAAGACTTTGAAAAAGGAGCATAAAGAGCTTAAAATTGAAAAGGATAAATTATTTACTTTTTATGAATTTCTTGATAAAGCTCATGCTATTACTCTTACTCAAGTTCATACTCTTGAAACTGAAAAAGAATCGCTCACCAAAGATCTTGAATGTTTGAAAAAGGATGTGCATCGTTTTAACATAAGCACGGATAAAGTTACAAAAACTTTAGATGCACGAAGATGTGAGCATTCCAAATTAGGACTTGGTTATAAACCATTTCAAAATGTTTTTAAGAAAAATAACCAAGGTCCGACTTTCGTACATGCTAGTAGCTCTTATACTACTACTTGTTTTTATTGTGGCAAAATTGGACATTATGCTAACAATTGCAAATTGAAAAATAGCTCTAGTTATATTTGGAGACCCAAAGGTCTCAAGACTAACCCCCATGGACCCCAAAACAATAGGGTACGTAAACATAATTCCTTTGTAGGTCATAGGGGCTATAACAACAATGGACGATTCAAAATGGCTCGTGGACAGCGGATGTTCATGACATATGACCGGAAAGAGAGAACTTTTTACCAACATCAAGCTCCAAGAAGAGGCTATGGTCAATTTCGGCAATGGCAAAGGAAAAATCATTTGCAATGGAGACATTGGTAACTCTTATTTCTGTCTTAGTAATGTTTTACTAGTTGATGGTCTTAAGTTTAATTTAATAAGTGTTAGCCAACTTTGTGATTCAAATTATAATGTTGTTTTCAATAAAGAAAAATGCGTTATTCTTTAAAATGATGAAATTATTTGCGAAGCAAGTAGAAAAGGCAATCTTTACAAAATTTGTACTAGTGATTTGGTTAGTCAAAATGTTTCTTGTCTTGTCGCCAATAATGATTTAACGAGTTTATGGCATAGGCGACTTGGACATGTTGGATACAAGAATTTGAAAAATATTTACAAAAACCAACATGTAAAAGGACTACCCAAATTGAATTTTGAAAATCTTGGCTTATGTGACACTTGTCAAAAGAACAAATTAGTTAAGAGTAGTTTCAAGCCCAAAAATGAAATTTCCACAACCAAACCCCTACAATTGCTTCACCTTGATTTGTATGGGGATATTGGTACGGCTAGTCTAAGTGGAAAACATTACACTTTCGTTATTGTCGATGATTTTTCTAGATATACTTGGGCTCTTTTTCTTACCAATAAAAGCGATGCCGTTAATGAGTTTGTTAAGTTGTGTAGACTTATTGAGAATGAAAAGGAAGATACTATTAAGTCTATTTGAAGTGATCGAGGTGGAGAATATGATGGTGAATTTAGATTTTTTTGTGAATCCAAGGGATATGCACATAATTTTTTGGCTCCAAGGACACCTCAACAAAATGGAGTAGCCGAAAGGAAGAATCGGACATTACAAGAAATGAGTCGGTCCATGCTCAATGAATTCTCTCTTCCAAAATATTTTTGGGCCGAAGCCGTAAGTACCGCTTGCTATGTCATTAATCGGGTTTATATTCGTCCTAAAATGAATAAAACTCCATATGAGCTTTGGAAAGGAAGAACTCCACATATTAGTTATTTCAAAATATTTGGATGTAAGTGTTTTATTTTGAATACTAAGGATCAATTAGACAAACTTGATCCTAAGGCCGATGAAGGAATATTTATGGGGTATTCAACAAAAAGCAAAGCATATCGGGTTTACAACAAAACTAGTGGGGTTGTTGCAGAATCTATTCATGTTAAATTCAATGAAGCCTCGGGTGTTGAAAGGATACCCAACGAATGAAAGTGATGAAGAGGATATTATTGAACCCATTGTTCAAAATGATGCTCAAAATGATCGACCTTCTAGATCCAATGATCAACCATCCACTTCAAATGTTCCTCAAGAAGATATAGGTGATATTTCGGATCTTCCCATAGCATTGAAATTTAAGGGAGATCACTCAAAAGATCTTATTATTGGTGATCCCCTTGATAAAGTGATGACCCGAAGAAAATTTGCCGAAAAAGCTATTATATCTCAAAAAGAGCCTAAGAATGCTAAGGAAGCTATTGAGGATAAATATTGGTTTTTGGAGATGCAAGAGGAGTTGAATCAATTTGAAAGAAATGATGTATGGGAATTAGTACCTTGTCCTCCTTCTCAAACTATTATTGGTACAAAATGGGTATTCCGGAACAAGCTTGATGATCAAGGCAACATTGTTCGAAACAAGGCAAGGTTAGTAGCTCAAGGGTATTGCCAAGAAGAAGGTATTGATTATGATGAAACTTTTGCACCCGTAGCACGTTTAGAAGCTATTCGTATTTTACTTGCCTATTCTTGTTATAAAAGTTCCAAACTTTACCAAATGGATGTTAAATCCGCTTTCTTAAATGGTTTTATTCAAGAAGAAGTCTATGTAAAACAACCTCCGGGGTTTGAAAAATTTTCTTGGCCTAATGATGTTTATAAACTTAAAAAGGCCTTGTATGGTTTAAAGCAAGCACCCCGTGCATGGAATGATAGACTTAGCTCGTTTCTTTTGCAAAATGGTTTTACAAGAGGTAAAGTTGATACTAATGCCAAGAAATTTTCTAAGTTGATATCATCTTTGGTAAAGTTGATTCCAAGAGGTAAAGCTGATATCATCTTTGGTGCTACTAATGAATCTCTGTGCAAGAAATTTTCTAAGTTAATGTAAGGAGAATTTGAGATGAGTATGATGGGGGAGCTCAACTTCTTCCTTGGGCTTCAAATTAAACAATGCCAAGAAGGTATATACATTTCGCAATCAAAATATACAAAGGAAATTTTGAAAAAGTTCGGTATTGAAGAAGGAAGAACCGTGTCTACCCCTATGGCAACTAATGTTAAAATTGACAAAGATGAAAAGGGCAAGTCCGTGGATGAATCAAAGTATCGAGGTATGATTGGTATTTTACTTTATTTAGCCGCTAGTAGACCGAACATTCTTCATGCCGTATGCATATGTGCTCGCTTTCAAAGCAATCCCAAAGAATCTCATATGAGTGTCGTTAAAAGAATTTTTCGATATTTGAAAGGCACTATTCAATATGGTTTATTTTATCCAAAGAATGAAAATTTTTCTCTTAAAGGTTATAGTGATTCAGATTATGCGGGAAATATTGATGATCGTAAAAGTACTTCCGGATCATGTCAATTTTTGGCGATTGCCTAGTTTCTTGGTTTTCAAAGAAGCAAAATTGTGTTTCACTTTCAACTAAGCCGAATATATTTCGCAAAGACATTTTGTTGTACTCAACTTCTTTGGATGAAACAAACCTTAGCGGATTACAAATGCTCTTTTGAAAAAGTTCCTATCTTTTGTGACAATATATCCGCTATAAATATTGCTCAAAACCCGGTTCATCATAACCGTACTAAACATATTGAGATTCGACATCATTTTCTAAGCGACTGTGTTTCTAAACGAAAAATTGAGATATCTTTCGTCCCTTCTCAAGATCAATTAGCGGACATTTTTACAAACCGCTATATTCGAGACTTTTTGCGTCGATCTGAGCTCGATTAGGCATAATGCATATTGAATGAGGTTTACATTTACATTTTGCATGTTTTTAAAACTTAGGGGGGCGAAAAATCGGATTTTTGGTTGAAAATTCGGATTTTGGAAAATTAGACTAGGCAGGTGGCTGATTTTGGGAAGAGGGCAACCGGTCGCCCTCAACAATGACCGGTCGCCCTTAGCAATTTTATGGATTAAAACCGTTCTGTCTTCATACTTAGTCATATTACCTCTTGTTTGCCATTTTTCGTCCCCTTTGCCGAATACACACAACTTTCACTCAAAATTTGTTTTCATGCATACATTTCATGTCTTGGACTTAATATAGCTCGATTATCATCATCATTGCTCATCTTTACCGATTGAATGGTATGAATTTTTCTCCCTTTGCTCAATTGGGTTGAACCCTTGAGTTCTTGGCTTTCTTAAAAATTTCTTGATGAAATTGTCATATGATCATGATGAGCTTATTTATTATGATATATTGTATTGTGTTTGGTATGATTTGGTGATGAAATTTTTGGCTTGATTCATTTATAAGGGCTTTATACAACTTCTTTTATTTTTCACGCCCACAACTTGTTCGATAAAATGTCACAATGAAAATTTCAACCTATACATGACTCTCTTGCTTTCAAATGTCTTAAATACTTATTGAGATCATGTCTTGGCAATCAAAACGAGCTTATGGATTTTTCATGATACATTTCTCCCATTTCTTCGGTCTCTAAGCCTAATTTTTTTTCAAGGGGTGATAAATCGTATCTTTGGCGCACTTTGATATACTTGTATGATGTTTTTATCATGCTAACATTCTTTTTGATGATTCCAAAGGGGGAGAAACAGGAAATTGGCTCGTTAGCTCAAAGAAACTAGTAAAAGCTCGACATAAAAGCTATAAGCTATGGCTTCTTAAAGCCAAGTATACCTAGTTCATGGCTTGTATTATTGCAATGGATTTTGAGTATTTTTGACAAGGGGAAGCTTCTTAGCTCATGATGTTTATGTGTATCTTGTAATAGCTTGAAATAACTTGTGCTTCTAGCTTATGCAATACTTCTTATTGATGTGCTTATTGATAGGGGGAGCTATTTATAAAATGTTTTTAAACAGATAGTTTTCTCATAAAACCGGAAAATTGTTTTGTTTTCAAAATCGTCCTCGTGGAAATTGTTTTGGTTTGTAATCATCAAAAATGGGGAGTTTGTTAGATAAATGTTTTTATCATGATTTTGATGATTTTGTTCAAATGAGTTTTTAAACCAAAACAATGTCCCTAAATGTTGTCTAAATACTTCCGATCGATTTAAAATATACTATTTTTTGGAGTATTTCTTGGAGTTTATTTTCGATAAAAAATTGGACAACACTTTTGTTTCAGGCCGGACCGGTCGCCCTATAGGGCAACCTGTAACTGAGTTGAGTTTTGAAACAGAAAAAGGGACGTAGGAAAGATCAGGGAGGACGACCGGTAGGGGCGACCTGTCGACCCTAGGCCGGCCATTGCACTGGGAGCCCCTCCAAGTGCAGTCTTCTCTGTTTCATTTTTTAAACACCCCCAACCGGTCAAGATTAAGGGCGACCGGTTGAACCCCCCTCCGACCGGTCCCCCTGTGTAAATCGCAGCAAACTCATTTCAATCTTATCTCTGCGCGACCGGTCGAACCCCTGTTTTATCAGCAAACTATCCGTTGCATTTTCAGACAGCTTTTCCCTAATTTGTGGGATTGATTTCTAACAACTATAATCATGATTTTAAATGGTTTCTTTTGCAGCAAATCACTCCCCAATGAGGAGCCTATGTCTGGAAATCAAGCCAAGACCTCTCCTATAAATAGAGGCTTCATTCAAGCAACAAGATACAACACATTACACAAGAAAAAGAGCATACAAGCAAACACTTTTCATAAATCTTGTTGTATTAGCCTAAGCACTTGCACTTGCACTTCTTTGAGGTCTAGGCTTTCAATTCTTGATTACACTTGTACTCATATTGTATTATTCATTATTGAGTTGTAATCTTGATTTTGGTCATCATTCAACACAAGACATCCTTGTGAGTATTCTTGTGGTAAGAATACACTTGGGTGATCTAGGTGATAGGTGTTTGGAGAGTGTGGTACTCTTCAAAGGTGGTGAAGGAAGATTGTGGTAATCTCCTTGAAGGTGTTGTAAGAGGGTTCTGGTAATCCTCAAGGTGTCGTTGTATTAATTTTGGTAATTAATAAAATCTTTTTTTCTTTTTGAAATCCATCCCGGATATACTGGGGTGGTAGAGGATTAGGCCCTAGGTGGGTTGAACCTCTATAAATCGATGAGTGTTGTTTAATTTCCGTATTTACACTCTCGTCTTTGCTTGATTATTCGAAAAAGAGGGCAAAATCTGAAAAACCGAGATAATCTATTCACCCCCCTCTAGATTATCGTAGCCACTTGGATTAACAAGAATTCTGGAACTTTCTTTGGTATCTTCATTGAAACCATGTGTGTGTGCAATTTTGAAAGTGATTTAAGGCGATCTTTGTTTAGCCTACTTAGCTTAAAAAGCCTACCTATGAACTCATGATTCCCTATTAGCCACTTTGAACCTTAACTTTTTATTGTTAGCCACATGTTGAGCTTTTGAACTTAAAAAAATTATTTTTATCTCTAAAACTTGAGCTTATAGAAGATGAATAGTTTGGGGAGATGTGGTGAAATTTTAAAAAAGAAAGAAAGTTGACAAAAGAAAGAGGGATGAGCAGTGCTTGGGTAAATGAAAGAATAATGGAGCTCGAAAAAGAAAAGAAATTTTTGAAAAAGAAAGAGAAAAATCGAGCAAGAGAAAGAAAAGAAAGAAAATTTCTGAAAATTTTGAAAAATTGAGGGCTTGATGCTAAAGAAAAAAGAAAAAAAGGCAAAAAGGCCTAAGAATGGAAAAGGAGAAAAAAGGGTGGAGTTGAGTTGAAAAAGAAAATAACCTGAAAAGAATGATTATTATAATGAAATTGGGTTAGTGAATTGCAAGTCTGTGAACTTAAATTCTATTTGCTCAAGTCAAGTCACTGAATCCAAATTTTTTCTACCCTTACGAAAGAGCCTACATTACAACCAAATGATAGACTTTTTTGATTCTTAAGTTGCGCACACTAAAGTGGTAGAGATGTTAGACGATTTGCAAGCTTATGGTAGTTCTATATCATTGAATTGATTTTGACCGCATACACTTCCCATACACTTTGAGAATTGAGTGATTCACTATTTCTTGTGAGTCAAATGAGTATTAGTTATGCCGAATTTGTGATTGATGATTTCTTGATAATAAATTGCATGGTTTAGTTAGATATGGAGTCAAATGAGATTGAATGTTTACAGTGTTCTGGTGTGTTCTTTGTATCCCTTGAGATTATTTTTCTTAGTTTCCTTGGGGAATTTTGATATGTGTAAAATATATGTGCATTTAAGGGGTTAAAAACATATATAATGGATGCATTTGCACGCATATTTAATGTATATTACTTGGTTTCCTTAGAAGGGCATGATACTGCGTTTCCTTGTAAAGAGCTTAAACAAAACGATATTAGTTGGAAGGCCCGGACAAGATTCAAGAATGCAAAGAGAATATCGAATACACGAAGAAAACCGATACAAACCACTCACACGGTCAGCCCGTGTGAAGCTCACATAGCCGTGTGAGTTGATCCCGTATGATTTTTACACGTTCGTGCGACTTGAATTTCAGAGACATGTTACACGACCTACCAATGTGAAAGTGATACGCCCGTGTGAAGTGTTCGGGGAAAAAACAGAGACAAACCATTTACACGGCCTGGCCGTGTGATCTGTACATGACCGCGTGATCTACTCTGCGTCTGATTTTTGTGTCCTTTTTCTGTCAGAACTCTACAAGTGATCTCTCCAAGCACCTATATAAATGGACCAAGGCCTTGCAAGAAAAGACAACATCATACACCACAAAATACAACAAAATTCACTAGGATTAAACAAATCAATAGTTTTCTGAGAGAGGAGGGATAATCTACGAAGAGCACCACAAGGCCTTTCGCATCTACGAAAGCAAAAGGTTGAACACTTGGAACGAGGATCCATCCTGACAAGAAGGGTTTTTTGTTCTTAGTTTAGATCTCTTGTTTGTACTTAAACGATGTCAAATTATTTGATTTCAACTTTGTCTATGAATTTATTGTTAAATATATTGGGCTAATCTCTCTGATCCTAGGATATAATCAAAACAGTGGATTCATGTTAAATCTGTATGAATTGTTTTCTTAATTGGTTTATGTTCGCCTTATTTTTAGCTTCACCGCAAGTGTACGGTGTAGTTTATAGGATAGGGTAAGCAAGGTCGTATCTACAGGGACTAATAAATTAATGCGCTAAGTATTGAACTAAGATAGCCTTATTTTTATTTAGACGATCAAAATTGAATGATTGTTGTAGAAGAAAAGACAAGAATAACCACAAAAACACAAGATGAAAATAATAGTGGAATTATCAAGGGAAATGAAATGGATTCCCGGGTTATGGTTTCAATTAATATTCCTCTTGTTTTATGATTTAATCAAAGCCAAAGTTATTATCAATACACCTATAAGACGATCACAGCGGTATTTTATCCTCCATCTCGAGATGTATATAAAGTGTAGATTGAAATATCTATGCTAGTATCTCTACTCAACATAAGATACACAACTCCCAAATGCACAAAAGATCAAATATCCTCACAAATATCCACAAACCTCTCGATTATGCAAATATTCATGTCAAGTACTCAAGATCTAATATTGAAACTCATCTCTCGAATTATGAATCAATATATCAAACATGTTAAATCATTGGCCAAATGATAAAACAAGAATAAGAACAAAGTACTCAAATAGGCTTCAAGACAATAACTTCAATTAAGATTAAAACAATCAACAAGAGTTCAATTAATCTACTTCAAAACCCGGAAATCACAAGAAGTTTAGCTACCCATTATAAATAAACAACTCATGACAAATTGTTCATCTTCATAAGAAACTAAAATGAAAGATTAAAGCACAAAGAATGAGAAAACTTAGGGAAATGGATAATCTCTCGATTAATCTTCAATCCTCAAGCTCGATTCGACCCGATTCTTCCCTTGATTCTTCCTTGATGAAATTGATGTGTTTCTTGTGTTCTTGGGTGTATTCCGGCCTTTCCTCCATCCCCTAGATCAAGCCTCCCATTTATCTATTTATAGCCCCTCAAAAAGCCAAGAAAAGGTGGAAGAACTTAGGAATTTCCGTCCAGGGCGCTGCGGGCTCGGGACGAGCGCTGCGCGCCGGGACGTGAATTTTGGAGTGAATTTGCTGTCCGGGCGCTGCAGCGCCGTGGACGGGCGCTGCGGCGCCCGCCTGAGTTTTTCACCCACCAAATGTTGGAATTTGCTTTTGAGCCCTTCTTCAAAGTTGTAGCCCTATCTCTTATCTTTCCATAGCCACTTGAATCATCTCAATATCAATTTTGTAGAGAGAGTTATGGCCAAAATACGAAACACTGCCAGTGATGGAAATTTCGGACGCGTTTGGACGTTTCTTCAAATCAATCTCTCTTTGTTTGCTCGTTTGTACTTCTTTTGATACACGATTCATTACTATGACTATAAACTCAATATAATTGGCTCTCAACATGGCTTGGCTACTCAAATGACTCAAAATACTCAAAAACAACACAAAACTCAAGTCTTGGAAGCCCAAATTAATGGTATAAAACCAAGTGAACAAATACCCCAAACTTAAATGTTGGCCGTCCGGTCAACACTTTTAAAAACAAGACAAAACATGATAGGAGTAATGAAAAGTTGAACGCACAACAACTCCATAAAATTTTGTATTGTTCATTGTAGGTATCAAGCAACGAATTAACCAATCCTCAAACATCTAACATAGAGCACATATTAAAGAAACCATGGTAAATGCTAAGAATTACACCTCACAAAGATCAACTGTATACTCTCATCTCGAATGAATATAGGGCGTGTTTACGCTCAATTCAATTCAATATTGCAGAATTACCATAGGCTTGCAAATCGTCTCATATCTCCGCCACTAGGATGTATGCAAAATTGTGAATCAAAAGGACTTTTTCCTTTGGTTGTAATGAAGGCTCTTTGGTTGGGGTAGGAAAATATGGATAGAGTGACTCAAACTCGAGCATATAGACCGGTGAGCATATAATTCATCTACATTAAAGCTCAATATTCTACTCAAATCACCTCTCATTTTCACCAACTCTTCTTATCTCCATCCCCTTTATTTTGTAAACTCAACCATTCACATTACAATTCTTAACCTCCAAGTTCATTCAAAGAAAACTCATTCATCGATCTATTTTTTTTTTTTTTTTTTTTTTACTCTTATATGAGTTTTCAACATTTCATATCTCCTTTTTCTTTCTCTTTTGTTCTCATCAACCAACTATAACATCACCTTCTAACATTTTGATTTCACCCATTCACCCTTATTCAATTCCTTTACTCAATGCTATACGCTCAAGTGTTGGGTAAAAGATTTATCAAGTTAAGGCTTGAATTGTGGCTATTAAAAATTAGGCAATAGGCTCAAGTTGGCTAACTAGGGATTTCAATATCATCATTAGGTAAGCAAAAGGCTTGAAGGGCTAATAAAATGGCCTTTGATCATTTTCACATTTCGCATACAAGATGTGACCTTGACAGAGATACCAGAGCAAGTTCTAGAATTCTAACAACATGAATGATACACTCAAATTAACAACAAGACTGCATATGATGAAAGCAGTAAAGGCTCAAAAGCTCACAGGCTTGCAAATACGTAATTCAAAGCATCAAACCATGTTCTCAATATCCACATGCTCAATATCATCTATTCATGGCTCAATCAACTCATACTCAATACCCAATCAAAACAATACAAATTTTTTTTCAAAAATATAAGCATCAAGTCTCGTCGCACATGGTCAACTCACTCCTTAAAATCTATGAAAATAATAAACGTGCTAAAACTGTAAACGTGTTTCTAATGCAAATGCAACCTAAAATGCTCTACATGCAACTATATGAAAACACACAAAAATGCAATTTTTTTTTTTTAATCCACACATTTCATATCAAAATAACTATCTCTCCCCCCAAACTTAAATGAAATTATATCGCACGTAAGAGAAGATAGAATTTCAATATAAAATTGTGTGGATTTACCTGATTCATTGTGCGGGTGGTGGCCCTCCTTGGCATCTCCTCATATCGCTAGGACTTCTTCCTTCAACCATCACTTCAAATTTTGTACCTTAATATTATCTCGGTGAAGGACGACGGTCATGCGCCTTGCACACGGCTGCCCGTGCGTGGTGCCGTAGCAACATCTCAATTCTAAATCACGCACGGGTCGTGCGTTCATGCACTCCCTGCCCGTGCGTGGCTGCGAAGTAAAATCAGGTAATTTCTCCTTTTTTTTTTTTTTTTTTTTAAAGAAGAAAACAAACAAAAATAAAAATCACACCACAAACCGTTGGGTTGCCTCCCAACAAGCGCTAAATTTAAAGTCTTTAGCCGGACTTTTGTTTTACTCAACCGGGATCCAAAAACAAGTGTCGATCATGCCACGCCTTCGTATTTTCCAAAAGTATAGGTGATCCTTGATGTATTTAAGATGTGGATGATTCAGGATCACAATGTTGATGGTCTTTTGGAAATCAAGAAATGTGCTCCTAATGATGAAAAATGGTTTATCAATCATAGTAAAGATATTTCTATCTTTACTCACATTATATATCATGAAGTCTGTAGAACATGTGAATTGATCACCATTTTCAAACATTGTTCCTTCAAGTGTATGCTTCTTAAAATTTGATACATCTGTAGTGAAGCTTACATCTAGAGTGCACATATTTTTATCAGTATGAGGATCTTCAATTGAGTGAGAGATAGAAATACTCCCGATTTAATCCGACGTGGCTCCTCGTATTGCATACCACTCCTTTGATGAATGGCACTATATTGTTCCTTCGAGTTGGCTTGGTGGTGCTTAAAAATCGCTCTTTTGATGTTGCCCACTAACAATTTTAGCTAATTGGCCCATTTGAGTCTCAAGATTTTTCAATCGTGAATCCATAGTATTGGCCAATTGTGTCAATTGCAATCGCATCTTGTCCATCTTTGCTTCGTTTTTTATTAAGGCTATTTCCCATTTCCCTCATGAATAAATTTATTTGACTCATAACTGAAGTCATTTGATTCATGAGTGAAATGAGGACGTCTTCCAAAGATGGTTTTGCATCTTCCATCTGAACGGGTGCACCTATACCAATCCAAAAAAAACAAATCAAATATTGTAGAAGTAGAATTTACAAAAGAAAAATGAAATAAAAAAAAAAAATGTCTAAATTAAAAATAATTCTATCTATCGCAATATTAGCACCAAAAATTGTATTAGTCCCCGACAACGGCGCCAAAAACTTGTTCGCCTTATTTTAGCTTCACCGCAAGTGTACGGTGTAGTTTATAGGATAGGGTAAGCAAGGTCGTATCTACAGGGACTAATAAATTAATGCGCTAAGTATTGAACTAAGATAGCCTTATTTTTATTTAGACGATCAAAATTGAATGATTGTTGTAGAAGAAAAGACAAGAATAACCACAAAAACACAAGATGAAAATAATAGTGGAATTATCAAGGGAAATGAAATGGATTCCCGGGTTATGGTTTCAATTAATATTCCTCTTGTTTTATGATTTAATCAAAGCCAAAGTTATTATCAATACACCTATAAGACGATCACAGCGGTATTTTATCCTCCATCTCGAGATGTATATAAAGTGTAGATTGAAATATCTATGCTAGTATCTCTACTCAACATAAGATACACAACTCCCAAATGCACAAAAGATCAAATATCCTCACAAATATCCACAAACCTCTCGATTATGCAAATATTCATGTCAAGTACTCAAGATCTAATATTGAAACTCATCTCTCGAATTATGAATCAATATATCAAACATGTTAAATCATTGGCCAAATGATAAAACAAGAATAAGAACAAAGTACTCAAATAGGCTTCAAGACAATAACTTCAATTAAGATTAAAACAATCAACAAGAGTTCAATTAATCTACTTCCAAAACCCGGAAATCACAAGAAGTTTAGCTACCCATTATAAATAAACAACTCATAGACAAATTGTTCATCTTCATAAGAAACTAAAATGAAAGATTAAAGCACAAAGAATGAGAAAACTTAGGGAAATGGATAATCTCTCGATTAATCTTCAATCCTCAAGCTCCGATTCGACCCGATTCTTCCCTTGATTCTTCCTTGATGAAATTGATGTGTTTCTTGTGTTCTTGGGTGTATTCCACCTTTCCTCCATCCCCTAGATCAAGCCTCCCATTTATCTATTTATAGCCCCTCAAAAAGCCAAGAAAAAGGTGGAAGAACTTAGGAATTTCCGTCCAGGGGCGCTGCGGCGCCCGGGACGGGCGCTGCGGCGCCCGGGACGTGAATTTTGGAGTGAATTTGCTGTCCGGGGCGCTGCAGCGCCCGTGGACGGGCGCTGCGGCGCCCGCCTGAGTTGTTCACCCACCAAATGTTGGAATTTGCTTTTGAGCCCTTCTTCAAAGTTGTAGCCCTATCTCTTAGCTTTCCATAGCCACTTGAATCATCTCAATATCAATTTTGTAGAGAGAGTTATGGCCAAAATACGAAACACTGCCAGTGATGGAAATTTCAGACGCGTTTGGACGTTTCTTCAAATCAATCTCTCTTTGTTTGCTCGTTTGTACTTCTTTTGATACACGATTCATTACTATGACTATAAACTCAATATAATTGGCTCTCAACATGGCTTGGCTACTCAAATGACTCAAAATACTCAAAAACAACACAAAACTCAAGTCTTGGAAGCCCAAATTAATGGTATAAAACCAAGTGAACAGTTTATGTGTTCTATTATTCATGAATATGCTTATTTCTTGTGAATTATTTGGCTAGTAATTTGCATGTCATATTTGTTAGTTCATAATTCGAGAGATGAGTTCTAACAAATAAAAATCGAGTTCAAACACAAATAGGAGTGATGTAACGGGTGACTACAACTGTTTGAGGAGAGTCATTCAATTCAAAGATATTTTGGGAGTTGATATTAGTTGTTGAATAGGGATGCTAGCAATTGATATTAATATACTATTTATTTGCTTTGGGAGGGGGATAACCTAATTTAGGAATTGAACCCATAAAACACATGAATTGGTTTTGATAAACATTAATTGGATTTAATATTGAAGAAGCATGTTGAGATTATATGCCTAGAGTTGCTTTCGTATTTGTTGAAAAGACTTGTGGAGTTCAGGTTTTTATAAATTTACATCTTTTATTTTTATTTAGATATTAAAACTTGTGATTTGCGATCGCTTCAATAAAATTGAAATACGATGTTATTATAGTTTAAGTGTTTTGTATTCAATCCCCGAGGAATACGACCTTGTTCGCCTTATTTTTAGCTTCACCGAAGTGAACGGCGTAGTTAATAGATAGGGCTAGCAAGGTCGATCCCACAGAGACTAATAAATTCATGCACTAAGTATTGAGATTGTAATATTATTATTTTTATTTAGACGATCGAAAATTGATTGTTGTTTTGTAAAAAGTAAGATAATATTTTATCATAAAAAGACAAAGCAAAGAGTTCGATTGAAAGATCAAGTGGATGAATGGACTCTAGGGTTGTGGTTTGATTAATCTCCTCTTGTTATCCGATTAATTAAAACCAAAGTTATTATTAGTCTTCCCTATAAGACTATCACAAAAGTATTTTACCCTCTCTCTCAAGACACAATAAAAATGTTGATTGAATTATCTATATATGCTAGCATCTCTACTCAACATAAGATAAACAACTCCCAAAAGCATAAAAGTTCAGTTATCCTCACATATACTCACAGACTTCTCAATCATGCAAAGTATTCATGTCAAGTACTCAAGATCTAGTATTGAAACTCATCTGTCGAATTATGAATCAATACATCAAGCAAGTTAAACCAATGACCATTTGATAAGACAAGAATAAAACAAAGTACTCGAATAAGGTTCGAAATAATAACTTCAATTCAATTAAACATCAAACAAGAGTATCAATTAATCTAATTCCAAACCCCGGAATCACAAGGTGTTTAGCCAGACATGGGATATAAACAACTCATAGACAAATTGTTCATATTCATATTTAACTAAGTGAAAATAAAAGGTACAATGGAATAAGCAAACTCAGGGATATTGATGATCTCTCGATCAATCTTCAATCCTCAAGCGTGTGGATGCGACCTCAATCTATCTCTCGAATCCTCCAGTAGAAGGTTGCTCTTTTATGTGCTTTCTAGGGTAAAACTCAGTGTGTCTTCGTTTGGGGCCGCCTCGTCTCTATTTATACTCCGTTCGACCAAACCTAAGTAATTACGTCTTTAATCAATTCCCCGCACGGACTCACGGGCCATGCACTTACGCACGACCAGCTCATGCGTCAAGCCGTAAGACAATTCTCCTCTTGAACAGATGCATGGTCCATGCTCCAACGCATGACCTGCCCGTGCGTCAATGCGAAGCTCAAATCCTTCAGTCATGCGCATGCACGGGCCGTGCCTAGAGCACGGGCTGCCCGTTCGTGGACGTACTTTGCCTGGTTCGTCTTATCTCTTCTCAGTTCAGCTCTAAACTTCACGTATTCGCTCAATTCTCGAAGGTCCCTTACTGCAATGCTCCGATTTGCCACAATAGTGCTTCAAATATCATTTAATACCTACAAAACGAGCAAAGTGTAATATATTTTCCACTTTATAAAAACATGACCCATTTTACTAAATTAATGCATGCTTAACAACCTATTATATCCACAATTATGCCGAAATTACATGGAAAACTCACACTAAATAAACCCCCAAACTTGAACTGTTGACAGTCCCGGTCAACGCTTTATAACAAGACAAAATACAAATGTGTTGGGAAATTTATTTATTAGATTTTGATGAATGCCATGTAAAACTTAAACTAGAAAGTTGGCACCCCATTTTCCTTGTAATTTGTATTGTAATAGATAAGGCTGTACGAGCTGAGTCAAGTCAGATATGCCTGGAAATACAAGAAGTCAACTGAAGACTAAAATGAAGACTCCGCTGTGGAACAACTGAGTATGGCAAGGAGGAGAAGTCAAGATCACGACTGAAGGAGTATCAGCTAAGATACAGCTGTGTGAAGTGTCAGTCAAGTCAACTCAAGAAGCCAAGTCAAGTTGAAGTGACAGATGAGTCATTCAATCATTGGAGCAGACTCAAGTCACCTGGGGAAAAAGCAGCTTCAAAGAGGAGTTAACTGAAAAGAATCCGTTGCACATAAATCAAGAATATTACCTAAACAAGTAATACTTTCATGTTGTCATGTCTTAAAGTGCTCAGTCCCAGAAGCGTGCAAAAGGAATAAACCAATGGGAAGCACTGCACCTTGTGTCAAACTCTGAAAAGCTGAATGTTAATTTAATACTAGGAAATGTCAATATCAAGGACTGCAACAAGACAAGCCAACGAACACTAGTGACTTTTGAAAATCAACCTATCTCTTCAACGGCGTGATTTTTGAAAGTTCGCTATAAAAGGCTGAGGAATCACTTTGAGAAAAGGTTACCTTGACAACCTGAACCATTCAAGCTATTATTCGAACTGTAACCTTGCAAAATATTCTCAAGATATTCAAGCAAATCCTCGAGCCCAAATTTGAAGGAAATTAATCTAACACCAAGTGAAGGAAGGAAAGACAACTTCAAACCTGTTGAAGAGGAAACTTTTGAAGAATCGGAAGGAGTCTACTTTCCAAGAAGGATTGTAGAAAGGTTCAAGGTCGAACCAATCTCAAGTTATTGGAGGGCTTCGTGATCAAATCCAAGAAGCTTGAGCAAGTGAGTCAAGTAGCAAAGCGCAGCCGCCAAGAAGAAGCCGAGTCGAATGAGAAGCCAGTTTGTGTGACCAAGGCATCTCGGATCGAGTCCCAAAGGATCAAGTCATTTGTGTGATCAAGACTTGTATCCGGACTCGATAACCACTTTGTACTCTGATCAATACTTAGTGGATTCCTCCAGGAGTTGGAGAAGAGAGGATTAGAAGAATTACCCCATCTTCGAACCTCTATAAAAATTATTGTGTCATTTACATTTCAGCATTAAATTTGTGCATATCATTTTAAATCTGTGATAATTTGCTATCCAACCCGATAATTAAATCGTTAGCAAATATTGGTCAATATCTAAATCACATATTAAGCGATCTACAAGCCTCCGTTTGATCAATGATTGCCATCTACAAGTCTCCTCTTGATTTTATTCTGAGCAACAAACAAACCCCAAAGATTGGTTGAACCACGAACAAGATCACGAACCGCCTTTCTCGTTGGTGTAAATAATTACCAGAATTATTTACTTTGATGTGCACACCTTAAACCCTTAGAGAACTTTGGTTATGCTCCAAGAAGAAAACCGTAGAGAGAATTTTTTTTAGGAGAGAGATTTTTGATATTACGTAGGAGACGTCCAATATCTCTACTACTAATAATATAGGAAGAGAATATAAAACGATATATCTCAATCCCTATTATAATTGGATCTTTCCATATTAGATGCAATCCCAAGATGCATGTTAATCAATTAGGATCCCCAATATCTTTCCTTATTTAAAAGATATGGATGGAATCTCCAATATCTCCCACTCATACATATCTGATCCGACTCATTCGAATCACATTATAATATTCTCATCTCACGTCCCTTCTTTCATACAAGGAATAAGGCGTGCGACCAAGCGAAAAATCTAAGGTGAGGAGAGTTATATTAAGTCATCACCAAACTAACATAACTCTACAACTCAATAACTCGCTATGTACCCCAAACCAAGTGATCGCACCTACCAAGCATCTCTAGATCCCTCAATGAAATAAATAAAGCATGCTCGACTCACTCAAATATGTTTCTATATTCATGACTAGTCAAACACATTTCGACATAGTCGCCGGGCTATGAATCATAGAACATAAGTGCGTTATCAACTTAATTCTTCCTCGGCCCTACATTCCAATTAGCTTGGTCTTTGACAACTTTCTAGACATGCTCCGCTGCATCGAATCACACATGGCCATTGGATACGTGCTAAAGTAAGCGTCATCAAGCTTACACCTCATGACATGGTCCAAAGTCCCAAAGGGTACAAAATAATACGGGCTCACACGGTGTGAGCGGGGGACCCATTCAAATACTTTCCCATGGCGGTCGCCTCAAAGCACATATAGTATGAATCTTAGTCATGCCACGCTCAAGACATCATACAAATCTTAGTCCGATCGCTATTCAAGCGCGACTGCGTACTACTCGTAGTCACTCCCAAAGTGTCATACGATAGTTCGCACATTCGACTACAAACAGGCTTTTATGAAGTTTGGACAAACTTCATAATCGATCAACTTCCGGATCTTATCTTAACCTCTAGTTAAGGCGATCGTTAATTATACTTATTAACCTTCCTCATCGCTTCTAGCGAAGGCGATCATTCACAATCTCCTTATGCGACACAATCTTTTAAGTCTCATCCTGCTCGCTATCTTAGCGCCAGGGCGATTACCCGTGTGAGAGGGCCAATCAAAGCCTGTTGACAACTCACAAATTCAGTACCAAACACATAATGAGAATCCAACATATCTCATTAATCACAATATGTTCTCAAAGGCCACATAATCAATTCTTACTTAATCCCTAGTGACTCACATGCCTTTGGAGCATATCTCCAAACAAAGGGTCGTAAAACGGTTAAGCGCCCACATCGCTCGTAAGTATGCCTGAGAACAATATTAACTATGCGCAAACACTTTCAAGTGAAGTAAAGCCTCGAGTAAATATGTTTGGTCTACCATCCATGTCCGGCGCCCAAACCATACACCAAAGCAGTTTTACTATCACAAGACAACAAAATACATCAGGAATGTGCGCGCAATGCGCATCATTTCATGATGCCAAATTTGCCTCTAGCAAATCATAGACCAATCTTTTAAGATATCTAAATATCCTCATGTCGGCATCATAATAGAGCATGGATCACTTCGAGATCCACTCACCAATCACACTGCTAAGTACAAGACTTACTGAGTACGCACATAGCGCACATCAAACATTCGACAATGTCTACTTAAATTAGCTAGCATTTCTTTTCATCTTCCGAAGATATCATTTCTTGACTAAGAATATGATCTTTGACCATGAAGTGTAAAATCAGCCAACACTGAGTGGCGATAACTCCATGTTCTTTCCAGTCATCACATTTTTGCCATATACAATGAGATACAACTCTTACATATGTTTAGTGAATTAATTGACCATCGTAGGCGTATCAAAATGATAGCTCGATGAAATCAATGATGACTCAAGTCACAACTAGAGCTTCTTGATCAGCAATCAATGCGCTCTTACTCCCCTTGTTGAATTCATCGGGTGATCCACATAGATCTCCTGATTCAACTTTCACTGAACTATGTCAACATCAATCATCCAGGACTAATCCAGACGAAAGTGGAAATAATAGATAACATATCAGGCGAATTGAGGCAATCTCACCACTTAGGGAGAACATCTCAAACAATTTACGCTTTTCTAACAGGCGTAAACATTTCGTCCTTTGTCGAGCTACACACATGTTAATCAACCCATCCATATTGCACCTGACCTTCCAAAACCACATATTTCAAATGGTCTTGCATCTAGACAGAAGATTAACAAGCTCTTAGACTTTATTCTTAGCCATTCAACTCATCTTTTCCTTCGCAACAACTATCCACTTAGGGCATTAAGTGAAGTCACATATTCTATCGACTCATCAACACCCACAAAAGTAATTGTGAAGGATACCCACTCAATCTCATATAGATGATGGGGAATATTTCATATTCACTCCTTTTACTCGTGGAATTTGAGAATCCTTTATGTGTGAGACTCTAGCTCCCACTAATTAGTGTCACTCCCACTATCCCAGCGATTACTAGATGAGTACAAAATACAACATCCTCGCTAGAGAAACGAGCGCCTCCTAAGGATCTTGCAACTCGCATAGTTTCAAGATTTCTTATGACTTCACATGTGCTCAAGAAATCCCTTTGAAGGGAAACCTAAATCGTGCGACTTGATTCTCCACTTGAGAACACATATTATCGAACTTACATAAGCACAAACCCACTAATTTGGGCTTGTTACCAAACTAAAGCTCATACAGGATTGAAGAATCATTTGGAGACACATATTTTATGATGTAGGCAGCAACAAAACACACAAATCAATTTGCGCCATCATAAATCTAACCATTTTGAAGAGATTGTCCCTTCTTCGCGAGCTCATATAGCTGCAAAGTATTTAGAACCATCATTCAACTTGCAACTTTATTTCCTTCAACTGTGTGTCCAAACTAATTAGACACACTATTTTCGCTTCCTATTAGCACATCTTCATCTGTTAAAAATTGCTCAAAGCAATTTGGCGCTTCTAACTGATGAGAGTGAGAATGTACTAACTTATAGCGTAAATAGCAATGAAAGAAAATATAATGCGTTAATTTTGTGCCTCACACTCATAAGTCTGCACTCAATTTAGTGTACTTAGCTTTAAAGGAAAAAATAGTCATCTTTCATTCTTCCAGCAGGCTTATCCATTTGGAAAAAAATAATGCGAGAGGAGATTGACCTTAGCGAGTTAGACAATAAAACTACTCGAGCTAATATGTCGTCCTCCTAACCTCACGTACCACGATATCATTAGAAGATCTAAAAAGAAATACTATCTAAAACCAAGCATCGCAAAGAAAAGATAGACAAGTCTTCTCCACTCAACAAATATCTTACAAGTGCATTTATCTAAGTAAGACTATATCGGCACATCAAGTTGCTCACACCAACCGTTGAGCTTGAGGTAACTCTTTTTAGCCTCCTCTTGTGCACTCTATAGCTGCACAACCCGATAATAGTCATACACATTTGCTCAATCTCAAAACCACATGCTAAGTCATCCAATATCTACAATCCACCCATGGAGAGATTTGGAAATATTAGCGAAAAATTAAGAGAGCAAATAAATAGTCAAACTTCATCTCAATACAACTATGAGCGAAGTTACCAATCTCATAAGTGCACTTAATATTTGTTGATACTTAATTGCCTCATTCAATAAGGTGACACGACTTATTGTCACTTTATGGATCAATCTATAGTTCTAGTTTTGACTTTTGCTCTTGCCATGCTACATTATGCTTGTTCCAATATTCACCCGAGTTGATTTATATCGGTCGACAAGCGACAAGTGCACACACACTTGTGTATTTCTCAACTTTTTATAATCAGCCTCTGGATAGGCGATTTTCATCAATATTACACACAAGTAACTAACATCCTTAATTCAGCTCAAATAGCGAATTTGGATAACTAGTGTTTTTACTTGGGAATAAGCTCATATTCCAAAAATAGCGCTTAAACTCTTTTATTAAATTTGCAGCTTAAACAAATTAAAGCGCAAAATTAATTCTTGATCCATAAGTATATATCGGCATCTCAATTTGCGATTATTCGGGCAATTGAGTTCTCACATTTGCGGCTTAAACAAATAAAGCACAAATACTTTCTTTAATCCACAAAAATATTGTCCGCGTCTAAGTCGTGACAGTAGTGGATACTTTGTCTATTTTCATGCTAAATTGGCTAAACAAAAGTTGGTGAGTTTGGTCTAAAAACACATTTCAACAAATTGCGCAAACAATTAGGTACTGATCTAAAAAATTTATTCTGGATCCAAGTAATATTTATTATTTTTTTCAATTCAATGAGATCGAAAATTTGCCACCATGTCTAGTAATCATCTCCCACCGAATTGAAGATCACAATAAAAATTACCGATCCATGAATAAAATTATCAAAGTCCATAAATATATCATGCATGCATCTATGCGATATAAGTAATTGCGAAAAAATAAATATAGCCCCCATGGGTGACATTTGTTTGATAAATGGTTTTATCATGATTTTGATGATTTTGTTTTTATACCAAAACAATGTTTTTAATTGTTGTCCAAATACTCCGAAATGATTTAAAATGGTTTTAATATTTTGAGTGTTTCTTCAAGTTTCATTTTAGATAAAATTGGACAACACTTTTAATGATTTTATATTTATAAGTTTTTACTTCAAAACAAGGTTCCTAAATGTTGTCTAAATACTCCCGATTGGTTTAAAATATTTTTACTAAATTTTTGAGTATTTATTGAGTTTTATTTTTGACAAAAATCGGACAACATTTTTGTCTCGAGGTCAACCCACACCGTATAGGCAACCGCAGACCGAAGATGAATTTTAGAACAAAAATGAGACGGAAAGGAAAAAAGCAGTCGACCGTCGACGACAGGCGTCGGCCGGTGACGTCGATTTTACACAGGAGCAAAACTTTGAAAGCGAACTTCATCTCTTGGTTTTCTAAGTAAGGGGACGGTTGGGGATGAGGTCGACCGATCGCCTGTTGTAATTTCCTTTGCTTTCTTCAAGCGTCTATTTGAGCGGCGGCCGCCTCATGTTTTAATGACAAATTTCGACCGTTTGACAAAGAGACAACATTTCCTTAAATCATGGAGTTGATTTCTAAAAGCTCTTTTCTTCAATTGTCTTGCAATTTTTCTGTAATTCAAGTCCCCAAGAGGAGCCTATCATGTACAAGACATCTCCTATAAATAGAGGAAGTTTTGAAGCAACCAATACAACAATTGAGATACAACACAACAAGATACACTTCAAGCAAATACTTGTTCTTCATAGTCATTATTCTTGTTGTAACTTTGCCTAGCTTATCACTTTCACATCCTTGAGGTCTAGACTATTCTTGATTACACTTGCACTCAAATTGTAATATTCATTATTGAGTTGTAATCTTGATTTTTGGTCATCATTCAACACAAGACATCCTTTTGAGTATTCTTGTGGTAAGAATACACTTGGGTGATCTAGGTGATAGGTGTTTCAAGAGTGTGGTGCTCTTGAGGTGTTGAAGAATTTGGTATTCTTCAAGATTGAAGATTGTGGTGATCTTCAAAGGTGCCGTTGAAGGAAGATTGTGGTAATCTTCAAGAGAGATTGTGGTAATCTCAAAGGTGGTGTTGAAGAAGAGTGTGGTGCTCTTCAAGGTGTTGTTGTAAGGTGTTGTATTAATTTTGGTAATTAATAATTTTTTTTTTCTTTTTGAAATCCATCTCGGATATACTGGGGTGGTAGAGGATTAGGCCCTAGGTGGGTTGAACCTCTATAAATCAACGTGTGTTGTTTACATTCCGCACCTTCTATATTGTCTTGGTTTGTTTTATTCGAAAAAGTGGGTAAAATTGAAAAGATGGAGATAATCTATTCACCCCCTCTAGATTATCATAGCCGCTTGGACTTACAAGTGGTATCAAAGCCAAACTCTTTGGCAAGCTCGTTTCCCATCGCGAGTGAAGAGGAACGATCGTCGGCTACGAATGAAGCTCATCTTTTCGGCACCTCCACCACCAAGCCACCACTATTTGATTCCAAAACTTATACATTTTGGAAAGAAAGAATGGAATGCTATTTACAAGGTTGCGGTTTGATATTTGGAACATCGTCATAAATGGAGAATCCATTCCGATGAAAGACACACCATACTCCTCCAAAGCTCTCAAGGAGCTCAATGATGAACAAAAGAAAACCATCTCCTTAAATGGTAAAGCTCTCAATATTTTGTATTGTTCACTTACTAATTTGGAATATGAACATATTGTAGGAATTCGATCGGCACATGAAGTATGGCAAAAATTAGAAGCCATCTATGAAGTATATGCAAATGAAAGGATTCAAACAAAAGCATCTACTTCTCAAAGGAATACAAGGTCAAATCTAAGGAACAAGCCTTTTACAACTTCCAACTATGAAGTAGTCGAACAATGTTTTATGGGCATAGAAGAAGAAAACGAGGTATGTCTTAAACCCTCTACTTCCTATGATATTGTCATTCAAAATGATTATAGTGATTTGCAAAATGATTTTGATGATCTTAAAAATGAATTCCAAAGTTTACTTGTTAAGTACAAAAATTTGAAAAAGGAATTCAATGTTTTGAAAAATGAAAAGGATAGTTTATTTACTTCCTATGAATCACTATCATGTACTCACACCACCACACTTGACAAGGTTAGAAACCTTGAAAAACAAAATAGTACTCTTGTTGATGATATTAATTACATGAAAATTGATTTATCAAAATCCAACTTGAGTACCAATATATTGCCCAATAGTGTAAAGGTTGATGGTTGTGATAATTTGAATAGTGAACTTGATCATAAGCCTAATATTGTCAAGCATATGAAAAAGAATCGAGTTCCTATACATGTTAGTGCTATCACTTGCTTTTATTGTGGTAAGAAGGGACACGCCGTAAATACTTGTCGGGCTAGAAATAACTCTAATTATTGTTGGAGACCTAAAAGTCTCAAGACTAATCCCAAAGGACCCAAACACTTGAGGGTACAAAAAAAAATGTCATATTAGGTACCCGACGGAATAATAATCGAGAAAAATTCATACCGCCAAGAAGACATCAAATGACCATTTCATTTGATCAAAGGAGAAAACATTTTCAACAAAGTCATTTTCCAAGAAGAGGAAATAATCAAAAATGGAATGAACAAAATCCTTGGAAATGGCAAAGACATCATCAACAAGATGATTTTTCAAGAGAAAGACACTTTCAAAAATGGGAAGGCCACAATGCTTGGAAATGGAGTAATTGGAGAAACCATCATCAACATGAAGATTTTCAAAAGGGAAGATATCATCAACAATGGGAACGTCACAACCCATAGAAATGGCGAAATTGGTAAACCGTATCTCCCTATTTAAATATGCATTTTATTTTCTTGCATATTTTTATTTGTGTCTAAACTGCAAAATGATTTTTCAAAATGAGTTTAAAAATTTATTTTTAAAATTTAAGTCTTCAATATATTTGTAAGTTTCAAAATATTTTTTGAAAAGAAGACCTTGCATAATGTTTCTAAAACTCTTGTGCATTT
The DNA here is from genome assembly GCA_016081115.2 of Rehmannia glutinosa. Lineage (NCBI taxonomy): Eukaryota > Viridiplantae > Streptophyta > Magnoliopsida > Lamiales > Orobanchaceae > Rehmannia > Rehmannia glutinosa. Next base: position 63,960,291 of record CM071927.1, read on the forward strand.
ACTTAGACTTATGTGGTTTATTATCTCCTATGTAGTTATATAGCACAAGCAAGCTTAAGATATCTCTTATTGCTTAGCCTACACATGTATTATTATGTTTGTGCAAAATTTGGTTTAAGAATTGTGTAGGATTTACATATCTCTCTTTCAATGGTTATCTACTCGTAATATATCAAGAGAGATATGAACTATCGAGGTACGCTCATTATTGCTATTCATATCATAAACTCGATACATGTTATGCCATATGCCTAGGTGCTTATTTTAATAAGTCATGCATTTTATTGCACATATAAATGCCATTATTCTTGGATGCTTATGTCAAAGCTTTTGTTCATATGATTCTTGTAAATGAGGTCTCAACTATGTGCTCTCGTATTTTCATATTTCAAAAGAGACCTTATATAGCTTTCTACAAGCTTATTTGAACTTACATGTTGTATTATATTCTTGATGATTTTCTTTAAGCATAGTATGTGTTACTTGCTATAGTATCTCTATTATTCGATATTACTATGCTTTTATGCAAGATTCTTTGTTGAGATTTTTAAATTTTTGGTATTTCGTAACAAGTTTGATGAACAAGGCAAGGTTAGTAATTCAAAGGTATTGTCAAGAAGAAGGTATTGATTTTGATGTAATATTTGCACTCATAGCACATTTAGAAGTTATTTGCACTTTACTTGTTCATTCTTGTTTTGAGAAAATTTCAAGCTTTACCAAATGGATGTTAAATCCAATTTTCTAAATGGTTTTATTCAAATAGAAGTCTATCGGAGTTTAAAATTTTAGGCCAAATGATTTTTATAAAAGGCCTTGTATGGTTGATACAAGTACCCCGAATATGGTTTGATGGACTTAGTTATTTTTGCAAAATTATTTTACAAAAGGTAAAGTTGATACTACACTCCTTGTTTTGAAAAAGGGCAAGGTTGTTTACTTGTGCAAATTTATGTTGATAATATTTTTGGTGCTACTAATGAATATTTGTGCAAGATATTTTTTCAAGTCAATGCAAGGTGAACTCAAGGTGATCATGATGAGGGAAGCTCAAATTTGATCATTGGAATTCAAGTTCAACAATGCCAAGAAAGTGATTATATTCCATACTTAAAAGAAGAAGTGAGACATTGAAGAAGAAAGAACTATTTCAACCTATATGGCTACAAATGCGAAAATTGACAAAAGGTTGAAGTAGGCATTGACAAACGAATTCGAGGTATGTTCATTCGTTTACTACTCCTTAGACTCGATATTCTATATGCCTTATATCTCTATGCTCGACTTAAAACAATCCCAACGAATCTCTTTAAAGTGTCGTTAAAAGAAATTTTCAAATATTTGTAAGGCACTTCTTCTTATGACTTGTTCATTCAAAGTTTTAAAACGTTATTATTTTTCGGGATAACAAGTCCGGTGTAAATTTTATTTTTCTAAATATGGTTCGTCATAATCGAACTAAACATATTGAGATTCGATATTGTTTAGGGGATTGTATGTTTTAACAAAAACTTGAGATGTGTTTAATTACGTCTCAATGATAACTCACGGACTTTTTAATCGCTTACCGCCGAGTATTTTACCTCATTTCGAGCTTGATTATGACATAATGTATATTGAATGAGGTCTACGTTTGCATTTTGCATGTTTTCAAAACTTAGGGGCGAAAAATCGGATTTTTGGATCAAATTGAATTTCAAAACAAGTAAGAACAGTGGGCTGCAGGCGGGCCGACCGGTCGCCCTATGGCCTGACCGGTCGCCCACTGCTTAAATTTGGTTAAAACCATCTCTGTTCTTGTATCTTGGCAGTTTAAGGTTTTTCCACTCTATTTCGACCCCTTTGTCATTAGACACACATTTCACTTCAAATGTGTTTTATTGCATGCATTTCATAACTTGGACTTACTTAGGCTCGATTATCATCATCATTGCTCGTCTTTACCGATTAAATGGTAAGAATTCTACTTCCTTATCTCAATTGGGTTGAACCTCGAGTACTTGGCCTATATGTATTTTCTTGATGAAATTTGTATATGTTTGTGATGAGATTGTTATTTATGATATATTGTATTGTGTTTGAAATGATTTGGTGATGAAAAATTTGGCTTGATTGCATTTACAAGGGCTATATATATCTTCTTCAATTTTTGACGCCCGCCAAGTGTTCGATAAAATGTCTCAATGAAAAATTCATCACCTACATGATTCTCTTGTTTTCAAATGTCCTATATATTTATAGAGATCATGTTTTGCAAATCAAATAAGTTTTCATAAGCTTCTACAAAGTCGTATGATCGATTTTTCCCTCATATTTGGTCTATAAGCTTCAAATGTTCAAATAGCTCGATACATCGGTTTAATTGCGCACTTTGATATGATTATATGATGTTTTTATCGTGCTAACATTCTTTTTGATGATTCCAAAAGGGGAGAAACAGGTTATAAGCTCATTAGCTCATAAAAGCTAAGTTAGGCTAAACAAAAGAAGCTATAAGCTATGGCTTCCTAAAGCCATAAGTTGTGCATTATACTTAGTCAAATTGTAGTATGACGGACTCATGTACTTATCTAATGATGTTTTGTTGACCGGGGGAGCTTATAAGCTCTTGAACTTAAGATCAATATGTAAAAGCTAAGCTTTTAGCTTCTGGTTGATTGTTTTTACATAACTCTTGTTGTGCATATTGATAGGGGGAGCTTTTGTTATATATGTTTGAATATCTCTACTCCCATCCTTGTGATTATATTGCGTGGAATGTTGTCGCTCACAACGGATAGTTCTTTTTTAACCGGTAAAATTGTTTTGTTTTCAAAATCGACCTCGTTAAAATTGTTTTGGTTTGTAATCATCAAAAAAGGGGAGATTGTTTGATAAATGGTTTTATCAAGATTTTGATGATTTTGTTTTTATACCAAAATAATGTTTTTAATTGTTGTCCAAATACTCCTAAATAATTTAAAATGGTTTCAATATTTTCCGGAGTGTTTCTTCAAGTTTCATTTTAGTAAAATTGGACAACACTTTTAATGATTTTATGTTTATAAGTTTTTACTTCAAAACAAGGTTCCTAAATATTGTCTAAATACTCCCGATTGGTTTAAAATATTTTTACTAAATTTTCGGAGTATTTATTGAGTTTTATTTTCGACAAAAATCGGACAACATTTCTGTCTCGAGTTTAACCGGTCGTCGTATAGGGCAACCTGTACCTGAAGAGGAATTTTAAAACAAAAAATGAGACGGAAAAGAAAAAGGCCAGGTCGACCTGGGCGTCGACCGGTGATGTCGACCAGTCGACACCCTGTCGACCGGTACCTGGGAGCAAAATTTTGAAACAGAACTTCATCTCTTGGTTTTTTAAGTAAGGGGGACCGGTTGGGGATGAGGTCGACCGGTCGAGGTCTACGTCGACCGGTCTCCCTGTTGTATTTTGCTTTGTTTTCTTCAAACGTCTATTTGAGCGCGACCGGTCGCCCTATGTTTTGACAGCGAATTTCTGACCGTTTGACAGCAGACAACATTTCCTTAAATCATGGAGTTGATTTCTAACAGCTCTTTTCTTCAATTGTCTTGCAATTTTTTACAGAATTCAAGTCCCCAAGAGGAGCCTATCATGTACAAGACATCTCCTATAAATAGAGGAAGTTTTGAAGCAACCAATACAACAATTGAGATACAACACAACAAGATACACTTCAAGCAAATACTTGTTCTTCATAGTCATTATTCTTGTTGTAACTTTGCCTAGCTTATCACTTTCACATCCTTGAGGTCTAGGCTATTTTTTATTACACTTGCACTCAAATTGTAAGATTCATTATTGAGTTGTAATCTTGATTTTTGGTCATCATTCAACACAAGACATCCTTTTGAGTATTCTTGTGGTAAGAATACACTTGGGTGATCTAGGTGATAGGTGTTTCAAGAGTGTGGTGCTCTTGAGGTGTTGAAGAATTTGGTATTCTTCAAGATTGAAGATTGTGGTGATCTTCAAAGGTGCCGTTGAAGGAAGATTGTGGTAATCTTCAAGAGAGATTGTGGTAATCTCAAAGGTGGTGTTGAAGAAGAGTGTGATGCTCTTCAAGGTGTTGTTGTAAGGTGTTGTATTAATTTTGGTAATTAATAAAATATTTTTTCTTTTTGAAATCCATCCCGGATATACTGGGGTGGTAGAGGATTAGGCCCTAGGTGGATTGAACCTCTATAAATCGACGTGTGTTGTTTACATTCCGCACCTTCTATATTGTCTTGGTTTGTTTTATTCGAAAAAGAGGGTAAAATCGAAAAGATGGAAATAATCTATTCACCCCCCCTCTAGATTATCTTAGCCGCTTGGACTTACAACATTGACATATGGCGCATCATGTAGAGATAATATTGTCAAAAATTAACTCCCACAAAAAATATTAATATCAAACAGTAAACACTCAAATACATGAGCACACGTATGTCAATGTCCATCATTCCCAACATATGATAATCCATATCACATCAACAAAATAAATAGCAGCATAAAAAAATTGCATCACAAAAAAATTACATGCACATTAAGCAATTAATAAAGCATGCAACACATAAATAAAAAATCACATAGAATATTTTTGCTTGCACCTCAATGCACAAAAAATATAATTTTTTTTACGCACCTTATGCGAAAAAAAATTCCATGCACCAATGTGCAAAAATAATTTTCTCATGCATCACAATGCACAAAAAATATTAATTTGTTATAAGCATCTTAATGCGCAAAAATATTTTTTTTTCATACAACTAATGCGAAAGAAAAAAAAATATCATTGCTACATATGTGCAAAAAATAATTATTCATGCATCATATTGCACAAATAATAATTTTGCAAGCATTCTCATGCGCAAAAAGAATTTTTGCGAGCACTAATATGCACAAAAAAATAATTTTGCAAGCGTCCCAATGCGCAAAAAATAACTTGTTATCCAGTTTTTGCATAAATAGAAGACAAGTTGGGATAATAACAAGAAATCATCTTGCTTGCCAATGGAGGACATTAATATGATAAATCAAAAGGCTTAGGGTTCAAATCCATGTGACCAAGAATTCCTTTAATATTTTTAATATCAAAGCGATGCACCATTTAGGCACTACTCGCCACATCAACGCCCATGTGGCGTGAGCTGGTGTCACGTCAACTGCCCGCGTGGTGCCATGTCAACCCCACTTCACCACGCCAGCGACCGGCGCGCACAACGTCAGCGCAGATCTGCGATTCCAGCACAGCGTCCAGGCCAATTTTATTCAGTTTCCAATATGTCCGTGCCTCACAACCAAAAAGTGACTTAAACATATATCTGCACGTATATCGAGGCAGATTTTTTTGTTTTTAAATAAAAATAGAGGATGATGATCAACAATGCGGCGCCTCACAACATGGTTTGAGAAAAACAATTGGATACACCTTGGCACGCATCTCCATGCCAATTTTTGTTTTTCCTCCAAAAACTATGAATCGCCATAACTTATTCGTTTTAAATCCGTTTTACATACATAATATATCAAATTAATCGTCTTTCCCAGATCTACAATTTGAAACCAATATTGCATGCATAAAAATAGAAAGCACAAATTCAAATTTTTTAAATAAAAAATCAAATCACATGGATCATCAAACTCAATCACATAACATAGGCGAGATCGAGTCCTAATGGCTCTGATACCACTGTTAGCAAATATTGGTCAATATCTAAATCACATATTTGCACATATAGGGTGGATCGAATATACCTATTTGCAAAATGGAATCACGATCCACATAGCTAGGATTAAGCCCGTCTACAAGCCTCCGTTTGATCAATGATTAAGCCATCTACAAGTCTCATCTTGATTTTATTCTGAGCAACGAACAAACCCCATAGATTGGTTGAACCACGAACAAGATCACGAACCGCCTTTCTCGTTGGTGTAAATAATTACGGAATTATTTACTTTGATGTGCGCACTTTAAACCCTTAGAGAACTTTGGTGATGCTCCAAGAAGAAAACCGTAGAGAGAAATTTTTTTAGGAGAGAGATTTCTGATATTACGTAGGAGACGTCTAATATCTCTACTACTAATAATATAGGAAGAGAATATAAAACGATATATCTCAATCCCTATTATAATTGGATCTTTCCATATTAGATGCAATCCCAAGATGCATGCTAATAAATTAGGATCTCCAATATCTTTCCTTATTTAAAAGATATGGATGTTATCCAATATTAACAAAGTGTTAAAACCAAGTGTTAAAACAAACTTAAACCAAATTCAAGGGTGTTAAGTCTTCCGCTGAAAATTTCATCTCAGCCAAGTTAAGTATTAGACTAAACAGCTGAGTTATTTTATTAACAGCTCAGTCGAGTCTGTTGAGTGGCTAACTCTGTTGGTTAACTAACTTAGCTGTCCATCAAGGACATAGCAGTGAAATTAACTCTGAACTAATTTAAAAGGACTAAATTCGAAAAGTTAGTAAGGTTTATTCAACCCCCCCTTCTAAACCTTACTCACACCCCTTGGGACCTACAAGTGGTATCAGAGCGGTTGGTTCATTGACCCTTCCGATGGTTCTGAACTAGATCTCCAATCTTTCAAAGAAGTTTTTTTAACACTTGTTCTTTCAAAAGCCATTTTTAAAATAAAGAAAGTTATTATTATGGAAGCAAATTTGACACGCATTCCTATGTTCACCATTGAAGAATTTGATGACCGGAAAATACGTATGCGAGGCTCATCTATCGCCTTTACATGATGAGATGTGAAAAGTGATAGAGGATGGGCCACCGCAAATAATGAAGGTGAACACGGGGCGAGGAGAGTCTTTGCAGTCAAGGAGAAGAGGTTGCTCCTCCTAGACCAGCTATGATTGAAAAACCAAGAGCTGAATGGACAAAATGATGAGAAAAAGATACAACTTGGACAATGTGGCCAAGAATATAGTTACAAGACTTGGACA